>CM034352.1:34100507-34377237 GCA_019925275.1 Mytilus edulis
AAATAATCCAACTGCTTTTTTTTCGATGTAGATTCTTTAAATGTATATTTTTCTCAGACATTCTGTAAGCATTCTGTAAACTTCTGAATCTAACAAAATAAACGGAGAATGTGTCTATATGATACAGATTATGCCCAGCAGCTTGCATATAACGTTATAAAGAGTCAAAAACGATAAAGGTGACGCCTACCAAATTTGCACAAGTTTTATTGTATTAAGCATTGTGTATACGTGTCATAGAATTTGATTGAGGCAATATTAAATTAGAGAACGGAAACTTATTGCTGGGACGTACGTGTACGAATTTACGGACGGACAAGGGTAACATTTAATGCCCCTTCCGCTGCAGAGGATGAAAAAAAAATCAGACATTTATATACTGAAATTATATATACCCGACAAATGCCAAACTATCCCTACGACCCCTATACGATCAAGTCGATCTTGTCTGTCCAATATCAAGCTGAGATCGAGTATAGTTGATTTGGTCTAGCTAGTCGAGTAAAGATCGTGTAGAGATCGTGAATTGGTCGGCATCATCGAATATGTATATAATTAGTTGTCGGGTTGGAGTCGTGATGGAGTCATCAAGCAGTCGTGAATGGTCGAGTTAAGTTTGTGTACAGTCGGATAGCAGTCGGGAAGAAGTCGGAAATAGGCCCAATCAAGAATTTAGACAATCGGGATCATTGAGTTGATCTGATCGGCAGTGTGAACCTAGCTTTACTGAATTCTTACATCAGATGTATAAATTCAAATTGAAACCTTGAATATACAAGATTGTTTCTTTTTCAGTAGAGAAAGTTGAACATGGCAGGAAATATAGACCAGTTTCTCCTAATGCCAGGTAAAATCTTAAAGAAAAAAATTTTCAACGAAATAAATTACACGGTATGAGATTTGGGATATACGCCAATAAAACACTTACCAATAAAACATACAAAAACACACTCCATCGCCAACAATTGGCGGTAATATATAGAAAGAGGCACTTCTAGATTACTCCGTTTCAAACACATTTGTGTATAAATTAAAAGAAAACTATAAAATATATGCCATCATTTGTTTTTCTTCTTCAAATTACAAACAAACATTCGTACATGACATAAGATACGCACTGACTTGGATGTAGACTTAAGTGTATGGATATCTTGTTGGTTTAAATACGTGTGTTTTAACCTTCACATTCTCCATTAAGTCCCAATTAGCTTACAGTATCGAAAAATGCCACACGTACATAGTTATTTCTTTAAAAAATTCTTGAGACATAAAAAAAAAAACACAAATTTATTTATCGCACCTGTTCTATGTTGAAATAGTTTTACAGTGTAGTGGACTATTTTCGGGAATTATTTTAATAAAATTATAAAAACGTCTATCAGCTCATACTCAAAATAAGGATAAATTTATGTTTAAAGATCTGAAAATCAGTTTGAAAGTTCAAAAATGCTTAATTGTGGACCTTTTCATACTGAGCCATATACTCGCTTTACATTTTATATGGACTTGCACCCCCCTTCTTAATATTTAATGCATTTGATATCACTACTAACTGCTCTGAGTCTAAAAAAGATCTTATTTTATGCTTGACCAGTTAGGTTATTTGGTAGTTTGATGTAAAATTGAATGATTTAATTAATATATAATTTTATAGATAGCTAGAATTTTCAATTCTACTCAAATTAATTATTTCTAGCACTTTTTTTAAATCAGCTGGAATTTTCATAAGACTCTACAGCTATATCAATTATACATTGATCTTACATAGTATCTGGTTGTTTGGAAGTTCATATTGTTGTCAAATTAAATTGATACCTGTAAAAAGCTAGAATTTTCAGTTCGGCCTGAATTCGGGTAGTCACCTATATGTTGATCTTTCAAAATATAATTGAGATAGCTATAAAGTTTGATTAAAATACAAGTTAATTTGAAAAGTTATCAACGAAATTTAAGTTGACTTTCTGAGTTAAGTCAGAACTTTTTTCACCTATAAACTAAGTCCCTAAATTTGACAGCGATACTTAAAAACACCATACAACCTGGCATTCTATTATGAAACTCAAAATTAATTTGAAAAGCATAAAGGGTTAATCTAATCAAAAGGATCTTTTTCGGTTCCTTTGATTTGAAAACAGTGCACCAAACTACCAAATAACCAAGTAAAATATGTTCGGTTTCTTTGACTGATTCGGCAAGCACAATTATTTGAACAGTGAAAATGATAATGTTTTATGGTATGCACATTTATATTTTATCAATATCTCATCCACTTCGGTAATCTTATGGGATGGTTTCATTGGTTAATAATCTACAGTAAGGTATAAAAATTGCATCTAATTAAATGGGCATGAATTTGAAGCCAATGCTATTGTCAGGCTCAGAGATCAAATTAAAGGACAATTCAAAACATTATAGCTTTAAGAATAATATCATTGTTCAAGTTTTCAATGAATATAAAATTACTGATTAAATATACACTAATATAAGAAAACAATGTCATAACTGTTAACTATCACTTTTTTCACAATACCCTCGATGTATTATTTTTTTCTGTTTGGGGTATGGAGAAAATACGTGTTAAAATAAGCGGTTTTCGGGTTACTACCGGTAAAATATTGAACCTCTTTTTCTAAATTAAAATTGAAGTCAACTTATTCTACTAGAGTTTCAAGACAAAATATTGAAACGAAGAAATTAGAACAAATTCAAGCTATGCAGAGACTTGCAAAACAAAACCAAGAGCTTATGGAATTCATAGCTGAAACTGAAGATCTAGTTCTTAAAATAGAAAGTGACGCAGAACTAACCTTTTCTGACATATCTGGAGTAAAAGGTCACCTAAGCGAATGGTGTGATGGCTTGGAAACGTTGAAAGAAAAAAGAAAGAATAAGATTAGAAAAAGAAAAGAAGAAAAGAAAAAGAAGAAAAAGAAAACGAAGAAGAGAAAAAAGAAAAGAGAGAAAGAGAAAGAGAAGGGAAAAGAAGAAAAGAAAATAGAGGAAGAAAAGAAACGCAGAAATTGAAAAACTGGCCTCCGTTTATGTATGTTTATTGTATAAAATTGAAATTTTATAGACCTAGATTTTTCGTTGTGAGCACATGATCTATAATGAAACCTTTATCACAAGAAAAAAAGTGTGAAGTCAAACTATACACCTTGAGCATTGGTTATTCTATAACACATTACTACAATAAGATTCGATCAACCGTGCAATATAACAGTTAATGCTATACTACGATACGCAGAAAAGGTAACTTACATATTTGTTTCTCGTTAATTTTTTATATAAATAAGGCCGTTAGTTTTCTCGTTTGAACTGTTTTACATTGTCATTTCGTGACCTTTTGTTGCCGAGTATGCAGTATGGACTTTGCTCATTTTTGAAGGTCGTACAGTGACCTATAGATGTCTATTTCTGTGTCATTTTGATCTGTTGTGGAGAGTTGTTTCATTGGCAATCATACCACTTTTTCTTTTTATATTCCTCATTATCATTTACAGGCACTCATATATCCAGTAATGACATCAAACAAGCGACCCAGTAAATGTTTTTCTTCAAACGTGGTTATTAACATATATGTTCATAATTTCTAACTTTCAAAACTTTACGACAAAGTAGATGATTTCAGCTTTGCAATTGTGAACTTTCCATTTCTAAGTAGCAACATTCCAGCAGCACCTGCATACGGGGTATATATCTCCAATTGATACGATATTTCCGTGCTTGCATTTCCTATCATGATTTCCTTGATAGAGGGTTACTGCTCACAAGGAATCTATTAATCCAAGAGTTCCAAATGGTGAAGTTGAAATCATCCCTTCGTAAATTTTACGGACGCCATCACGAGTTGGTTGACCGTTATGGAAAACCGTTTCACAAATGATATCGGATATGTTCCTTACGTCGTAACTACAATCCCCTTCCCTTTCATGAATGTGACCTACCGAATTAGACTATTTACCGGATTTGTAATCACATAAGCAACACGACGGGTGCCATATGTGGAGCAGGATCTGCTTACCCTTCCGGAGCACCTGAGATCGCCCCTAGTTTTTGGTGGGGTTCGTGGGTTTATTCTTTGGTTTTCTATGTTGTGTCATGTGTACTATTGTTTGTCTGTTTGTCTTTTTCATTTTTAGCCATGGCGTTGTCAGTTTGTTTTAGATTTATGAGTTTGACTGTCCCTTTGGTATCCTTCGTCCCTTTTTTCTACCGTTATTGATATGAATATGTAATCGAAGAAACATTTGAAGTGCTTCATCATTATTACCTGAATAACCTCGTACAACTTTTTAATAAAATACAGATATACCTCTTATCTCATTCTAATTTGTGTATTAAACTATTGTAACATTAACTTCACATTTTGACTGAAAATATATAAATAATTTTTGAATACTAGCTATATATACATTGTAGTTCTATTTTTAGTAATCAGATTTTATACGAAATTAACTATTTCAAATAATTTCTTCTAACAACAAGTCTTCCTAAACATCAAAATGTGAATCCGTAAAAGTTTCAGAGAAAATTGTCATCGGATTTGTCATTTGAAAGCATTTCCTAATTGATTGGATTGATTTTTTTTTAAATATACATACCTTGATGTGTTGATATTATAGACCGTTCATTAGAGCTCACTTAATATATCGCCTTCCAGAAAGGAGATGTGTTTGAATTGTTTTACATTTACATTTACTCATTGTAAAAGACCCTTTGTTGACCTATAGTTGTAAACGTCTGTGGCATGTGGTCTCTGGTGGAGAGTTGTATATTTGGCAATCGTACTACATCTCCTTATTTATATATATATATAAATATGTTGTTTGTTTTTTTGCTTGTTTTTTTTTTTTTTTTTTTTTTTGGCTGTTTCATTTTGATCATTTATACTAATACTAATAAAATCGTTATCATTCAAATGTACCAAACTATACCTTGAACAGTGTTGTTCATTTTTTTTCAGTTACCAGAACAACATTCAAAATAATTTCAAACAAAAACTATGCTGTATCCTTTTCATCATGCCGAACGGTATCCAGATGAATGATATCGTTTGCCAAGGATCAGATGAAGGAAACGATTTAGCCAGATGTCTTCAAAGCAATGATGAAAAAATCATATCATCTATTATAACAATTACCCCTAGAGATGACAAAGAGATAAAGTTTCAGGTATGCTTATATTATATTGTAATCTAATTTTATGATAATTGATGATGGTCATTCATCCATTCTGAATACTATGCAGGTAGACAATTTTAAAAATGTTTATCAATCTCATCCTATGGTGGGGCTGAAACAAATAGTTTCTGAACTATTTTACAAGAGTTTATGTTTCGTATTACATATTTTCTTCAATTTAAAATGCAATATAAAAATGGATGTTCTCTGCTTACATGTATTTTAATCCTTTCGTTTATTTTAAAATATTTTGGACATTTCCCAAGTCTTGATTTCTTAAATTAAGATTCATAGTATTGGCCTGTGAAAGACAGAAACAGAAATTGGTTCTATAAACACTATGGTCAAAGTAAATGATCTCTTCAGTAACCAAATAACGTAAACGTTGTATCCTTTTCTTTTTTCTTTTTTATTGTACATCGTATATCTAAATATATTTTATCAGTACCTAAATCACGTAAACTGTGTTCTTCGTTAAAATATTCTTGAGATGGAAACTATAACATCGGTTCTGAAATTAGTCTTCAAAACCTTCACTTTTAGTATCTCAAAATGTGAAGGAAACTTTTTCGCTGTGTCGAAAGACATTTTCTTTGTGAAATACATTTGGGTTTGATTCCGTTACTTTATCTGTGGATTTATAAAAGCAAATTTAACTGGGATTACTAGTATTATTGATTTTGAACGAAAAAGACAATATTCCCATATCAAGGTGATATTCGAATATGTACCTATTTGAATGAAAACGATACTGTTTGGTCCTTTTGTCTCTTGATTTTTCATATATCCTTTATACTCTTTCTTTTATAGATGCCTATTAGAGTTTACGTACCAATAGTTTCTCATGACAAGACTCTTGTCCCGGTATTGAAATATAATATTAAGGGAAAGAAATGGAGAACAGGAAAAAAATTACCAGAATTTCCACTGGGTAACGCTTATGTAAGTTAATCCATATTTCTCGAAGTAGTTGGTGGTTTGTAGTCGTGTGCAAAATTATAATATTTTGCATAGATAATGCATGAAAAGGTTTTTTTTATAATTTTTGTATAATGAAAACAAAATAGAATAAATCATAGAATTTAAAGATAAGATATGAGAAGATATATAGCTCTAATACAATGCTTTTAGATCATCCGACTCGTTTTCTGGGTACATAAAGAAATATGTGAATTCACAACACATTTTAATATAAATAGCTACTTTATATCTCTGATTTAGTAAAAACATTTGATTTAAACCAACACATTTTTTTTTAAATACAGCCGTACGGTATGATAAAAACATAATGATCTATATTTACATGGCCGGTTTTCGCATTAATAAAATGAAAAAGAAATTTGCACATGTCATTACAGATCTAGACCGCGTGGAATCTGCTTTTTCAAATTCCAAAACGGATGGAGTCTCCTACGCTACCTTAACATTTCATCCTCAAAAATTATAAATACAAATTAGCCAACAAAAAATGAAAAAAAGATGTTTCAAGTAAATAAATAAACGATTAAAAGATTTAACTTATGTGTTTAGGGTATCTCATTTGTTGGCGTAGAAATTCCGTTGAAGCAACTGAAACAGTTACAGTGTGTAGCAGTAGCTAGGCATCCAAGAGATGAAACGGAGGTCGATGAAGGTGGTAAAGAGTTTGAACCAGAGGGTGATAGAAACATCAAACTTAAATTTCCTCCTGCAGCATTTCCTGGAATGACAACAGTTGCAACAGTGGTATTCTAAAGTTTCCTTCATTCATTATGGAAAATGAATTCAGACACAAAAAGCAGTTTTAATAGGCTTGATGATAACCTGCTTCTCTAATGTTAACAAGACCATTTTTACTACTGAATTATGAAATCATTTCATTTACAATTTAATATTTTGGAATATCCTTTGAACCATTTGAACATGTGCTGATAGGACAGATACATCTATTATTTCTGGTTATGTTCAACTATGTTTCTAGTTTTTGTTTAAATACTTTTCAATCGCTCTTGCCGTGTTACTTAAACTTACTTGCATAGTTCTATATATTATTACAGACTGTGCCTTGGACTCAAAATGACATCATAAATGCGTCAAAAACACATAAGGAGTTGCAAAATATAAAAACAGCAGGTTCTTATATCAACATCTCGTGTGAAAATTCAACAAATGCTGATTCTGACCTTGAGATATACAACCTTGGATGGGAAGGTAAGTCTTCAATCAATTCTTTAAAAACAATAGACCGAGTTCAAATCATAAACATGTTCTACAAATCAACCAAGAGTAAGTGTCCATTCAATTGAAATAACTATTTCATAATCTTATTTTTTCGCTGATATCAATCGACAGAGATTAAGTCTGACGGGCCTATTCTGACGACTATTTTATAAAAATCCGTCGGAAATACACACTAGCGAGTCGTGAAAACATCCTTTTGATTGAAATTGTTTCTATTCGACATCGACGGTGTCTATGATGACTTGTTATCGAGATTCATGTGAACATGTTTTACTGTTTGAGTGATAAATTGTGCACATTTAAACATGCTTCCAAAATATGTCTTCCCTAAATAAATTTACAGTGGATAAAAGTATTGGTAAAAGACAAACCTTGAACCGAGAGACGCTGAGTAGATGTGGACGGTGGATTGTTAACAACATGAATCCTGATGACAGTGATCTGCAACTAGATGATGTGTTTGAGAGCGATTTTGCTGAAAAGCTAATGGTGGGCGAGTGTTGTTTTTTTTAAATAATTGAAGCAAAATGCTTTTAAATTTCGTAATCTTGGTAATTTGAACTACAATATTGTATTACCATTAATACAAGATTGAAATGATGTTTTTAAAACTTAGTTTCAGATTTTCGGTTGATGCTTTGCAAGTTTCATGATCTCTGATATGTTTTGATTTTAAGTCTGGTCAATCAAAAGTATTTTAGAATCGCGTGTCTTATAGAAGAGAATGGGTTTCATTATTGTTTCCACAATTTCCGATAGCAAGATTTTTTAATATAGAAAAAATCATTTTTATTTCTCTTAGAATCGAACATGTACATTTTTGTTAATACGGTTGCGTCCTGACGGTTTGCTTGTATCCTCTATTGATTTTTTATTGTTACCTTTGCAGACAAAAAGTACACAAGGAGATAAGAATAGACACATTTTAAATGAATTAATGGAATCAGATGATGTCAGCATTGACACTTTCGTCGAAAATTTAAGTTCTTCACAACCGAATTTAGCAGACAAAATTATGGCTGTGAAGTCAAAGGTTCAAAATTCGAGAAAATCCATAGATTCAAAATACGATTTCAATTTTGCAAGTGATTTTGATCCAGGTGAAGTAGTTTTTTTAAAATAACATGTATTACAAATGATATGGGGAAATAGGAATATATAAAAAAAAAAAAAAAAAACTTCAAATTGGAAGAGCTTACGGATCTTTTTTAAAAAGCTAACAGTACAGTACGTAATGATTCAATTAGCACTCAATTGCACTCAAATAAATAATATATATCAAATAAAGACAAATTGCTTAAAAGCTAAGATGTATATAGTTTATAAAGACATCAGACATAGCCGAGTGCAATTTGTCCTCTTATATGTTGATTTATTTTAGTTACGAAATATTTAGAGCAAAATTAATCTATGCTTAAGAAGAAAGTCGCTTCCCTACCTTTACGTGAATTAAACCTGAACAACTTAGATTTTTACCTGCAGATTTATCTTGATGATTGGTTGTTCTAGTAAAAACAAATACACAGAAAGGTAGAATAGACCATTGAAAGAAATCAGTTTAACTATTTTAAACTTTTAACATTTTTTTAAACAGATTTCGAAAAGAAAGAGGGAATAGTTTATATTGTTTCAAAGGTCAGTGGCAAAACATGGGAAGTAGCACCAATAGAAGAAACCAATGATCATCCAAGGGCAAGATTCCTAAAACTTCCTGCTGGAAACAACAATTTCCAGTAAGTTGACACTTGATTGAAAACCTAGCTGTAGACAATCATAATAGTTAATAAATTGGAACTCTCAATCCATATATAAATTATCGAAGATTCTAAAATCATGTTTTATTAAGATTTTTTTTATTTTGCATACATAGAAAACTCTGAAATTTGAGAAATAAATGTTTCCGACTTGTACAAACCAGATAGATGATATATAAATAATTGCCACATTCAAGATTGGAAAATCGTTTTAGTTTTATTCATTTAAGTTTTTCGTATGTCTTCTTTCTATTTAACATGTATTATAAATTCAAAATTTTTTAGTTGCCTATTAATTACAATATCTAATTATTCCATAAATATATGTTAAAGTATTTGGTGATTACAGGGTACTTGGCCTAGTTGTTCCAGTTGAGATGAAAGATGAAGATATATGTAAAGCAGCTGAAATTCTTGAAAGTTTGAATTGTGTCACTAAGGTGTCACTGATTTGTCGCCAGAAGCACACAGATCCTCATGATGCGGTTATTCAGTGTGTCCGGACAGATAATATCGTTGACACGCTTCATCATTTAGATGGTTTA
Source organism: Mytilus edulis (assembly GCA_019925275.1). Taxonomy (NCBI): domain Eukaryota; kingdom Metazoa; phylum Mollusca; class Bivalvia; order Mytilida; family Mytilidae; genus Mytilus; species Mytilus edulis. The sequence goes on from CM034352.1 coordinate 34,110,210, forward strand.
GGATATACAGATGGTCCACCGGAAAGCTCAGAGTTTGGGGTTGTTGATGGGGAAGAAATAGAAATACAATTCGAATCTAATTTGTATTTCGAGTATTTTCAATATTCTACCTTGAAGATAAAATTTTACAGCAATCTTTCTATCGAACGATATTCAGGACATCTCTTAGTCCTTAACAAAGGTGACAAGCCGAAGACGATAAATATCACGGACATTTTTCTTACAGTGTACCCCCTGGTCGGTTGTCTATTCCTAGACAAGGAACATTTGTTTTATACGTGCCAAAGGTATGCATTTCAAACACAAAATAAGTGAAACGAAATTAAACAAATACAAAAAAATAAACACAAACATAATTATGTATATATATATATGCTGCTGAGCGATCCCGTGATAATCAACTAGCTGACGTTATTCATGAAACGTATATTTTCGAACGTTATGTCTTACAGTGCATTGATTAAACCGTTCATTAGTGATATAAGACAAGAAAAAAAAATCGGCAACACATTCAGCGTAGGACATTATTGTTCTATATGAATAAATAGATGTGGTATGAGTGCCAATGAGACAACCCTCCATCAAGTCAAACGGTTTAAAAAGTTAACATATATAGGTCAAAGTACGGCCTTCAACACGAAGCCTTTCGTTCAACCCGAACAGCAAGCTAAAAAGTTCTCAACAATTCAAACATTAAACCATCTGTCTTATCTATATAAAACGAGAAACAAAAAACAACTGTGAACCTCAACACCATGCGACAACACTCAACAACATGCTGTATGAATAAGGACAGGTACATAAACATGTAGCGGGTTTTATATTTCTAGCAAGGTGCCAACATTCACTCACCGAAAGAGTAGTGTAACATTACACATGTTACAACATAAAAAGACACACTATAAAATATCTATTGAAATGGCTTTATTCGATCAAAATACATGTAAACAAGTAAACATACACCGTACGAATAAGTTTGATCATGAATCAATATAAATACAATATTTAAACGTAGTTACCTATATGACATAGAGTAGTAATAAAAAAAAGATGTAGGGAAAAAAAATCTTAAAAATACCGAAACTCCGAAGAAAACTCAATACGAAAAGTCCCTATTAAATGGCAAAATCAAATGCTCAAACACATCAAACGAATGAATATCAACTGCCATAAAGACAAAAAGCGGTCAAAAAGACAACGCTTACCTTTGACAAAACAACATAAAAAGTAAATTTATAATAGTTTATTCTGAAATAGATATTAACATGTTCGAATTGATTAACATAAAACGTATTTAACTGCGTATGTTTGCTGAATATTAACCACGACGGACAAAATATAGTCAAATCAGCACAATAACCATTGTTAAATAACAGACCAATGCACTAGACCAGATGTATTACAAAAAGAGAAAGAAATGTAATAAAGCATGTCATTGCCATATATTATTTAAAGTGTCGTTTCTAATCAATTAACACATTTCCGATAAAAAGACAGATAGTTTGATACTTTAAATGTGCACTTATCTATCTGTAAAGTATTTTGGATTACTTTTTCACAATAAGTACTGAGTCTAAACTTCATGCTTAGTGGTTATACTAGTAATGTATGTATTATTTTTGTTATAATATAGGAGTGTTTGTTTTCATCTTTCCAACTATTTATGTAATTCATTTAAATTCATTTTGTATGGTTTATAAAAAGACCAAAAATAATATATACTTAAACGTAATAATTTTCAGCCTTTAGAAGAAAACGTCACTAACTTTCCGTATACATTGGGTGTGCCAGGTATGTTTAGTTATCAAAGGTACCAGGCTTATAATTTGATACGCGTTTCACCTGCATAAGACTCATCTTTGACGCTCATATCAAAATAGTTAGAAAGACAAACACGTATACAGTTAAAGAGCATTGAGGACCCAAATTCCAAACAATTGTTCCAAATACGGCTTTGGTGATCAATGCCTAGGTTAAGAAAATTCTTAGTATTTCTGTAAAAACTGTAATAAAAGTTAAATACAATATAACAAATCAACTCTAAAGAACATATCTGTATGCTAAAAATAAATGGAAGTTTTATTACTGGGACTTTCAGAACCCCTCTCTCTCTGTCTCTCTCTCTCTCTCTCTCTCTCTCTCTCTCTCTCTCTCTCTCTTCTCTCTCTCTCTCTCTCTCCTCTCTCTCTCTCTCTTCTCTCTCTCTCTCTCTCTCTCTCTCTCTTTACTTGTTACTTTTAATGTTTACGCGTTGCACAGATGTCTTTGTAAATACAATTTTTAATTATATTTAAACGATTCTCTATCCCATATAAATCTGTTGATTTTATAAAATATTTCAGTCAAGGCATTAGCAAAGTTTATTGCTTATCAACTGACTTATCCCAATTCTAATTCAACAAAATAGGTAGCTCTTGGCAAAAATTTAACAAATGGTAACGCACAGCTGTATCATCAAATATTGGAAAATTTGGAAGAGCAACGGGATCATGTAGAACAACGTGAACGTTGTGAACTGTACATTTTGTATTGGTCTAATCACCATGCACAAGATGTCACTGACAAGGTATTATGGAAACAAAAATTCTTACTAAGTTATTGATACCTCAGAAATGACAGTGCAAATTGTAATAATATAAAAAGCTATATATGAAATAGTTTTTCCAATATCATTAGATAGCTCTCGCATTTGTATTTGGAGATTTTAATGATATTTTTTCTATATTTTACTGTCAATATCATCTTATCAACTTATGTGTTCTGTGTGTGCTAGTTCAAACCTTAACTTATAAGTTTCCATTTGATATGTTTTGCAAAACACTCGATAGTGCCTGCTCTTTCAACTACATCGAGTTTCCAATTTTAAAAACAAATAAGTGACACTCAGTAATGAGGAATCTAATAAAAAGACTGAATGTCAATTGGAAATGGTTTGATTGTGAGATGCAAGAAACGATTAATGCAGTAAGATGTTTAATGAATGTAAGTGAGACAACTATAAACATAAGACTAAATTTAAGTGTAATGAACTACTGTGGGTCACCGTACCGTACAACGATGAGTAAACCCCTATACCACATAGTCAGCTATATAATACACCAAAATGACAAATGCGAAATAACTTAAACTAGAAATCTTACGGCTCAAAAGGTGTTGAAAAAGGCTTCACTCGTTCATTGAAGTACTAAATTTCAATTAAGGTATCCTCCAAGATATATTTTAATGTCCTCGATTGCGATGTGTTGCTTACTAATATTGTATATTTTTTTTATTATAAAGATAGCGAAGATAATAGCTGCTCATCGTCATCCACAATTTGAAGCAGAAGCCCAGCAATTCATCAAACCTTTCACTCCAGGCAGAGGTAAAACCTATATTGAAATAGCAGTTTATTTTAGTATCTTAATTTTTTATTGAAGTACAGTTGGATCATGATTCTATAACGAAGTATTGAATAAAATGTATTTGTGGCAAAGGAATGCTCTGAATGAGCTTTCAATAATTACCACATGTCGTTGAGCTACCTACAACCAGTCAACAAAAGATAAAACTTAAACAGTTCAAGATTAATATCTTAATACAAACTTAATATTCGCTTACATCTACCGTTAAAAATATGTTTAGGCAACATAAATTTATCGAAATTAAGCAAATCAATTAAAAGGAATCAGATAACAAACAAACATTAAATATGTCTCATGACATGACCGCATCTTACGATCCTTTACGATATAGAACTTAGCTAATCTGCAAACAATTTCTATCCCTATTTCGAATATAGCATGTACAAGTATACAACTATAGATTTGAACGTAGAAAGATAACACTAGGCCACCGAAAGCTGCATTTTTTAGTTCGCTCCATGTGGCCAAGTAGTGAAACCCGCTGAACACATGTAAGTGGTGTTGTCACGATATCCCACTAGCATGAGTTCGAATCATGGCGGGTTGAGAAACATAAATGTGTTTCCGAAAAGAGATAGAACCACTTTTCCCCGATTTTTTTCCATTTAATTAGCTCAGTGAATCATGTTTTTTTTAATAGCTCGATAGGTGCTAATTATAGTACATGAAAATACTTCACATCATTTATTTTCATACCTTGAACGTGAATTCCTACAATAATAAAGGCCACAAGTATTATTTTTTTGTTAATCAAAACCAATTGTGCTTGTAAAGGCCCCCGAGAAGCATTTTAATATGAAATATCAACTATTAGATATTCAAAATTAGTTTCCTTTAAGTTAGCATGTTAATATTGGAATGTGATTTGTAGCTTATATGTATTTTAAAGCTTTGTTTAACTAGAACACCTTGTATTTCAAACACAAGTAATGTGAAATACAGATGCAACATTTTCTTGGTGATTTGCAACCGTCAAGGTTGATAGTATTATTGATTTGTTGTTTGGTGTTGTTTTATTTTCTGATGACTTAGTTACTGGAGCAGTGACAGACGGTGGTTAAAATGTCAGTCAGTATTATTAAACTATGGATTCATAATTATTCGTTGGAGACCAATTTTCATGGATTTCGTGGGTATAGATGGGATAGATGAACCACGAAATAAAATGTTCAACGAATGACAAATTTTCGTAAGGCTTGTATCAAAACTTCGATTAAACCACGAAACTAAATGTCCACGAACATGCAAGTTTTCACACATCCATGGAGATTGATTATTTTTGTTGTTTTGAAAAAAAAATATTAAAAAAGAGGGTTTTTTGGGTATTAAGAACACACTTAATCAAGTTCATTTTTAGTTAAAACGTTGTACAAATTACTACAACAACAGAACACTTAACTCGTTATTGTTTTAAATGTCCTTCTCGGTGGATTCCCTTTTAGTCTACCTAAGAACACAGTAAATTCCACATATTTGACTTACATAAGATCGGAAGGGGGCTTAAAAAACTACTTTTCAGATATATCATGCTATTTATAAAAACCGAGATATTGATCCAAAACATTTGTATTTTTTGTTTTCATCGTAAATTAAAATCTCTCACTTTTTGAAATTGATCCTAACTCTTTAATTTGTAGATTAACAATTGTTGTTTTGGTATTTATAGTAATTATAAGTATAATATGCGTTTTCAACCGTTTATCATCTTCACTAGATATTCAAAAAGTAAAATCACAAAAATACTGAACTTCGAGGAAAATCAATTCGGAAAGTCCATAATCACATGGCACAATCAAATAACAAAACGCATCAAAAACGAATGGTCAACTGTCATATTCCTGACTTGGTACAGGCATTTTCAAATGTAGAAAATGGTGGATTAAACCTGGTTTTATAGCGCTAACCCTCTCACTTTGATGACAGTCTCATCAAATTCCGTTATATATATACATTGATGCGTTAACTAAACAGACACAATAAATAAAATAGTCAAAATATGGGTACATCAGACATCATCGTATAACAATTTTAAACGGAACAATTTAACAGAACATAAAACATCTGTCTACAAACACATTCAATGACTTGTGTGTCTGATGTCAGAAAATTTTATACTTCACATAGATTTGTCGTTCAATGTGCATACAAACAATTTTAAAATTTACCTAAGCAATGTTAGCATAATTGATTGGTCTGTCGTAGTGTTGTCATTTAAGAGTTAAGACGTACTCAAATATTTGTTTCTTTGCATCTTACGATCCTTTACGACATATGATTTAGCTAATGTACATCAATTCCATCTTCATGCCTAATATCTCATGTACTGTGTTACAACACTAGATTTTACTGACGAGAAAAAGGCACACCAGGCCATCAAAAGCTGACATTTTTAGTTCAGTCTAATTGGCCGAGTTGTCTAGAGTGCTTGACATATTGCCGACGGTGTTGTCACGATATTCAAAAAGCATAAGTTTGAATACAGCCGAGCGAAGTCTGGAAATTACACCCAACAGTGTTAGAATTAGATTTGTATGCTGACAATTTTTTATGTTTTGAGCGGGATTCGACCTCACACCTTTGATACATTACGGCAGCAATCGCTTGTTGTCAAGCACTCTTGACTATACGACCATATCCGCATTATATAGAATAAAAATAATTCTTATTTTACATTAAATCATTGTAAACATATGCTTCTGTACATCACATATTTTTGTAGGAATTTTATCAAATGATAACCTGGAAAAGATGGCTTATGTTCTAGCGAAGGATTGGGAAGTTTTTGCAAAGAAACTAGGATTTTCCAGTGATAAAATAAACAAAATCAAATCGAACCAACCTGGTGAAGTAAGACGTACACTTAGAGTGTTAGATCTCTGGCGGCTGTCAGATGGCGCTATTAAAAAAGGAACAGATTTGGTAAAGAGTTTGCATCAAGCTGCAAGGGCCGCTCAATGTGGTGCGAAGTTACTGAGCTTGATTTCTGAGGATCTATAACTAAGAAGACAATCTGAAACGATGTTCTATTGTAATGTTGTTGTTGCCATTTGATATATCCAACAATAACTATAATAATATTAACTCTTATAATATTAATGCATATATATATCTATATCAAATGTGTTTTTGCATAATAAAGTGATGTGTTTAATAATCATCATGTACTGTAAATTCATTTACTATCGTTTAACTATGTGTATGCATTGCAAAAAAATTTGTTTTCTCGTATAGTTGATGTGTTCCCTCGGTTTGAGTTGTTACCCGGATTTATTTTCTCTTAATCGATGTATAATTTTGTCTTTAGTGGATAATTTACGTCGAAGTGTTTGTAAATTCCTCATTAAATTCAATAGAAAATTAATATTTTGTTAATACTTTCTTTTCTGTTTTAAACCAAAAATAATAAATATGTGGTTCAAATCACTTATCTTTAGGTGTAATAGCACCAACTCATAGTACGTCACATCCTATAGCATTAAAAAAAAAAAAGGGAAGAAAAACTATTTCCTTGAATTTCCTTGAATTTGACAGTTGAAGGAAATTTATCCTTTATTTCATTGCAGGAAAAAAAATCTGTGACATAGACATATATCCTGGGTGTTTCAAAGCACCATTTTTTTATTTGGTGTTTCTATAGATTATTGTGAAAACATGACGTTATATTGTTACTAAAGCTTGCACATAGGAAAAAAGGGTGAAAATTTGATTGGTGAACTGCCAGTGATGGTTATTGTCGTTTTATGTGCAACTAAACGTATATGAAATATTTTCTATAGTACTGAACAGGTAAAACATAATTTACTCATTTTTTTCTTTATTCGAAACAAAGATATATTCTGCACAATTGTTGAAAAGTACAAATTTAACAAAGACTAATAGGTGAAAATCACTATTTGTATTACACCTTTAATTCGTGTGTCATATATTTGAATATTATAATCTACTATAAAAATAAAGAGGGGGGTGTTAAGACTTTTCTGAAACACGTGCGGCTTAAACTGAAAGAGTTAGTGATTTGTTTTAACAGGTTATTCTCGCATTTAAATATTTATTCGTATAAGAATAGTGTTAGTTTGTGTTTATTTCCATATCATTTGATGTACACTTTTAATTTGGCAAATTTTTCAAACAATTATAGAATATTCGGGATTTATTCGTGGAATTAATAATTGATTGTTATATACAAAAAAAAGTAAAATCACAAAAATACTGAACTTAGAAAAAATCAATTCGGAAAGTCCATAATCACATGGCAAAATCAAATAACAAAACGCATCAAAAACGAATGGACAAGAACTGTCATATTCCTGACTTGGTACAGGCATTTTCAAATGAAGAAAATGGTGGATTAAAACTGGTTCTATAGCGCTAACCCTCTCACTTTAATGACAGTCTGATCAAATTCCGTTATATTTACATTGATGCGTTAACTAAACAGACACAATAAATAAAATAGTAAAAATATGGGAACAAATGAAAGATTTCTTCTAAAACGATATTTATGTAATTATAATTGTCTTAGTTAATTCAGCCGCATCTTAGACCATTGTTAGATTTGAAGCATCCAATACAAGATATAGATTGATTTATAAAAAAAACCTCATATATTACTTAATTGTTGATATAAGACCAGTTGCTACTGATAACCAGAGCCTTAGTAGATGCATTAAGATGCTTCATTGGTGACTATGAATACGTTTATGAGAATTATTCGTGACAAAAATATTGCAGAAAACACTCATTTAACGGTACTTTCGTTTTCGACTTTGTGAATACTTGTTTCTTATCTTGATTTATTTCAATTTTTGACAACAACTAGTTTTTTCTCTATCGATTTATGAACTTTGAACAGCGGTATACTATTGTTGCCTTTATTTGACTACAAATGCAGCTAAATATATATGAAAAAATATATAAAAAATGAATGGGATACTAGAGATCATTGTAAGGCCTTCGACACTGAATTATAGGCTCTTGGCATTGAACAGACATATACAGAATGTGGCGGAGTTAAGCATATTTGAAGGCACCAACCCTGGGACAGTGATGATAAACAGTACAACATAAGAACAAAATATCAAAATTATTTGAAATCGCTTAATTCATCAATTGGATACAAATAGTCATACATCTAACAAAAACATAGAGTGGACGTTGGTGGTTACTTATACATTCACACAACAGAAAGACACTTTCTGTATTGCTGTGAGACTGCTCATAGTTACTGACAGGTTATTCAAATCCAATAGTAACAAGCGAAAAACTTATACATTCACACAACAGAAAGACACTCTCTGTATTGCTCTGAGACTGCTCATAGTTACTGACAGATTATTCAAATCCAATAGTAACAAGTGAAAAAAAAGAAATTCCTGTTTCAATTTGATGAAAAGTAAATGTTTGAAGGCTTTTTTGAACAAATCTGTTTTTTCCGACATTGTTCAGTTTAAACTTAGTCAGTTTTTGATGGTATGGGATGATATTTTCAATGTCTATAAAGAGATACATAAGAGCATTAGCATGTGGTCGGTCTTAATCTATCTTCAATTGATTAGTTACCAAAAAAAATATTCAAAATGTATCTCTGTCAATTGATCAAACAGTCAACCACTCGGAAACCCAAAAGATTCGCGATTTTTTTCAAAAAAACGTTACTAGCAGCATACACAGTCATGATTATATAAAGTTGTTTGTTTCTTGGTTCTCTTAAGTCTGTGACATACTTTCGTCAAGCAATCGATATGTTAAATCAAACTCACAAATTGAAGATGACATAGTATCTAATATACCTACTGTTGTTAAATGTCTATTGCCCTTGCAAGACTTGCAATAATCGTACTGTTCGGTGTTAATTGTCAAACTAGTAACATTTCTTTTCTTGAATTTTATCAGAGTTTCCAGTCATTTTTTTTTAAAGTAATGTTCATCCTTTTTGACTTTGAAATGGCTAGTTCAGCAAGAATATTTGTCTTAAAATATTTGTACTTTTTTATTCGATTTATTTGATAGGTCAAAATAAAGTTCCGACAATTAAAAATTAAAACTTTAAAACTACCTTGATTTTTAAGAAAAAAATCAGCCCAACACTGATAATTAAACTAAATTTAAGGCTGAAAGATTTTTCTGATACTATTTGTTTATTATTTTATTTTCTGCATATCAAAATAAAATAACGCTGATCTCTGTGGAACGTCGTAGCTGCCTAATGTGAACATATGTAATATATGTGCACATAAATTTCAATATCAGCATTTTTTTTTTATATAAGCACATATTTTTCCTGGTTACTTTATATGCACATAATTTTCTATATATGCACATACTTTTCTTATTTATTCACATAGTTTACCTTGTATGCGCATACGTTGCCTATCTATTCACAAAGTTTACATAATATGCCGCTTTATTTTCATTGATATCCTATACCAATTAAACTCGCTGTCATTTTTTAAAAGTTTTTATTACAATAATTATAAAAAATGCAACAGTAGTATACCCTTCCTCCATGCTATTTTTATTTTCTTTCACTCGAACGTCAATGAAAAACAAAGCATAACACGCAGGTGATCAAAAATCATATATCGATTGAGAGACAACAAATCATGGTTACTTACTAAATTCGAGGGGAAAACATCAACTATAGGAGGAAAACAACGAAACAACAGAACAACAGAACACTGAAGTGCAATAAAAACAAAAGACAATGAATAGATATAGGTAGATGTGGTATGAGTGCCAATGAGACAACTCTCCATCCAAGTAAAATTTTTTAAAGGTAAACCATTATAGGTCAATGTATGACCTTCAATACGGAGCCTTTCTTAGTTTGTTCAGTTCCACCTAGAGCCATCTGAGACTAACACTAGACTATGTTTCTGAGTTAAATAGGACAAAATAGGAGCTAATAGAGACATGGTCTTGGACGCATTAGTAGTTGCTAGTTTTAGTACGTTAAATAATGCAGGAGTATATCTATATATAAAGGTTGATCTAAAGTACATGTTCGGCTTTTGTGTAAATTTTACGAATGTCTTAATGAATGGTTCAAATAAATGACATATGCAATAGAATGTAGTTCAATTAAATTAAATTTATGAGAGTGTAGATGGGGTTTTCAGCGTATAGAATAATGGGCAAAACAGAAATAAAAAGAACAGTAGTCAAATATTATTTTTAAAAAAAACCGAATTGAGGGACACCCATTCATCTCCTCTTTCTTTATATTTGGGGAAACAGTTGAAATATTGTGATGGGATTGGATGACAAAATTTAGCAATGTTCCTTTGCGGTAATATGTTTATTGTAGTATATAATGTAGGTAAAATAAATGTATGTCAAAGAGTGACGAAAGATACCAGAGGGACAGTCAAACTCATAAATCGAAAATAAACTGACAACGCAACGGCTAAAAATGAAAAAGAAAAACAGACAAACAATAGTACACATGACATAACATAGAAAACTAAAGAATAAACAACACGAACACCACCAAAAACTAGGGTAATCTCAGGTGCTCCGGGAGGGTAAGCAGATCCTGCTCCACGTGTATGATTATTTTAAAGTAGGTTGTAATGAACAGTTTGACTAGTATGAATAGTATCAAATTTTTTTTTTATATTTCAGACATATGATATAACATATAGTTAATTTAAATGTGTTTTTAGTTTAGGTTTTTTAGAGGGGGTTCAAATAATGCAAACTTCACTAATACTACTGAGTATGAAGCAACAAAAACATTATATATTTAAACTACGGAATATTTATACTTACATCCCAGCTCCTTTGTTCAAACAGGGGTGATCTGAGCCGGATCACCCCTACCAGATCACCCCAGTTTGAGTTTCTTTGTTATGCATGCTTTCCTTTGTTCTGGATCATTTTGGCGGGAATGTCAAATCCACTATAAAACTTATAACTAATTATACGGAAAAGACTATCAATCAAAATTCACGTAGAAAAAAATCCAGTGTATATGCAGGGATTCGAACTCAAGACCTTTAGCATATCAAGCCACGACACATACCACTACACCAGGACGACTGGATACGAACTATCAGTAATTTAACATACTTAAAGGAAGCAAGATCTTTTTATAAGTGGGGCGAGTTGGCAGACCTTTATTCAGTGGGGTTTAAACCTTTTTCGTTAATAATTGAGTTGTCAGACTTATTGTTTAATTTGATTTTACACTTTTTTTAAAGTGGGAAGAGTCGGTAAACAAGAGTGGGGCGATTCTTTTATAAAGTGCCGATATAGTTAAGGCCAATTGGCAAATGGGGCGAGTTTACATTGTTTGATATCTACTCATTGTGTTCGGGGGCCATAAAGGGTATACATCATATAGTAATATATAAAGTATATTATAATGGTTGTGTGGCGATCTAAACTCGATTTTATGAATTGTAGACGGTTTTTCGTCTAATATAAAACAGCTGGGATGTAAAATAGTTATCCCATTCGGACTTGGTGTGTCAGTGTTAGATCACCCTCTGGCCTCCGGCCATCGGGGTGATCTTACACTGACACACCGCGTCCTTGTGGGATAACTATTAATTATCGTGTTTGTTTGTTTTGTTCACACATCTTTGTCAATATTATGGAATTTGATGCGACTGTCATACTAGTGAGACGTTTAGCTAGCTATAAAACCAGGTCAAATCCACCATGTTCTGCATAATAAAATACCTTTACCAAGTACGGAATATGAAAGTTGATACCTATTCGTTTGATATGCTTGAGTAATTGATTTACCATTTGATTAGGGATCACGCAATGTGGAAAGAGCTTTTGATTTTGTTCCGATTATTTTCTGTAGGAAGACCTATTGATTGTCTTCTGATTATTATAAAAAAAAGAAGATGTGGTATGATTGCAAATGTGACAACTATCAACAAAAGACCAAAATGACACAGACATTAACAACTATAGGTCACCGTACGGCCTTCAACAATGAGCAAAGCCCATACCGCATAGTCAGCTATAATATGCCCCGATAAGACAATGTAAAACAATTCAAACGAGAAAACTAACGGCCTTATTTATGTAAAAAAAATGAACGAAAAACAAATATGTAACACATAAACAAACGACATGATTATTATGTCTTTATACTTTTCTGTTGAAAAATCTATTTGTTTTCTTTTGATGATTTTTTTTTCTTCTTCCACCCCTTTTATTTTTGCGTATAATTTAGTTTCACATGGTGTCGCTTAAATGTTTGGTATATGATACCGCATAGTTTATGGGACTTTGAAACTTTCCATTGTAGGGGTTACCTCCCCGAGCACTGTTTTCCATGTGAGTGCATCACTTCTGTAATCGTAAAAGAAAGCGACAAAATTATTTTACCAGATGCTCGTTATATATTAGGATGTTTTGTGCAATTTTTACCGAAGCGGTACGACGACTACATATAAACGTTATTTATATGCCTTTGATATAAGTGATTTGCATTCATTACTGGTAAACCATGAGTGATAGAGACCTAGGTGTTTTTAGTAAAGGTCCATGGTCCTTGGTCCAAAAACAGAAAATTAGGTCAAGGTCAAAGGTCCAAGTCAAGTTCTTTGTTTTGATTTTGGCTTTTTTTCACTTTTTTATATGGACATATCAACAACATATTTTGCTAAATTGTTAGTTGCAACATATCGGAACACATACATTTTGGTTGAAAGAGTACGCTGACATTAAATTGAGGTCAAGGTGAGATGTAGTTTTGATGTTCTAGATTTTGACATTTTCTTTAATTTCATATGTGTACATGATAAAGCTATAGAACTTTTGCATGAGGTTGCTAGCCATATTTCCTTGAAAAAGTCAACCGGAAATTACATCGTGTAAATATTATTATTATTATTATTATTATTATTATTATTATTATTATTATTATTATTATTATTATTATTATTGTGTAATGTTTGATATCTATTTCAAAACATAAACTTTACGTGCAACAAGAATAATTACAAATAGCTTGTATCAAGTCTTTTTCAGAAACACAACTGCCATTATGTCCTTTTTTACATGCAATTAAATTGAAATTTACCGACAGAAGAAATTTATTTATTAGATAACTTTATTGAATTAGTTTCATCCCACCAGTACATGGTGTTGTAAGATAACGATAAGCATATTGATGTCGTATACATAAGATTTTCATTTGCCACCAGGTTGAATTTATTGATTGTTTTTTTACCTCTTAATCAAACAATTTCGGAGATGTAATATTTATTACTTTTATCACTTAAAACATTAAATGATCTATATTTGATAAGAATAAATAAGGTATAATAAATCAAAAACAAGTCCTCAAGTTGTTGAATGGCTAGAGAGAATGGATTAGTGCTTTTTTTTAATTTTACATACAATAGCCGGAAGCTTTTGTTGATAGTTCTATTTTTTAGAATCGACCAATATCTATAAAATGTTTGTCTTCAGACAAGTTTTGAGCATTTAAAATAAAGCAAGTAAAGAGAATATATTGATACATATCTTAATAATGCCGGGCAAAGTCAAGAACGCGACTAAAATAAGGTAAGAATGATTATCAATATTGTAAATTAATTTCATGAATTGGGGGGGGGGGGGGGGGGGGGGGGGGGGGGTTCCTGATTAAAATTTTTGTCACAAAAATAAATAACACAAAAATTCGTTATAGAAATGAACAGTGAAAATATTTTTTGGCGAGTCGAATGCATCGGCAAATGGTTCTTCCTGTTTTTTGTCTATGAATTTATTGTTTGACCGAAGTGCGTCTCGATCAATTGTATAACGAAGAGTTTGAACTTAAATTGCATGAATACGGATACAATTTGCGGAAGAAATATTTGTTTGCAAAATGTAAAAAGACAAATATACCAAACTCCGAGGAAAATTATAAACGGAAAGTCCCTGAGCAAATGACATAATCAAAAAATCAAACACATCAAACGAATTGATAACAACTGTTATATTCCTGACTGGGTAAAGACATTTTCTTATGTAGAAAGGTGGATTAAACCTGGTTTTATAGCTACCTAAACCACTCACTTGTATGACAGTCTCATAAAATTCCAACACATTGACAATTACGTGTGAACAAATATACAGACATGTTAGGTAAAAATGTCTAAAATAGGGGTTCGGCGGCCAACAGGGTGTTATATTCTTTATCACTTTAAAAAATGCAAATATGTCGAAAAGATGAAAAAAAAAGCATATACATAAAGCATAGGAAAAACGAAAGACAAAAATACAAAAATTAACCATAGCACAATAACACAATGATGGCATGTTTAAAAATCGAGCTACGGATCGAAAATGCAAGCCAGTACATTGTAGTATAACAAATTTGGTATCGTAGGTTATTTTTTAAATGTGGTTGTTGATAGCGAATTACTATTTCAAAATCCTTTTATTTTCAAATTTTGATTTTGTTGTCTAAATCATGGCTAATGCTCCTTGAAAACATGCTAGTTTTTTTCAAGTTCGACCAGAAACTTATTTCATTAATGAAGTAATTAAAACAAAATAAAAGTACATTTGTTTCAAAACTTTCTGATAAAAAAAACACTGAATGAATACATTCAACGCCGATTTTTGTTGTCCGTTTTAGCACAAAAGTTTCATATATCTGATACATTTTTACATAAACAACAGAAAAACGTGACTGTCAAAAGTCATTATCATGTTCAGTGGTTGTTGTTATATATGTTCCAGACCGTATGAGTATTTGGACCGTACGCGTACGGTCTGGACCGTATGCGTACTTTTTCGAAATACTCATACGGTCGGACCGTACGCGTACGGTCTGACTAATATCAAGGAGTTGGTCAATTGTACTAGATACAAATACATATAACAGATCAAAATAACTTAACTCTCAAATAAATAGAAAAAAAAATCAATTGTAATTGAAATAAAAACTTTACATTTTAACTATTTAAAAAAAATCAGGCTAATTAAATCTGTAAATCTCTAGTATTTATAGCATGTAGATCAGTAATACATAATACACTAATTGAATTATGACAATTATTCTCACTGAAATTGAATGCGAATAATGTGGGAGGACAATTGCTTTAGAATATTTAGCAACTTTTCAAAAAAATGCTAATCGAAAGGAACATGCATGAACTGAAAAAATGTAAATATGAAAAATATACTTTTGGTGGCGAGTGTCACCTTTGGCGAGAGTTTCAAAATAGGATTCAGATATACAATTAAACAAATATCTGATTTAAATTGTTAGGTAGTTCATTTTATCCATCTTATGTAATAATAACAATTTGTAAAACTAAAAATAAAGATTGTGATAAATGTTTGTATAGATGTAACCCATATTATCCAATAACATGTATGGTCAGCTCATACTGGACCATACGCGTATACTCATACGGTCCGACCGTACGCGTATGGTCGGACCGTACGAGTATACGTATACGGTCCGGACCGTACGCGTACGGTCCAAATACTCATATGGTCTGGAACATATATATCATAACGTATCATATTCAGGCGTGTGTATATGAACATGTGAATAACTAATATTGACCTTAAGCTTTCTATTCTGTCTTTCATTAATAAAAATAAACATGTAGCATAGGGTATCTAATCAATGAACAAATCAGTATATGCTAAACAAAAAACGAACAAAAAGCAAAAGAACAGCTCTTGTTATATGATGTTCTTCATCATGAAGTCAAAGTAGGGTCTTTTTAAACACGTGACAAAAAAATGTACAGCCGCCTCTAGCATCAGTGAAAGGGGATTCAAAATAATTCAGGAAGACTATGTAAGATGAAACAATACGAAGCCGAGCTTTGTGAAAAAACACATACCAGAAAGCAGTACATATTAATATTGTGAACGTGTTCGTCTCATTGACGTGTACATTTTTCCCGTCACAGTAAACTCAATAAGTATAACAGTTACTAAGTAACAAATTTTCTTTTAATAACTCAGTAAATATAAGAGTTTCTTTAAATAACTCTGTAATTATAAAAGTTACTTTATATAACTCAGTAATAATCAGATTAACACTAAACAGTTTTGATCGTATGTAATTAACACTATTTGAACAGTACCAAAATGGTTGACATCGAGGCATTACTCTTAATACGTCAACGAAAAGAGGCACTGAAAAAATTACCAAATCCAGCAAACCCAAACATAACATTTGAGAAATATGAAAAAGCCGTATCCAGAACGATAACGAAGACACAAACAGAAATAGAGAAAGTATCCAAATATGCCAAAGAGATTTTAGAAGAACTTGAGAATATCAGAGAACTGGTGAAAAACTGTAGCGTCAAAATTGGTGAACAATTACAAGTGTTTATGAAAAAGAACATGTTAAAAAGTACGTATTATGATTGTATGTTCCTAAACACTACCCCCTTATTTTATCGAAAATCATTTATTAATTGTAAAGTTGATGAATGAAAAGAAACAGTAAATGATATTTTATGAGGCAAAAGTGTTAATCAACTTCATTTACGATGATGCATAAGCTTATTTTGTAATGAAAAGTAAAATAATGATGCCGTAAAATATTCTCATTCAATTGCCTTGAAATTTTCATTTCAAACACAACAGCAATAGGTTACTTAATTGTTTGTGACTTGTACATTTAAGTTGAACGTGTTGTTGCTAGAAAATTGACTCCATTTCTTCAAGTATTTTTTTTAACGTTTTTAAAGTTGATTTTATATGAATTTGGTGTTGTTTCCTTTTATTATATATGTCTTCATGTGATTTGGTACTTTTTCATTTTTAAATTCACGTTCAAACTATTTGGTTAAAACGTTTTCGATGACGTTGACCGAAAATAATTTACCATAACAAACTGTGACTTGGATGGAGAGTTGTCTCATTGGCACTCATACTGCAGCTTCTTATATCTATGGACAGAAACATATTGTTTTAGTTTTTCTTTTTGTTATCCTACAATCTTATAGTAAAATCTTTTAAGTGTAATGATTTGTTTTGAAACGTGTACCCCATGATGTTATGGATTTTAATTATAGATGTGTTACGTTCTTTTGCAGCTGAAATATTACCACAACAAGCACAACACAAACACGGACATACAGGAATTTCACCACAACATGAACACGGAAATGTAGGAATGTCGCTTACTAGGTAATTGAAATTACTTAATCTAGATTGTCTACCGAATTATTTACATAAAACGTAATCAATGAACAAAGTCTAACAGTTAGTCAAGATTAACATTAAATACGTAAAATAAATGCATCGGTGAAATCTACAATGTTACACTAATGTTGAGAAATTGACTATATAATTGACTATTTAAAACCACAGAAACACATTGCTGTTTTTTTCTCTTTTATTTCATTAATCCAAATAACTTTTTTAACTGAAAGAACAATTTGTTGAAAAAAATAATATGTATGCAACAAGAACTTCTATCCTTCCATATCATCTTATCTCTAAAACGGGGTTTGACTTCAACGTTTGAGCCTCTAAATAATTTGATCTGAGCGTCACTGATGAGTCTTATGAAGACGAAACGCGCGTCTGGCGTAACAAATTATAAGCATGGTACCTTTGATTACTATCTACAACACCAATGGGTCGATGCCACTGCTGGTGGACGTTTTCGTCCCCGATGGCATACCCAGCCCAGTAGGCAGCACTTGGTATTGACATGAATATCAATTATATGGTCATTTTTATAAATTTACTGTTTGTAAAAGAATGAATAAGTCGAGCTACTAAAGATTTTCTTATCCCAGGAATAGATAACCAAATAAAGGCAACAGTAGTATACCGCTGAAAACTCGTAAATGGATGGACAAAAACAAAATCGGGTAAAAACTAAAACGAGGGAAACGCATTAAATAATAAGAGGAGAACACCGACACAACATTAAAATGTAACACACACAGAACCGGACCTAGCATTAGACAAAATCCGATGAGAATTACAAATATAGCATAAAAACCAAATACATGAATTTGGGATAGAAAAGTACCGTGACACGTCTTATAGTAATGTGAATTCACACTCAAATATAAGAGAAAACTAACGACACGACGTTAAAATATAACACACACCAGAAACAAACTACAGGACATTTTTTTAAATACAAAAATGGTGGGTTGAACCTGGTTTTGTGGCATGCCAAACTTCCTGCTTTAATGACAATGTTAAATATAACATTAAAATGACAACATAACATTACAGTACTACAATACAAATAAATAGGAGAACATATTAGAAAAAGAAACACATGAATAATAGCTAACAAAAGCCACCATGTTTAAAATTCAATACGCCAGAAGAGCGCCTCGTCCACACAAGACTTACCTGTGACGCCAGATAAAAAGTTCGAAAGTCAAAACAAGTTCAAAGTTGTACAGCACTGAGGATCAAAAGTTCAAAAAGGTTGTGCCAAATACGGCTAGAGTTTCTGAAGTATTAACTAATTACAGAAAACAGAAATCGGATAAATTACATAAACCAACACAAAAAATAGACACACCCGATTTATTCAAGGCCTCAACGCAAAAAATGGAAAAAGTGACGTCGCATACGAAGTGGTGAAAAGGCACACAAAAAATGGCGTCACATTTGAATGGGTAAAACTAGTTCTCAAAAATAAGATAGAATTAGGATTGTTTTAAGATTATATTTGAACTAAATACTGATATTACATTTAATAGCAATGAACATTGCAATACTTATTAATAGCAAACTGAGGTAGCAATTAACTATATTATATAGCTATGTCCGGTTTGTTTTGAATCTAACTTGAACGTAAAACATCTTACAAATTACGTTGCACCAAATCAAATCTAGTAAATGAAGGCGGTGATTAATTTTCTGTACCATAACACATGAATATAATAGAAAAGACTTAACAGATTTGACCCAATCCGATGAGAATTACAAATATAACATCAAAACCGTATATGGCAAAACGTTTTTGAATTTTAGGTCATCAATGCTCTTCAACTGCATACTTGTTTCTAACTAAATGTATTTTTATCTGAGCGTCACTGACGAGTCTTATGAAGACGAAACGCGCGTCTAGCGCATCAAATTATAAGCCTGGTACCTTTGGTAAATATTTGATTGAATTTGAATTGCTCAGTTATATAGGTAATACATTGTGTTGTTCGGACTGTTATATTTTTAATTTTTTTCTGTCAGAGTGTGTACTATTATTCTTTTATTTGCCACGTTTGGCTACTTTTTCACCCGTTTGCATTTTTGACCCATACTTGCAAATAAAAGTATCCAATGACAAATGCATCAAAACAATACGAAAAGTTCATTACCTCTATGTTAGTCCTGTCTTTCGTTTTCGTACTGCTTACCTTTCTTGTCTAGTCAGATACTATTGTCATCTGGTTATTGTGCCTTTGTCGTTTCGTTTTATAAATGAACTGGTATTCATAAATATGCTAACAACTCGTAGTAATTTTCCTCTTTTCAAAATAATATCTTGAAATGCAAATGATATGTAAAATTCTTTGTAAGTTTTGTATGTTTTTTGTAGAGGTACCTCACGTGTACCAAATAAGAACGGTATTGACATGAAACAACTAGAACAAGTGCAGACAATGGAGAGACTTGCAAAGCAACAACAAGATCTTATGGCGCTCATAGCGAAAACAGAACAACTTGTGTTGAAGATTCGAAGTAAAGCAGAGTTGTCTCAAGCCGATATAACTGATGTTACAAGTCAATTAATACAATGGTGTGATGGCTTAGAAACAGTGGAAGAAAAGAAAAGAAGAATACGAGAAGAAAAGGAAGAAGAAGAACGACTGAAAAGGGAAAAGAAAGATGCAGAACGGCAGATAAAAGAAGAGGAAGAACGAAAAAAGGAGGAAGAAGAACGAAAAGCTGAGGAGAAACGAAGAAAACAAGAGGAAGAAAAGAAAAAGAGGGATTGGCAAACCTGGCTACCTTTCATGTAATTTTGTCTAATTTGTTTTCTCTTTTTGAAACAGATATATGTTATACATATGTATGGTTGTTCATTTGAATACTATCAAATATGCAATTGTTCGGAATATTTTATTCACGATATCGCCCATTGATATGAGTAGTAAACAGATAAGTGAGATACCTCAATGAGCAATCTTCATATCACGCAGAGCCCAGATATCAATAGCATTTGGTTTTTAACATTTGACAGCTGTATATAGGTTACAATTTGTAAATACAGTTGTTTCTCAAACCACGCCTCTTTTGGGGAGATATTTAATATTCATAGATATTTAATTCTGTTAGCATACTGGTTCCCAAATATGATCTCTATGTTTCATCTCGTCGAGACATAAATATGCATATGCCTTTGGTAGAATTAAAATCTGTTGGAATCATTCAGTCCCGTAGGGGTAACAAATGTCAAGTGTAAGTTTATAAACTCGTAGAAGTTCGGGACATATAAACATTGAAAATATACCGCACAGACTTATATTTTGACCTTTTAACAAAATAGTAGTTCATATGAACTTCCATTCTAGGGTAAAAAAAATCAAAACTTCATAGTAAAAGTGGTACAGTTTTAGCCGTAAAAGGAATTTCTATGTGAAATTTCAATGTAGATATTTATAGAAATGCAACCTATAATATTCAAGGTGAAAATTGCCCGTTTTAAGTAATTTTAATTTTTGTGAATTATGTCAACAGACGTGTTCATATATTATTCAAGTATATTGTTTGCTCTATGGTCGGGTGGTTGTAGCTTTGACATATTCACCATTTCCTTTCTCAATTTTATGTGTTGAGTTTTTTTTTGTCCTTGAAACATTTAGGTTATTACTATTTCGTCTTTTCATTTAGATATTATAATCCAGGACAAAACATGTTCAGTCAGGATGTCTGCTGTGTTATTTATACAATGCCTGATGGAACTCAGGATAGTGAATTTGTCTGTAACGGTTCTGATGGTGACGACGATCTAGACAAATGTTTAGAGACCAATGACGAGCAAGTTATATCCTCTGTTATTACAATTCAACCGAAAAAGAGCAAAAAGACGTTTGAGGTATAATTTATAGCAATTTGTGTTATATGTTATGTTATTTAAATTATGCAATGCTATTTACATTATTTGTAGGTTGAGTGTAAAAGTAATCTCCCTGCATTGTTTATTCATATAGACTTTTAAGTTATTGATTTATTCATGTGATACGACCATATAATACGTTTTTACTTAGGTTATATGTATTTGTAAAAGTACTTTTTAATTTGATGTATTTCATTTCGATAATGCACAATGTTACTGGTCGTCTTTTAAATTTTATACTATGGTTTAGGAATGTTTATTTTTTCTGAACCTTTAATGAAAAACGAGCTACAAATTCGTTTGAATGCATTTAACTTTTATACTGCACTCGTTCTATTTGAGCAGTCAAATTGCGTTGACCGTATATTTCTATGCCATATACAGTCAGTGACATGATATTACTTTTCTTCATGAATATTTAAATAGAAATTGCCGAGATTATAACTAATTATTCATACGACCTATTCAACCTGTTCTTGTTTTCAATGTATACAATGACTCAAACTTATTTCTTTTGCAATTTTTATAAAAAAAAAACATATTTCACTTGTTAATATGTATGGTCTGCATACCATACATCATTATATTTATGCTTATTGTTGATATTTTAGTTCATTCTTAAACAATTCATTCACCATCGATTGCGAATTTCAACAGGTAAATGTACATTTCATCGTGTTGTAAATTTTTCCGCCTCCATGATATGAGGCCTTTTTATAAAAGGGGGAAGTTTCCCAATATTTAAATCAATGATGACATTATTACATTAAGGTAGCACAATACAAAGATTTTTTTACTTCCAATCATTAACTTTTAAAATGGTGTAACTTTCTTATAAATGCATTAAAAATAATAAAAGAGGTATATATAGATAGATAAAAGATTAATCTTTTAAATGGATGCAATATTGTTATTATGCAATTATTATGTCATCAATTATTATGTAATTAGTGGCAAAATCTCAGTCAGTTCACTTGCATGAATTTAGCTCTATCATCTCTTTAACTATACAGAAAATTTTAATGAAATCTTAATCAACACATCATGGGCTTCAAAAGGGTATCTCAGATTGTCTCTATGGTATTCCATTCTCTCATAAATCTCTGGTTAGTGTGAACATCCTAACCACATAACAGAAGACAATGTTCAATTAGGTGTAAAATTTGTTCTATACATTCTATCTAAAATCTGAGACACCCTTTTGTAGATAATGACAATAGGAACAACATATCATAAAATCAACCCTCTGGGAATACCTATGCGGAAGCTAATTTCAATTGAAAGTGGAAATTTGGTGAAAAATATTTTAGACACAGTTAACATTATAATTGGTTACATAATTGTTGCATAATACTAACATTGCATTAATTTGAAAGAGTAATCTGTTAGCTATCCATAAATACCACTTTTATAAATTTTCAAGCATTATTAAGAAAGTTACAGCCTTTTAAAACTTGGGAGTTGGAGTTATAAAATCTTTGTATTGTGCTACCTTAAACAACAATTGAAAATGTTTTTTTTTTTTTTTTTTTAGATTGCAGTATAAAGACAACAATAGTGCATTGAGTTGACCTATCAACGATATAAGGATTCGGCCCGAAACGAGGAAATAGCTCGGCACAGCCTCGCATTTCCCCGTTTCTAAGCCTCATCCTTATATCGTTGATAGGTCAAGTCAATGCACTATTATTGTCTATTTGCATGTCGCTTTTCTAAATGATTTTTTATTTAAATATATTTTAAGCAATATTGTTATTTTTCCTTTTGTGAAGTTTTCAGTTTTGATTTCTCATTTTTTTCCCTACAAAATAAGTCATTTAATCTGCTTTATTCCATACACCGTATTTTACAACTGCTAATAAATGATATTTTCTACTCTTGTGTTTAACAAAACATGTTTACCTGTATGTTTGTTTTCATTACTTATTTAGTAATTCAATCGGTCTTCAACTATATTAGATACCAAATTGAATGTTGTGATAGAATAAATATGGGTAATTTAGGCCAAAATATCTTTCTGGAATAAATGCTTTCAACTGTTTTAGATTTATTCTAATACACTGATGAAGTTAGGGTGTTTACGTTAAGCGAACAATTATGTGTGTCTATATCAGTTTAAATTTATTAATTTAATTCTTATAAAGTATGTTGTGTACGTTACTAAAACTTTTAAAGTGCACATGAGTAATGTAAAACTTTATCACTTAATGAATATGTTGTTCAAAATTTTTGATTAATTATAAAAACCTTTTATCACAATAACTATGTTGATAAGCGTATTATATTACTTATAATTTTTTTTGCTTTCGTTCATTGTCCACTTTTTATTTTCAAACAATGTGAAACTATACAATTTACACTAAGACTTTACACTGATATCTTCTTTCATCGTTCCTCTTTTAAGCGCACCTGGCCGAAAGGTCAAGTGAATTTTTCCTATCACTTCATACATTTAAAAACTTCATCACACTTAATTGATTTTATTATAAAATTGCAGTATAAAAAAAAAGTAAAACAAGAACAATATTTTTCTCTCAAAATCAGATAATGAAGAGATTAACATGTATTTTTGTCTCACGCGCAACGCATTATGTTTGATAAAGAATTACTGTCCATCACTATATATATGTGCGTTTATTTGTCGGTTGCCTCCGTACATACGTTATTGCCCTTGAACGACGGTTTGTGATCCAAATTTTGGCATATAAGCTTATTATCTTGAAATCAATAATAGATAAGTAGAAACTTTATTTTGCAAAAATAATCAACAAACAAGATCTATAAATAGTCCATCATGGATGAAATATGTAGTTGAGTCGTTATAAGAATCATCTACTTCAAAGATTTTCGAACAATTTTTTTGAGTTTTTGCCTATCATGTTGAGAAGTATTATAGATACAAGTTCAGATAATGTTAACTATATGATACCGACCGTACAAGACCTTTATGAATAATCAATGTCGTTGGAAAATAACTGGTAGTGTATTATTAGTAACATAGTGTGCTAGTGACCTAATACGGTATATATGGTTCAGTAAATTCCATATGAGGTGACAGCGAAGCTCGAATCCCCATATGGAATTTACTTAACCCATATATACCGTATTACGTCAATAGCACACTATTTAACGAATTTATCTTACCGACAATCTTAACGTGTGAAATTTAGACTAGTGACCTATCAAATTGAACAAGTCTTCAATACTGTTAGCATTAAGGAACTACTTCCATTGATCCTACAAAAACAGATAAAATTGAGAATGGAAATGGGGAATGTGCCGACCATAGAAAAAAACAACAGCAGAAGGTCACCAACAGGTCTTCAATGTAGCGAGAAATTCCCGCACCCGGAGGCGTCCTTCAACTGGCCCCTAAACAAATATATACTAGTTCAGTGATAATGAACGCCATACTAATTTCCAAATTGTACACAAGAAACTAAAATTAAAATAATACAAGACTAACAAAGGCCAGAGGCTCCTGACTTGGGACAGGCGCAAAAATGCGGCGGGGTTAAACATGTTTGTGAGATCTCAACCCTCCTCCTATACCTCTAGCCAATGTAGAAAAGTAAACGCATAACAATACGCACATTAAAATTCAGTTCAAGAGAAGTCTGAGTCTGATGTCAGAAGATGTAACCAAAGAAAATAAACAAAATGGCACCTTTGTGCTTTATAAAGAATATTTCCATAAAAAATTGGATGTGAAATACCTGAACGTATAAGAAGTCTGCATGTTGAGCTATATTTACGAATGATGTCCTTATACCGATGATAAAATTTAGTAAATGTTTTGACTAGTTTGTGATATCGAAAACCCTGGTGTAATAATTTTTCAGTAATACATAAATTTCTCTCGTTAAAATCTAAAACATTGTTACATACACGAGCGAATCGTACAAGTTGAGATATATAAACACCGTAAGATGGTGACAAGGGAACGTCACCATCTAAAAATGGATAATTAACGATAGGAAATGAAAAATCATCTCTTTTATCATAAATTTTAGTATTCAGCTTTCCGTTAGTGATATAGATATCAAGATCGAGGAAAGGGCAGTGGTCATTGTTAGTATAAGCTTTATTTAAAGTAAGTTCAACAGGATAAATTTCTTTAATATACATACTGAAGTCGTCATTATTGAGAGCCAAAATATCATCCAAATATCTAAAAGTATTATTAAATTTGTTTATCAGATGTTGTTTCGATGGGTCTTTGCTTATTTTGCCTACAATAACAACTTGTAAATATAAACATGTTTTATGAATTTAATTCAATCTCAATCATCATTTTTTTAGTCTATTGAAAACCTTTAAGTTTTTTTCTCAGTACCGTTTTGTTTTTATAAAGGGACGTAACACCACTACTAACCGTGTATGAAATAATCCCCGCCTCCCTACTAACCTAATATGAAATATACACGGTCTCCACGCGGACGCTTCTGGCCAATCATATTCCTAGAAATGTATAGGAGGTAAGATGAAGCAAAATACATATAATCCAATACATGTGACGTTCACACTCACCGTGCAATTGTCAATAACGTAACAAATGTATGTACCGTGTTGCCTTACTTTTGAAATATCAACTTAGTTCGTCGTTATACAAACAGTACAACCAGTCCATGCACGTATATTTTAGTGATGCATACACCACAATCGCTGTGTATCTGTCTTAAATATGCGCATACAAGTTTGAATAGCATTAAATGCTATCTAAAGCTCAAAGTAGCAGCACGTTTAATGCATAGCTATCAATTTAACTTTGAGCCTGAAAACACATTATCGATATTACAAATATTGTGCTATGTGCTGTTTGTTAAAGAATTTTGAAAAACATTTTAGTTACCTATGCGAGTTTATGTACCAATAGTATCACATGATGAGAGCCTACAGCCAACACTGAAGTTTTCAATTAAAGGCCAGAAATGGAGAACTGGAAAACCACTCCCAGACATAGAACTGCCAAAAATGGAAGTAAGTGAATTAGCCTAGCATTTTGAGATTTTTTAATTTAATCTATGAAATTAAATTAGAAAATCATGTACCGATCATATCATTCCACGACTTCAAATAAGCAGAGACTTAATAATTTCCATGAACAATTTGTAGTTTTGTACAAAAGGTTCCGTCCACGCTCTGGTATTAACAAAATGACTCACATGTATATATGATGCTGTTCTTATCATGCATTATTTAAGATAGAGCAGAAATATTGTTTGCCTTAAGAAAACGCTGTTGGTATGACTCTTTCACGGTCGACATGTTAAATTATTAACTATGACCTAGTCCTCAAATACGGGAATCTTTTTCGCATTCTTGGGAAAATGAGTAAAATATAAGATAGGAGAAATCAGATCTTTTAATTAGTTGCTAAAACTTAATAACATTCTATACAAAATAAAATTGAATTTGTTAAAGAATGGTCAATGCGAATGTATAACGATATATACCGGTATGGTGTCAGTCAATTTCCATATTCTGGGGTTAGAGGGAAATTGTATATTGGAATTACTATATATATCGTGTAAGGTAAGTAGCACACTTTGTAACGCATTACCTTACTGACTATCTTCACATGTAGCATTCAGACAACTGGCCAGGCAAAGTCATTAAGGTTTCAGTATCAAGAAGCTTCTTCCACTATTGGTAGTACTGTATATTTAACGATAGTTATTAAAGGTACCAGGATTATAATTTAACACGCCAAACGCTGTTTTGTCTACAAAAGACTCATCAGTGACCCTCATATCAAAAAGTTATAAAGCCAAACAAGAACTAAATTGAAGAGCACAACTTGTGTTCATCATCAATTCAGCATACTTTTAAGGCGAAATGGTTCATATTTGTCTTCAATGTCAAGATAATTTTACAAGACAAGTACATGCACTGCTACTAAAAATGAATAAAACACGCCACCAGCCTAAAATAAAATATTCAGTGTCACTGGGTCTCCACGTGTTTGTTTTTTACATTGATTTTCCTAAAAATGTATATCATATAAGATAAAAATATAATTATTTTGAAGGACAATCACAGATGAACCATAAATACCTAATTTCGGAAACGACAAACAAAAGCATTAACTATATCTTTAAAATAACAAGATGCGACTTTGATGGTCCCTGAATTTAGACAAGCACAAGAAAAATTTAACGTATTGTTCCCCCTTCTATCTTCAATTTTCCTTAACGTGCCACTGGGTTCAATCACATGGTTTCTTTCTTTCTTTTTTATTAATACCGGTCACAAAACAAATATCCTTTCATGTTCAAATTTAGTAGCAGGGTTTAAAAATATCTTTTCATGACAAAAAATTGGTTTTGAGAAATTATTTCATTCTGTATAAAATATTTTTTACTTTTCTGGTGATCATGTTAAAAATCATTGAATACAATTATCAAACAAATCAAGTTGAAATATGTAGAAAATTTGTTTGGTTTGTAATCATTCAATCAAATGAATCCCTTTCATGTCACACATTTGTTAAAAAATACGCAGTCATGCAAAAAAGTTTGCGTTTTTTGGGGAAATAAGTGTGTATCTTCTACATATTTCTTCGAGTGGTATGTTGAAATAAAGTGCATTCTGCAATACATATTTATTAATGTCTAAATAATTTTGAAATTGAAAAAAATATTTAAGGTTGGTAATCATTTAAAAGAGGGGCGAAGCGAAAGGTACCTGATGGACAGTCCAACTCATAGAATGAAAATAAACAGACAACGCCATGGCTAAAAAATAAAAAGACAAACAGAAAATAATAGTATAGAACACACAACATAGAAACCTAAAGACTAAGCAACACGAACCCCAACAAAAACTGGGGGTGATCTCTTGTGCTCCGAAGGGTAAGCAGATCCTGCTCCACATGTATTTTATCAGATATAATATTCTTATACTTTGCCAACATTTAGATTCTACCATGTTTTTTTTACAAATTACAATACTACATTTTAATACTAGGATGTTTCCTTCGTCGGCGTAGAAATACCCATCAACCAACTGGAGAGCATTCAGTGTGTTGCTGTTGCTCGACATAAACGTCATGAAATCGAAGTCGACGAAAAAGGAAAAGTTGTTGAACCAGACGTTGACAGGAATATAAAAGTCAGGTTTCCACAAAAAGCGTTTGCAGGAAAAACCACTGTTGCTACCAAGGTATAAATTGTAGAACTAAAAATAATGACAAATGTTCAATTTTGAACAACAATGTGAAAATGAGTTTAATGATACTGTTTTGAGTTTAATATCTATAAGTACTTGAAAGCCCATAAGTATGCAATAACAAAACTTTTAAATAGCTTCATTAATAGAAGAAACTTAATAGTACTTCTATCAACGAGAATTTTAAATTGTAAAGAAACTGTCCCTAGTTGTATTAACATAATGTAAAAGATTAGAATTAAACAAAACCATAAAAAAATGGCACTATAGTTACAACGCATGGTGATTGGGACTTTTGGAACACATATATTTTATTATAATGATTGATACAGTAGATAAAGAACCAATGTTTAATTTCTTCGTCGTATAATAAGAGTATGTGTAGAAATATAATTTTTATATAACCTTGTTTGACTTTTATAATTCACGCTTCCTGAATTTTATTATTTTAATCTCCATCCTTATTCTGATTTCCAGATTGGGGGAGGTTTGGGTCCCGCTAACATGTTAAACCCCCACATTATGATGGGCCTGTCCCAAGTCAGAAGCCTGTAATTCAGTGGTTGTCGTTTGTTTATGTGTTACCTATTTGTTTTTTTTTTCATTCCTTTTTTTGTTATTGAATAAGGCGTTAGTTTTCTCGTTTGAATTTGCTTTACATTGTCATTTCGGGCCTTTTATATTGATGATTCTGTATGGGCTTTGCCCATAGTTGAAGACCGTCGGTGACCCATAGTTTAATAATTTCTGTGTCGTTTTGGTCTCTTGTGGAGAGTGGTCACATTAGAAATCATACCACATCTTTTTTTTTTATAAGTACCAAAATTTTTCAACAGGGTAATAAATCCGTAAAGAGAACAATTTGTCGGTTTGTTTATATACATTGAGGATTCATTTGTTTCTGTATTTAATCATATTTATACATATATGATGTAAATTTAAGTTTACATCATATATGAAAAAACAAGAATTCGTCTGTTTTGTTGTTAAAGGCAGTACCATGGACCTATAAAGATATCAAAACTGCTTCAAAGAAACAAAAGAACTGCAAAATATTAAAACAGCTGGTTCTTATATAGACATATCGTGTGAAAATTCTACAAAAGAAGATCCAGATTTAGAGATGTATGATTTTGGATATGTTGGTAAGTGTCGTTAAATATATTTAGTTGTAAACATTTTTATTAATAGTGGATTAGGAAACATGTTAATACAACTGATATTAATCCCTTTCCACTCTGCTAGTGTTATTCTGTCTTGTAGCGTCATTGTACTGCTTTTTTTAAATTTACAAGGTAGCAAGCGATATTGTTGTATCTTAGCACAGGACTACAATTTATCGTCCCGTTCCGACGGACTATCGTCATTTTTTCAAGACCAGTCTCGCAAATGATGTCGAAAAAAAAAAACATTTAGTCCTTGAAACTTACTCCCCGGAACAGCGGTCGATCCAGGAACCTTAATGTTTATAATCTACACTAAAGTAATAAGTTTATTTGATGGATTGCTGTATATAACATGTATAAATCCATCATTCTTTTTCTTCGTCGTCGTCTTCTTCATCGACTTCTTTTTCTTCATTTCCTTTTCTTTTTCTTAATTTTTTGTCACCAATTTAAAGAAAAATACACACATTGTAGGAGACGTCTTTTTTAAGAATATTTTTACAGTTACAATATAAGATAAGTAACCTTTCTTCTATCCATATTTCAGTTGACAAAAAAGGCCAAACGAATCAATCAGTTAATCAAGAGACTCTTAACAGATGTAGCAGATGGGTTGTGAACCATTTAATTCCTGATGAGACTGCGTTATCATTGATTGATGTTTTTGATAGTGATTTTGTGGAGGACTTAAAAGTAAGATTTTCTGATAAATATAAAGTTTCCGCATACATAAAACTTCTATTCATAATAAAAGATAGTTGAAAGGTTTATAGACGTAATGAAAAAATAAGAATTTGCTGCACAGAATACAGGATGAACAGAAAAAAATAGATCGAAAAAATATAAATCAAACCGTTCTTTAATAAACATTCCGCACAAAATTAAAACTAAACCACAAAGATTGAACCAAAAACCAGCCTTTATCTTAAATTTTTCAGAGAGATAAAAAAGTTTTTGTTTCACCAAAAAAGACATTCTCTTGTTAATTAAAAGATATTTTAGTACAACTTCGGTGATATCTTTCATTCAGAAAGTCTGCAACAATAATGATAATACCATATAGCAAAGTCAAAATGTACCTTAATTTTTTTCAAACACTAATCTCCTGGTAACGATTTGAAACTATCATTTCAAAACATTATTCCCAATTTTGTTATTTCTTCGGATGCAACTATGATGCATCGTCCTAACATAAATAATTTTTAAATATGGAGAGAAAAAAACATTATGAACTTATTGGATAGGCGAGAGAATCAATTATCAAATATTGTAAACGAAATATGGAAACGTTCGCTCTATGGTTTAGATATAATATAAATATTTGTTTGGTGATATGTGTTCTGGTTAATTGTGTCTTGATTTGCAGACAAAAGATACAGAAGGTGATAAAACTCGCTCGATTATTCGTCATTTGCACGATTCTGATTCAGATAGTGATTTCGATAAATTTTTGGACAGTTTGAAATCTTTCCAACCAAATGTGGCTAATAGAATAAATTCTGTAAAAAATCAAGTCAAGCTGTCTAGAAAAACTGTAGATACGGATTCTGAGGATAACTTTGCAAGTGACTTTGATCCAGGTACTAATGATTTACACTTTGTACACTTGTTCTTATTTTTTAACAACTCAATGCACAATAAAAATTATGTGAACATAATTAAAAACAAAGACGTCAATCGTATGTTTAAAATGTTAGAAATAATGAAAGGTTCAATTGACTAGAATAAAGGCGTCAGTAATTTTAAGAACCATCGAAAGATGCTGGTTGTTGTTGCCTCTAAATAAAAGGTCATTATGAAAGAACTATGCTTCTTGTAAGTACAAAGTCGCTCTGCATTGGTGCACAACTAGAAGCAATGTAATTGATGACTGTATGCTGCACTATCAATCCACCGAACTGAACAAACATACTTATGATGATGAATGGAATCAAGCGTGCTGATGATGTCATCTTCGGTAGACTTGTTATAGCAATCAGCGTGTTAGATTTTTGATTACTTAAAACAAGAAATATATAACTGGAATTCCAACTTTTGTAAAGAAAACAAAGCTATGTTATTGTTAAAGTTAAGCCATCTTCAAATTTAGTATGAGGATTAGAAGTTTTAAGCTTATAATAATATAAATTTACATTTTAATTATACTCTATAATGATTATAATTGACAACATTTTTTAACAGATTTTGAAAAGAAAGATGGTACCGTTTGTGTAGTCTCAAAGGTGACAGGAAAGAGTTGGGAGGTTGTACCAATTGAGGCATCTTCAGAACATCCGAAAGCAAGATTTCTGAAACTCCCGTCGGGAAATGATAGCTATCAGTGAGTGCTTTACATGCAATAAAAAGAAATGAAAAAATGGAAAGATGTGTTTTCGTTACGCTTTTTCTAACTCTAATTCAATAGTGTCTATAGTATATTTTAGTGTTCATTATCAATCTTAACGTGTTACAACTAAATACCATCCACACATTAAAGGAGAGATGGAAAATATAAAATAATGAGTTTTCTTTATTTATCTATTTTTGTAGAGTTCTAGGACTAGTTGTTCCAGAGGATATGTCAGACGAGGATATTTGCAAAGCGGCTGAAATACTTGAAGGATTAAGTTGTGTTACAAATGTTTCAATAATTTGTCGTCAAAAGCGGTCAAATCCTCATGATGTCATTATTGAATGTGTTAAATCCGAAAACGTGACCAACACATTGCAACACTTTGATTCTATTGGTTATAATGATGGACCGCCTGAGAGTACAGAGTTTGGTGTTGTTGATGGAGAAGAGATCGAAATAAAGTTCGAATCAAATCTTTATTTGGAGCGTCTGAAATTTTCACCCATGAAAATAAAATTTTACAAGCATCTCCCATTCAAAAGATATGTTGAACACCTAGTAGTTGTCAACAAGACGGATCAAGTTGAAGATGACAAATATCATGGATATCTGAAGTTCAATGTACCTCCAGGCCGTTTGTCATTACGTAGAACAGAGTCTCTTATACTGTATGTTCCGAAGGTATGTAAATAAACTCATCATAGATACCAGGATTGAAGTTTCATATTTACGCCAGACACGCGTTTCATGTACAAAGGATTCATCAGTGACGCTCGAATACAAAAATAGGTAAAAAGGCTAAATAAAGTATGAAGTTGAAGAGCATTGACCAAAATTCCTAAAAGTTATGTCAATTACAGCTAAGGTAATCCATTCCTGAGGTAGAAAAGCCTTAGTGTTTAAACAATTTTAAATTTTGTTAACAGTAAATCTATAATTATGAACATATCAATGATAACTCAAGTCAGAAGTGATGACTACTGGGCTGGTGATACCCTCGAAGGAATAAATCTCCAACAGCAGTGGCATCGACCCAGTGGTTGTAAATAAACTCATCACCAAATAACCATTTATTGAAAGGTTGTGTTTTATTAAACAGGTGACTATATTCACCTTTTACATCAGGTTTCATGAGTTCTCTCCTAGCTAAGCATATTTCTTTATTGGCATGACCAAATAAAGCAAGAGAGTCCATACAGTCATCAAGAATACCTTCCAACTCAGGTTTGTTTTGAGTATCTTCTTTACCTAGAATTGTGTCTAGTCTATTAACTACTTTGGACAGATAAGTTGCCCCTCTGACTACAGTAGTCTGACATTGTCTCATTCTATTGTCATTAGTTCTAGTTCTGGGCCATAACAGGTCCCATACTAACTGATCAGTTTGGACTGGTACAAGTCCTTCACAATTCTCAGGCCGATTACTCTTTTCATCTTTCATAAGTTCTCTGTATTTCTCTTCAGAAATACCATTTCTGAAAATATCTGTGATATTGTCTGCTAGATGTTCATCTAGTTTATCACCACATCTCTCACCAGATCTAAATCTTTTATTCATACTAGAAAACCTAGACTCTTCGCTATTTGAGAGAGTTTTCTGTTTTTACAAGGTGGTTCATTACCGGTATCTTGACCGTCATCAGGTTCATGGACCTCGTCCATATCTTCATCTACATCACCTACATTATCATACTCCTCATCATATTCATCATTATACAAAACATCTATACGTTTGTTCATATCTTCCAAACTTTTATTAGTTGAAGATTGTTCATTTCTCAAGTCAGTAAGCATATTAATAATCACATTATTATTGCTATCTGATGTACTAGCCGACACCTCGTGTCCCTTGTTTATCAGAGTCTTTCCTTTAGCGTCCTTGTTATTAACCTTTGGACCGCTACCTGTACTACTTTTACTGACAATAGGTTTTGAGCATTTTCTTTTAGTGGGACCTTTAGCGGGACCTTTACCCTTCCTTCATATGCTATTTCATCTTCGTCCAACCTTAATAAGTCATCTTCAAAAGAAGCTTTAGGAGTTTTATCTCCTTTCTCCTTATGCAGCATGGCGTCCGCCATCTTTGTCAAGTAATACAATAATCTCGTTTCACAAACGAAATAATTATAAGATTTTTACTTGCGTAAAAAATCTTTTTATAAAGACATATACTTTTATTCAATATAAATAAAATATATGTACAAGTCTTGACTTAATATATCTTTAAGAAATCTTAGTTAGAGGTTGCGCATCGAGACAAACCACGTCCGCTCGACAGCAAAGTTAGCAACACATTGAGGTTGCAGTTGCGCAGTACTATCTCATCTAATACCGGAAGTGTTATGACGTAATAGAATCTATAATTATGAACATATCAATGATAACTCAAGTCAGAAGTGATGACTACTGGGCTGGTGATACCCTCGAAGGAATAAATCTCCAACAGCAGTGGCATCGACCCAGTGGTTGTAAATAAACTCATCATAGATACCAGGATTGAAATTTCATATTAACGCCAGACGCTATGTAAACTACTGTGTGTTAATGCAAACAATTTAGTGCTTTTTCTTGCAATAACAAAATTGTGAATAGAAATAGGAAATATATCAAAGAGACAACAACACAATCGAAGAGCAGACAACAGCTGAAGGCTACTAATGGGTCTTCAACGCAGCGAGAAAATCCCGCACCCGGAGATGGTTCTCAAATTTCCCCTTAATAAAATTGAGTACTAGTTCTTGGAAAATGGACATCACACTAAGCTCCTAAACAGATAAATTAACTTAAATTAAAAAAAACATTTAGGACTAACAAAAACCAAAGGCTCCTGACATGGGACAGGCGCAAAATACGGCGGCGTTAAACATGTTTTGTGAGATCTCAACCCTCTCCCTATAGCTTTAGCCAATGTAGAATAAGGAAACCCATAGCAATCTGCACAGTAAACTCAGTGTAGAAGAATGCCTTGTATAAATAAGTAGTACAGCATAAACCCTGATTGACGTTAGTGCAGATAATTGTTTTAAATCTGAAGCATAATAAAAAGTAAAATCACAAAAATACCGAACTCAGAGGAGAATCCAATCGGACAGTCATTAATCACATGACGTAGTTATTTCAAGTACGTGAAAATGTTTAAAGTAAAAAATTTGTACACTATCTGTTCTTTTTCACTTCCACGCACAAATAGATATGTATATTTAATACTTTTTTAATTGATAAGTAGTTCTTTTGCTATGATATTTGGAAATACATTTTGCATTGAAACAGTGGAATTGACATCTCATTTATATAGAACACTTTTGCTTGAGACGATTTTCTTTTCAATAATAAACATTGAAGTATACTACACCTTTTTTTTATCTGTTAGCCTTTAGAAGAAATAGTTGGGAACTTTCCATATACACTTGATGTACAAGGTATGTATTTGTGTATCAACGTTTCAAATATATGTTTACCCTAGAAAGTTAGTTATGCTGAGAGTTTGAAACCTATAACTTTGCTGCACTAGGCGACTTGTATATGGGAATACATTTTCTTTATTTTCAAAAAAAAAATTGCACCAATGCCTGATATATTGGTAGTACAATCTTTGTTTACTTTTTTCACAAAATGAATAAATCAATAAAATAAAATAGTTGGTACAAGGGTGAATATATGATATTTTCCTGTTAACTTGAAGCATTATATTGCTACAGGCAAACATTTTGGTCAAATGATTCGCGTCTTTTCTTCAATTAAAGTATTGTCTGCTAAATTAAGATTTTTAAATTTTGCTATGTTGTCAGTTTTGAAAAGTTTCATTAAAACATTTAAAAGAAACTCATCATAGATACCAGGATTGATATTCTGTATTTGCGCCAGACGCGCGTTTCGTCCTCAAAAGGCTCATCAGTGACGTGCGAATCAAAAATAGTTAAAAAGGGGTTATGTACATTTTAATACGATAGGCACAGTTGTTGGATCGTATGACTAAATTTATAATAGATAAAAAATTAAAACCAATTGAAAAACTTCCTGTTTCTGCAAAGCACAACCAATAAGAAGTAGTTTGGTTTAGGGTCTTGATTAGGGAAACTTTATCCCGCTGTTCAATAGTCATAATCGAGTAAGCGGAAATAATTCCGGGTTACACACAAAAAACCGAGAGAAACACATCAGCTATAACAGCAAAACAACAGAACACCAGAAACACTCAACTGCAACAAAAACAAACGCCAACATGCAAAAAACAGACTATTTATTTACAACTGACACATTCTGGACTTGGTACCGGACATTTTAAGAAAATTGTTGGTTAGTTTAGACACAGACATATCGTATAGATCAACCAAATCGTGATGGTGCTATACAAGTTACGTAGTGTCATTTTTATTCATTCCTTCTCATGATTCTGTTGGGGCTTTTTTCGTAAGCATTCCACTACTGTATATAAAGTTTGTAAAGTGTGAAAATGCACGATCATAACGTATCGATTGAGATATGTAAACACCATACGAAGGGGCCATGGGTATACTACGGCTTAGAAATGGGAAATTGAAACTAGGGAATTGAAAAGTGATTAACATTGTCTTTCTGTAGATATGTCAGTACAAAGATATCACTAACTGATGTCTTAGAATTTTGGGTATTCTATTCTGTTCCTATGTAAAAAGGTTAAACCCATGTTAACTAACGTTATCGTATTGCAAAACTTATCCCTCTAATGATTTGAAAATGTAGTTTTGGGGCATTTATTGTAGCGAGAGCGTTAACGCTGTTGACAAAACATATTGAATGACTGACATTTTACATGTACAAATTTAATTCATTTATTGCAGTGAAAGCGTTGGCAAAATTCATTGCATGGCAGTTGACATGTACAAACTTTAATTCAACAAGATGGGTGAAACTTGGTGGATATCTTACTGACTGTGACAGTCAACTATATCGCCAAATCTGTAAAAATGTTGACGATCATGCTGCAAAAGCACCACAGCGAGACAGATGCGAACAGTACATTTTGTATTGGGCAAATCATCATGCACCGTTAGAATCCGATAAGGTAAGTTTTAAATAGAATACCTTTGGGTTTTAAGTTTCTATTTATGTAATAGTAGAATGCAATGTGTATAGTACACATAAATGTTACACTATATGGCCACATAAAACATCAAAGAAGGAAACTGCCAATGATTAATTTCTTCTTTTTTGGGGACCTTTTTACATAGTGATCATTGCAAGTTTTGTAAATATGATTGAAGTTGTATTTGTATTTGCATGAAGTCTTCTGATTTTAGATAGATTTTGTTTCAAATGTAAGTTTTTATTCTGCTTCTTCTTGAATCTATTCTGAAATATGATCGTCGTTGCTCTCACATGTTTGTTCTTGTTGTTGGCTACTATCGTCTCAGTTATTTTTTGTTGGTATCGAATCGTCGGAGCATGTTTGGTGTTGATTAAAATAGTTGGTGCTATCTGCTGTGTATTTGTCAAAAGATGGGAAGCCTGCCACTTAAAAGCTCTTTTGAATTATTGATTCTTTTGTGTTTTTTTGTGCTCTAGTAAATCGACAAACTGATAAAACTGAATATGGTTCAAAATGGACTGCAAATAACTAGAAATAAAGTTAAGTGCTCAAGATCATGACGGATATGTAGTTTGTTGCATGATTGGAATCTGTCGTGTTTATTATTGAATAAAACACGTCATATCACAATAAACCCTGTCGCTACTACTTCCTATCAGGAGAAAACAGTGCCTTGTTCAGGTCAATTGTAGTAAGACAAAAAGGTCATCAACAATGAAATGAGGACGGGAACAGTGGGTATTTTAATACTCTGATAGCTTTAAAAGCAATTTTAAAAAGACAAACTAAAGGCATTGAAAATGCTTTGTTAGTTGTGTTTACGATGGATTCAAAATGTCTCTATAAAATGTGTATGCACAATAGTTATCAAAAGTACCAGGATTATAATTTAGTACGCCAGACGCGCGTTTCGTCTACATAAGACTCATCAGTGACGCTCATATAAAAATAGTTATAAAGCCAAACAAGTACAAAGTTGAAGAGCATTGAAGATCCAAAATTCCAAAAAGTTGTGCCAAATACGGCTAAGGTAATCTATTCCTGGGACAAGAAAATCCTTACAGTGTTTGAACAAAACGAAAATAACTTCAAGGAAGGGGCTTGCAGCTACCATTGGTGGAGCAGTTTAATGCCATCTGTGACGTATGTATTCCATGGCGGATATTAAACCAAATAGCATATAATAGATACGCTATAGAAAAGATAACTTTACAATTACACAACTTTAGATCAATAACTTAGTTGTCGGTAACGTCCATTAAGAACATTATAAGAAAAGTGTTTTAGACAAACAATTTGTATCAAATATTGATAAAATAAAGAGTATTTTCCTTTCAATAATTTGTGTATTGACTTTGTTGTCTTTTTACCGTTCAAATAAAATTAAACGAAAAGATAACATGTCCGAAAATAGTAGGTAACATTATATTAATCATTACGTTTGAATGAAGACCAAGCATCGAAAACACAGAGGGTAGTTCGTGACATGAACACGAAGTAACACAAAATAAAGCACAAATGCATGCGAACATATTATCAAAAAGTAAAATCACAAAAATACTGAACTTAGAGGAAGATCAATTGGGAAAGTCCATAATCACATGGCAAAATCAAATAACAAAACGCATCAAAAACGAATGGACAAAAATAGACAATACATAATTTAGAGTATAACAAATACCACCTTTCGTAAAAACAAATCTAACGATAACACATACCGGTACTGGTTTACACAAGAAGAGCAGCAACCGGTACTGGTTTACACAAGAAGAGCAGCAATCCATCCGTCCTTACATCAAACTCTATGGTGTGATTTTCCGAAACAATCTCAGCCAAAACAAACTGAAGATATATTTAAATAATTTTTTCACCTTTCATAAAGATTTCGCAGAGCTAAAATTCCAATAACAGGTACACAAACCAAGCATAGCTGCATCTTTTGAAGCTGAATTTGTCTTCTTGTATTTAAGAGGGTGTCCATGGAAAAAAACAGGCAGCGGATGGCACATGACATATTTTGTTTTCAAATTTTTTTCATCTATTTCATATCACAAATTCATTCTTTCTCAAAGTTATATTTTGTTTTTTTATTCACTGCAACAAATAAAGAGAAAAAAAATACATAGAAAGCACTGAAAATCCATTGAAAAGGGGGATAACTCTTCATTTTGTACAAAATTTTGTTGCTTTGTTAGTGAACTTTAAAATCATTTTCTGAGCCATCCACTGTTGATTCAAAAATATCTTTGACAAAGATATCCTTTGTATGATATAAACATTGCATTGGAACCAAAAATTCAGTGGGAAAAAATTATGTTGTGCCGCCCATATCATAGGATTTGCCTGATATTTACTTGGACAGCCTCTTAAAAATTTAAAGAGGGGAGAAAGATACCAGAAGGATCAGTCAATCTCATAGATCGAAAAAAAAACCTGACAACGCCATGGCTAAACAGTTAAAAGACAAACAGACAAATAATAGTACACAAAACACAACATAGAAAACTAAAGACTAAGCAACAAGAACCCCACTAAAAACTTTGTTGCCTTTTGAGAATAGATATTCGCTTTCATACATTTATTTCGTTTTGATATCTATTAAAACAGTACACGGGGTATTATTTCAGGTCGAGAAGATAATAACGTCTCATCATGATGACAAACTGGAATCAGAAGCGCGTCAGTTTATTAAACCATACACTGGTGGCACAGGTATTTAAATTATTTCTACTGCACTTATTCACAGTTTATATTTTGGCCATTGGTATATCATAGTTCGTTTCTCTGTGTGTTACTTTTTAGTGTTGTGTTTATGTAGTGTCGTAGTTCCACTCTTATATTTGATGTGTTTTCCTTCAGTTTTAGTGTGTACCCTGGATTTTTTTTTCTCAATCGATTTATGAATTTCGAACAGCGGTATGCTACTGTTGCCTTTATCAAATTTTAAAGTAAAAAAAAACTATTTTCAGAAACTACTCATTTTGATTATAATTTCAAACGACATTTTTCTTAGTAATGTTCAAAATTATCTGCAATCAATTGTCAAGGGTAATACTACAGTTAGGAATGTAACAAAACTGTAACGAAAAAATCAGTTCAGTCGTATCTAACGTATGGTTTTTTAAGTTGATTTGGTTTTTTTATTATTCCTCTTTCCTTTTATGTTTAGGGATTTAAATAATAAATGTATTCATTACCTAATGATACGGAAAAGATCATTTGCGGAATTATGTTTTTTTATATAATATGCATGTTTAAGTATATATATAATATACATATATATAATAAGTGTGATCACCGCCTTTTGATGCTGAAATTTGGACTTCAATAAACTAAGCAAATATTTAGAATCTTTATTCAAGATTTTGTTATTTTATATTAAAAACAAATAGAAGCGTAGTACTCTGCTACGTCGGTTTTGTTTCTGAGGGTCGATATTTATCTAAATGTATCGTTTTTGTAACTGTGTGTTTTCGTTAAACGATTAAAATATACATAAAACGCTTTTACGATAGAAACCAATATTTTTCCACTGAATGTGGTCTCTTCAAACAAATGAGGTTAACTTTTGCTTTTTCAATAACCTAATGTTTACAATAAATTTGTAGGAATATTTTCCAATGATAGTTTAGAGAAAATGTCGTTTGCGATAGCTGGTGAGTGGGAATCCATGGCGAAAAAACTTGGTTTTACAAATGATGAAATCAATCAAATCCGACACAGTCAACCGGGGGCAGTAAGACAGACACTGAGGATGTTAGATGTATGGCGACTATCAGACAGTGCGATACAGAAAGGAACAGACCTTGTGAAGAATTTCCTTGAAACCGCAAAGTCAGCACAGTGTGGGGCAAAATTGCTAACCATTATTTCTAAACATGTAAACTGAAAACTTCAAGCATATGAACTAATAAATCAAACCAATTTTGTAAACAGTAATTAAACATGTAATTGCTAAATATAAAAGGGGATTGTTAGTCTTTTAGAATAAATATATATAGGCCTTAAATGATCATTTTCTGGGGAAAGTGGGCGGGATTAATGTAACCATAATTGGAATATATCCGTCGTCATCTGTGCAAAAAAAAATCGATAAAATTCAACTAATTCACGCCTGGTAAACCATCAAATCTCAACAAAATGGTCAAGCGAGAAAAAAGTTTAATTGCACTTCCTGTTAAACTTTTCTGGTACAAAATATAAAAAATATACATAAGGTATGTCGACTTTTCATCAATTTTTTGTCAATCTGTTAATATCTTTTTAATTTTTAAATAGGAGAATTTCATGCCATAGAAAACTGCATGAGAGCTTCTCTCGTTCATTACTTGGACCGATATGATTTAAAATGACATCGGAATGACCTTTCCCCGCATGTAAGTGAGGCAAGCTCTTAGGTTTTTGACATCATGAAAATGAGTTCAACAATACGTATCGTCTATATCAATATATAGGTGTTCTTCTTCGTTGCAATACGTACAATATTGTTACAGTTGTTATCTATATCTTACGAGTTTAACTTTTATCAAGCTGAATATGTTATAAAGTATGTCAGGTTGAGATTATCTGGTATCGGTTGTGAAATTTTGGAACAATGTTGAGATTTTCTGTAAAGAAATCCTTCCAACTGGCTAATGGTCAATCAAGTACGACCAAAAACAAACTTATATAATTACAACATCTATACTGAGGGTTCATGAATTTTGACGGTCATATCAAAGCGTGACAAGTCGTGCAAATTCGTTTGAGATGTACTGATTGATATTTTAACATGGCTGTCAGTCTCATAACTTAAGCAATAACAAACAGTTCTCCGTG
Source organism: Mytilus edulis (assembly GCA_019925275.1). Lineage (NCBI taxonomy): Eukaryota > Metazoa > Mollusca > Bivalvia > Mytilida > Mytilidae > Mytilus > Mytilus edulis. The sequence goes on from CM034352.1 coordinate 34,152,196, forward strand.
TTTATGGTGTAATTTTTAATGTTATTATATCTCGGAAAGTATCACAATGTAACCATCATTTTTTTCTCAGTATATATATCAAGGTGACATAAGATAACTTCAAATGGAATGAGTCTGTCGCGTCGTCAGGGTAATTGTCTCCTGCTATAAATATATATCATGTTTTCTTTATATTGCCACGCTGCTTCAAATGTTTTCTTTTAGATATGGAGTTATTGAACAATTAAGTAAATCATATAATTATTAAAAATATTTAATATCGTTGGTTTTTTACTTTTATCACTATTCTCAAATGGCGAACCTTTGTAGCTGACCTTTATTGTGTTATTTTCTCTTAGTCAGATTAAAGGAAAAATCAAGTCTGAAACTGTCAACAGAACCTATTACATAAAGTTAAAGATTATACAATTCTTTGAAGGCAAATGATTTATTTTTCAAGTTACACAATATAATGTTTGGGAAGTAGAATTATGATTTACATGATTTAAGAAATATGACAAATACAGAAACGTTAATATAGAGACCAAATCCACCAATATGATTATAAAAGTTCTAGTCCGTTGTGTTACTGATCCTCTCATCTCTTTGCACCTGAAAAAAATAGTTGTCTTATTTAGAACGTACGTTTTGTGTGGTACTACAGTAAATCAGTTCACGGACGTTATATAAATACTAATACAGCAAATTCCTATTAGTAGTAAATAATAATAGATTTGTGTATTGTGTAATGTCAAAATGTGCATCTGGTCAGAAAAATTCTACTGTTGACGATATCGCAAGTCAAATTGATTATGCTATAGTAAAATTAAATTATCTTTTAATCGGAAAGATGATATATTTTTATTTTCGAAACATTTTAAATGTTATGAATGGTTTCAATTTGTTGAACTGAGAAACGGGATAATTATAAGATATATAGACGGTGATATATAGTTCGATCACAATTGACATTTATCTAACTACTGCTATCCATCAAATTTGTCAACCGCACTCACGTCATTGTAAAATGTCAGTATGAAATGTAAACAAATAATATGCAATACAAAATGTTAAATACATCACACAAAATCTTTGTATGACTTATTTACTGTTGTATTTTGTACGACAACAATGTTGATCTGTTCTTGGTTATTACGGCATATCTTAACTCCGCCATTTTGGGACTATATTGTTTCTTTAAAAAAAACCATATATAAAATGTTTTGATATATCAGGCAAAAGAACGTACGACACTGTAATTCCGATTCAATAGTTGGTTCAGGAATGCTAATTACATACGTTTTATATATCTAACCCATGTGTAAGTGTTTTAAACTGATTCTGTAGTTATTGTTCCTAAATCTTCAGACGTCATTTTCTTCGAGTCAACAAGATTAACTACTCACCCAGTGCTTTCTTTTGGAAGTCGTCTGGTAGAACCGGGTCTACGCTTCCCAATTTGTTGCCGTTAGCATCTCTTTTGATTCTTTTGTCGTATGCATGCCGTCCATTGGCTGTTCCCGCTAAAACTGCCATCAACATCAACAGTATTGTGCACAGAATCTTGAATATTTTCATCTTGTTTGGGTTAACGTTGTATTTACCTAAATCATATTAATAAATAGACAATAATAGTGCATTGACTTGACATATCAACGATATAAGGATGAGGCTAAGAAACGGGGAAATGCGAGGCTGTGCCGAGCTATTTCCCCGTTTAGGGCCGAATCCTTATATCGTTGATATGTCAAGTCAATGCACTATTATTGTCTTTATACTGCAATCTAAAACAATCTTTTGGATGGTTATTAAATGCGTTAATATGTTATTTATTGGATTTAAATATTGGGGGAAATCCCCTTTAAAAAGGCCTCATATCATGCTCGCGGAGAAATATACAACACAATGAAATGTACATATTTACCTGTTGAAACTCACACTCGACGGTGAACGAAATCGTTTGAGTCTGGACTTAAATAGCAACCATAAGCATGAAACATAATAATTTATAGGTTGCAAACAAAAAATATTAACAAATGAAATATGTTTTCCCAATAATTGCAAAAGAAACAAGGTTTAGTCGATCCACGCGTCGTTGTATGCATTGGAAACAAGAACAGGTTGAAGAGGTCGTATGAATAATTAAATATTATTTCGACATTTTCTATTTAAATATTCATGAGGAAAAGTGATATCGGGTCAGTGACTGTATATGACATAGAAATATACAGTCAACGCATTTTGACTGCTCAAATAGAACGAGTGCAGTATAAGAGTATTTAATATGATGCAGCACGTTATTCTGGACTAATCTTCATCTTTGGGTTCACTTTGGATCAAAAGTTTGGAAAGCCAATTTAGCAGAAGAAATACATTGAATGTGTTGTTATACAGACAAATATCAATAAGGTACTTTCCTCAAATTGACCCCGATAAGTTAAAAATTAGGAGATAACTGTATTGTATTTTAAGCTCCGATAGAAAGTCACAGGACAAAAAAGTCACAGACAAAAAGTCAAAGGACAAAAAGTCACAATTCATTTTTTCTGATTATTTTCTTTGAATACAAAATACTTATTTCTACAAAAATATTTTTGTATTTTTTCTTGAACTATTGTATATAAACCAACTTTGTAAATAAAATGTATCAACAAAATATCAAAGATGATCAAATAATTATTCAAAAAAACAAAATGTCAAAGTGGATTGGCACTTAAATGGCTTCATGATGCCAAGAACTCTTTCTTTTGCATGATTAATATTAAATAAATCTTCATTTTTCAAGTATAATGACACATTTCCTAAACTTTTATACGAATATATGCATTCAAATGTAAATATTACAAGAGATTTCTCTTATATGTTGTCAACAGATTGTTTGCGACTTTTTGTCCTGTGACTTTTTGTCCTACCAAATTTGAGACTTTATATCCTGGGACTTTTTGTCCTACCAAATTTGAGACTTTATGTCCTGGGACTTTTTGTCCTATGACTTTCTGTCCGTTTACTTAGAAAGAAATCTTGTTAAACATTTAAAGGTTCTTTGTGTGTTTTCGAGTGTTTGTTTGTTGCAAACATAAATGTATATTTGTCTTAAGTTAGTTACTTCACAATGAATGCCTCTAGCAATATATAAATGTGTTTTGTCATTTAAGCTATTTGGTTGACATAATTAGGTTCTATGTAGTCAATTCGAAATATTTGTTTTTATTCATTTCGAGACTGAGAGGGTTGGGTTTTGATGGGGTGTACATCACGTAAAGTTTTATCCATTATAATATTTGGTTATAAGTTGTGTTTCTTTATAATGCAAAACAGTACAGTTATCACAGACATTATGGTTATAAGTATCATTTGCTTCCCTTTCATCATTATTTTCAATTATAAACGTCAGTAGAATATTTTCTTTGTACGATGTGTAAATAAATATACAGTCACGCCCGTTTGTGATTTAATACAGGCAAAAGCAGGCCCAACATGAGAATCTTTTATTAGAACAGACATGACTGTGATACAGATAGAATGTTTCTAAAACTGGTTTAATGCTCGAAACAAGTTATGATGTTGACAATCAAAATCTATTGATCCCAAGAGGGCATTGAAACGTGACTTAAGTGTGTAGCATTGTCATCAACTTTGACTAAAATTGCTAAATGAGAGATATAGCGTTAAATCACTGGGTGAATCTTAAGGATGTACTTATGTTTGAAAATTTTAAAATCTGGAATTCAGTATTCTCGATACTTTTAATCAAAAGAGCATAAATTAAAGAGACATTGGCTGTCAAATTCATGTACATCGAAGAAAGTCAAATTCTCATATCAGATTTATATCATACTAAAGCGTATATCGAAGTTATAAAAAGTCACACAAAAAAAACAATTCGCAGGAATGGACTCGATAATATGTATCATCGTTTCGTGTGTATTTTAGTATAGACGCCATATAATGTACTACATCTTCGCTAACAAAGGGTTACGATCTACTTCGCTCCTCTCCAAGTCGATCGTAAACCTTGGATAGCGAAGATAAATTTACTATCGATCTATCCCCGTTGCATTGGTATTATTCATTTTGGGTCGCACATTGAAAGAAAAGAAATAAAAAATATGATTATTTTTGGTTCAACCATCAATGAAAGTGATACATAATATCGAGCGCATGCCTTGTAAATTGTTTATTTTATATAAAAAAAATTGATATACGTTTTAGTATGTTAATCAAATATGAGAATTTGAATGACCCTTTATTTTTTAAAGACCTTTTATGAGCTTTTCGAGACTTATAGGAAAAGAAAATGGATGTTTTAGGGCAAAGGTTTTTACATTTTTGTACCTTGTATTTTATAAGGGGAAAAACAAAGAGTCATTACATTTGACCAAAAAAAAAAACTCAACCTGAAGTACATCCTTAACGTTCTAGAAGAAGAAAACATTGAACAATCTATTTATATCTTATTTATATGTTTGCCATATTATGTATCTTCGTCAAAACTTAATATTTATTATATTTACCTTGTGATGTTTAACCTCAAAGAGAAACACACTGCTTTATGGGACAAGTGGACTACGGTTGTTGTTATACTATTTCCATTGTGATTCAAAACAATTTTAAAAACAATTAGGAAGATAGTTATCACAACAGTAAATATGTTTTTCGGTTTGTTTTTTAATAAACAAAAAAAGTATTGCATTTTTTCTTTTTAAATATTTTTGTTGAGTGTGTGCCAAATTAACAAAATTGCATGTGCTTTAAAATTTAAAAAGTAAATGAAAATCAGATAAGAAGAAAGTAAATGTACTGAGTATAATTATTATCAAGAATTTTCTTATTTAAACTAAATTTAACATAATTAACATATTGGCTAAAGTGTCAAATTTGATCAAAGAAACAATCTTCTTTTCAACTTTTTTATAAGGAAAAGGCAACTATTTTACCTGTGTGATATTGTTTAAATTTAGTTCTCGTATTATGAAGCATGTTCAAAAACGTCTTATTCTTTTTCAGTTTAAACTTTCCCTCATCTTGTAATAATGAAATGGATGTGTAGGGTAAACATTATTGTGCTCGATATTATGTATCACTTTCAATGGTGGTTGAACCTAAAATAATCATATGTTTTATTTCTTTTCTTTCAATGTGCGACCCAAAATGAATAATACCAATGCAAATATTAAGTTTAAGTCCGAGTCAGTCTTTTCATGCCATTTAAAAAAAAGTAATATTTCGAAAGGACTGAGCTACATAACCTGCCAATATTTTCATTTTATTTTGTTTTTAGGGGCACAAGCTACGACAGTAACCCAACGACACAAATGAACCAAGCAGAATATAGTTATTATAACTTATTTCCAGAATGTGCTTTTAGAAAAATACAACAACTTAAAACATTTTTTTTTTTATTAGAAGAGTTTGAAATTTTTTTTGAAGCTCTTAGAAAACGATATCATCATTAAAATAGTTTTTGAAATCGACATTCCTCCCATTGATTAGTAAAGATTCTTAAGAATTTCGGCAACTGGAAATAATTTTCAAAAATCATTTTACGCACCGCAGTATTTTTCATACAGCAGTGACACATATCTTTTATATCATTATTCTATGTTGCATGATTTCAGGAAGGTTAATATAAGTTGTTAAAAAAAACACACACATAGTGTCTCCTTCAAGCCATATATATATATTTCTAATTAATTATAAAGGATATTTGCGTGTTTCAAGGTACTTTACATAACTGATGATTAATTGCCTATATATTAAAATATACTTTGCATTTAGTAAGTAACACTGTTAACATATATTTGCTCGTGTGTGCTCACAAGTAGCATGCATGTTCCACTATACCACTATATTGCATTATTTTAAATACAGTTGTTGTAATTGAATTATACCTTGTACATGTCTTATGGAGAGAGCTTTTATAGGCTGTGCCTGTTGCTCAATCCTTTTTATATCTTAATGAATTAAATATGTTTAAAATCAAAACAAAGAAGAAATCTCGCATCAGTCGCCATGCTTTACCAAATCCAACACCAATTAGTATCCATCTCAAATATACAAATTATTTAGTACCATCAAAAGACTATAGATTTGTACAGCCATTCTCTACCACAAAGTACCATTTATATTCATTTTTTCCTAGAACAATAAGGTTGTGGAATTAATTACCATACAGGGTAGCCTGTAGCCCAATCTATGAAACATTTAAATCTGGTGCAAAATAACATACATATTGCTAGATAATAATAATGTGTTTGTCTATATACAAAATAAAAAAAAATGAAATTATTGTAAATATGTTTAGGTTTTAAATTTGTTTTCCCTAGTATGTGCCTTCTTGTAATCTTCAATATATTGAAGTTAAGAAGTATTGTGTAGATGTAGATGTAGTCCAAAATAAAAACTATAAATAATGTACATTGCTTTTAAAGTCATATGAAACGAGTGAGTGGTGAAAAATAATGTTTATCAAATTCTTGAACTAATGCATGTATATATCATAAACTTAGTCCTCTGTGCACGATTTTATCATTATTTTCGCAAATATATCATATAATCGTCAACTTTTTTTCTCTCTGTTTGTTATGATTTAACAAATATGGCTGCTCATTATGCCGTGTTATGAAGCAGAGTTTTACTGATTGCCACCTTATAGTAAACAAATCACAAAAAGCGTGGGTATTGAGCACGTGTTTCACATGTATAATCAGATATTTGTTTATTTCAATGACAGATCCATGTGTATTGCGATCACCGGATTTTTACGAGGAGGGTTATGCTCGGGTCACTATGCATACGGAAAATATGTCGGCGAATTGCTTCCTGGAAGCAAGCAATTAAAAATAATTATACTGCACTCGTTCTATTTGAGCAGTCAAAATGCGCTGACTGTATATTTCTATGTCATATACAGTCACTGACCCGATATCACTTTTACTCATGAATATTTAAATAGAAAATGCCGAAATAATATTTAATTATTCATACGACCTCTTCAACCTGTTCTTGTTTCCAATGAATACAATGATGCGTGGATCGACTCAACCTTGTTTCTTTTGCAATTATTGGAAAAACATATTTCATTTGTTAATATATTTTGTTTGCAACCTATCATGAAATCATTATGTTTCATGTTTATGGTTGATATTTAAGTACATACTCAAACGATTTCGTTCGCCATTGAGTGTGAGTCTCAACAGGTAAATATGTACATTTCATTGTGTTGTATATTTCTCCGCGAGCATGTTATGAGGCTTTTTTAGAGGCGATTTCCCCCAATATTTAAATCAAATAAATAACCTTAACGCATTAAACAACCACTGAAAATGTTGTTTGAGATTGCAGTATAAAGACAATAATAGTGCATTGACTTGACATATCAACGATATAAGGATGAGGCTTAGAAACGGGGAAATGCGAGGCTGTGCCGAGCTATTTCCCCGTTTCGGGCCGAATCCTTATATCGTTGATATGTCAAGTCAATGCACTATTATTGTCTATGTAAACGTCTTCTAAATGTGGACAAATTAAAGAATTTTCCTCAGAAAAAAGTATATGTACATAAGTTGTATAATGAAAACTATCCATTTAGTTATAACAAGAGTGCACACACTGAAATGTCTCGCCTTCTTTACTAATCATTGATTTTATGTTGATAGTCCTAAGCATAAAGCTTGATTACAACTGTCACATAAACTTAACATTAACCAAGATAGCTAAACAAAGACCAATGAACCATGAAAAGTAGGTCAAGGTCAGATGAACCATGCCAGGCAGACATGTACAGCTAACAAAGCTTCTATACAACAAATATAGTTGACCTATTACTTATAGTTTAAGAAAAATAGACCAAAACACAAAAACTTAACACTGTGCAATGAACCGTGCAATTGAGGTCATGGTCAAATAAAACCTGCGGGACTGACATATAGACCATAATATATTTCCATACACCAAATATAGTTGACCTTTGGCAAATAATATTAGATAAAAAGACCAAAACTTAAAAACTTAACTTTGACCACTGAACCATGAAAATGAGGTCAAGGTCAGATGACATCTGCCCGCTAGACATGTACACCTTAAAATCATTACATACAACAAATATAGTAGACCTATTGCATAAAGTATGAGAAAAACAGACCAAAACACAAAAACTTAACTATAACCACAAAACCATGAAAATGAGGTCAAGGTCAGATGACATCTGCCAGTTGGACATGTACACCTTCCAGTCCTTCCATACACCAAATATACTAGCCCTATTACTTATAGTATCTGAGATATGGACTTGACCACCAAAACTTAACCTTGTTCACTGATCCATGAAATGAGGCCGAGGTCAAGTGAAAACTGTGATGACGGGCATGAGGACCTTACAAGGTACGCACATACCAAATATAGTTATCCTATTACTTATAATAAGAGAGAATTCAACATTACAAAAATTTTGAACTTTTTTTTCAAGTGGTCACTGAACCATGAAAATGAGGTCAAGGACATTGGACATGTGACTGACGGAAACTTCGTAACATGAGGCATCTATATAAAAAGTATGAAGCATCCAGGTCTTTCACCTTCTAAAATATAAACCTTTTAAGAAGTGAGCTATATTGTTTTTTAATTTGATGTTTCTTATGACTTAAGGTGGGTGTAACAATTTTACATGTGTGTAAAGGATTGATAGTAATACTTGAACCAGAGTTATTATTTTGTCCAAAAAAGCAGACACCAAAATGCAAATCCAATTCATAGTTCCAATAAAAAAAGACAACACAATGGCCAAAAATTTAAAAAAAAAAAAGAGAGGACCAAAACAAGAAATAATCAGTAGACGGAAAACTAAGCAACACGAAATCATGAGAAAACTGTTGTAATCTGTTAGGGTAATAAGTTCCTGCCCTACATGCGTCGTGATCAACACCTTACGTATCCGAATGCACGAGTATTCTTCATTGTATGCTCAAAGTCAATGGTGTCACGCGTAGCTTATTAACCATAAGTTTTTTTACCTATAATAAACACTTCAAAACTTGCAAGTAAAAAAATTAAAGGTTGTATGCCCATTGACAATTTTTAGTTATTTGATTTTCATTGTGACTTTGTCGTTTTGTGGTGATGTTTCAATCTATGTCTTCTTCCGATCGGCAATAAAAACTCTTGCCAAAGTAGGGCGTACGTTTGATTTGTTTCGGGTGTATGAATAATCAATGCTGTTCATATTTTCCTCGGTAGACCAAGTTAATACCATCGACAAAACTAAACGGTTGACTTGTATTCACCGTGTTGTGTAGTCAACCTTATCTAATTGTTCTTATCTAAAACAAAAACTTATTTCAGAATACTAACAACATGGCTATGTCAATTTCTCAGTGCTTGGATTCTTTATATTTTATCTGGTGACAAAACACCCCTTATAAAGATCATTCTAACGATTTTAGCAAAATTGTACTTATTTGAAAATGTTGTCTTGCTGATCAGTTTTGCTTTTTACATCTATTTTTGTTATTATTATTTTCAAGATAATAGGCATGCAAACACGCAATAGCAAAGTAACAGAAAGTCGTTAGACGGTGTTGTTCATTTTTACTTATGTGCAGGCCATCGTTTCACAAAGAATCGCACGACAATCTTAGATCGTACGTCGGTCGTAAGTCAAATCGTAAGTTTTTTACCGTTTCATAAAAAATCGTAAGTACAGTTTTATCGTAAGTTTGATCGTAAACTTACGAATATTAACAGGCAGTCGTAAGTCAAATCGTAGTGATTAAACCTGTCGACAATTTGTTAAAATCAACAACATAACATTATCGTCTTGGAACCTGTTTTGACGCGGACCAGAAATGACGCACCGATTTAGTTTTCGGTTTTATATTTCTAAACAAAAGCCGTGACGTCATCAAAATTTACCGTTCCATAACATGTTGGTGAAGGTCATCTGACTACAACAAAGATGCCTAAAACTCTGCCCAGAAATGTTATTATTGCTTGAAATATTAAAGATAATGCAATTTCCGCCATTTTATTAAGGTCAAAAACATTCTACCCTTCCCTGGATGATTACCAGTCCTACATCCTCTTTGGCCAATAAAAATATGTAACCGCATGCTTCCCCATTTTGTGTTTTTGAAATCACATGACTGTCATGTGATATGGTTTTACATTTAAGCGGGAATCACAGTAGAACAAATGATCGTCGCTTATATGATTTTCTATTGTTTATCGATTTTTTTTCATTTAATGTATGAGGTAAACATTGATAAATGTATTGTTGTCATTAGTGTTTTATGAATGCAATTACTTTTTATTTTCAAATATATAGAATATATATATCAGTTTCATAAATTTTGTACAATTTTATAATAAAATTGAAAGAAAAAAAAAATAATTAAAAATTTTGTTCTACTTTCCCTATGATCATTAAAGTGTATGAAAATTTCAAAATTTGTAAATAAAATAGAATTTGTTGAACAGTGTTAACTATAAAGAATCCAGATTGAAGCAATTTTTCGATGATTAGGTACGAGCAAGTGTTTTTTACTGGTTTGTTTACAGTGCGTCATTACTGGTACCCATCATTTTTTGACATTCCGTTTGTAATGTTAGCAAACATGATTTTTATTGCTTTTAATGTTTCAAATATCTACTGTTTAATGATTGAAATATATTAACAAGTAATCAATCTTTTATTCCATTCCGTTTTTCTACTTCTTTTAAATGGTTGATTAAATGCAGAGACAAATACAACGTTAGGTGCGTCATTACTGGTTCCTCTGGGATATATTAAAGAAAAATAAGTTTTTAGATGGTTAGAATCTACATGCATTTATGTTATTTTGTCCCAATCATAAGCAACTGAAACTTTAAATTCCTGAAAAAAATCGTATTTCTCAGTACATTTCACTTTATTTTCCTTTAACTAGAAGCAGCATCTTACTTCCTAAAGTCCAAATATTTGACCATAAAAACAAGTGAATTACAAGCACAGCACTGTATATATAGCGAGAGGGTCGGTACGTCGTGCCACGGTGCATGAACGTACCTAACTGTGTACTAAATTAATACTTAGTCCAAATAATTATGACGTCTGGCAAGGCTATTTTATTTTATTTTCTGGGACGCCTTCCTACAACGTCGTAGGAAGGCGTCCCAGAAAAAAGTAAAATAGCCTTGCCAGACGTCATAATTATTTGGACTACTAAATACTCAGCAAAAAAGAAAAATATAAATGTTTATTTAATAGTTCTACAGCATTTACCACTCATGTTTCACACGGACTTTATGAAGATAACAATAAAGACATAATTTTTATATGTCAAGCTTTTAAATTACAATCATAAGACCCCTCCCTCTTCTCCTATCTAGTAGTAAATAGTCTAATGGGAGTAATGGCTAATGCATGTCCTGCAGTTATACACTACAGCGGAAGATGATGCTCATCACTTTTGTATATACATTACGATTATTTAAAACAAATAACAGTCCAAAAATTGAGAAAACAATAATTTATATAAGTACATGAGTGTAATGAGGTGATCTGAGGTGTAATGGTATGAATTCATAGTTTCAATGTAATTTACTAATTACCCCAGTTGCCATGCGCTCTATCAGGTTCGCGTTTTTGTTAGGTATATAATGTATGCTTCAACCCCGTACTCAATACCTGCTTGGATCCTTCTAATAATTCTAGGTTAATTGAAAACTATGATAATAATTCACTTTGCCATCGTGGGATTGTTTATGCTTATTAATATACTTATCAAATTCCATTTTCAAATTAAGAATATTGTAGGCATACAAATCCTAAATTTTCCAATCCTAAATACGATTTATTAATTTTCATTTTTTTTTAAGGTGACGAGATTCTTAATTTAAAACATTCAAGTGGATGGAAGGAAACTTATGTCTTCTGTTGTTGGCCTTTTCTGTCTTTTAAAGTATACGATACAGTTCTCAAGATATTGGAAATAGGCATAACCACTGAAAATGTGTAAAATCATCACCGAGAGCTCGAAATTATGAGTCATCAGACGATTGCAGTAATACGGACTTACTTTTATATCTTTTCCATTCGTTTGATGTGTTTGAACTTTTGAATTTGCCATTTGATTTGGGACTTTTCCTTTTGAATTTTCCTCGGAGTTCAGTGTTTCTGTGTTTTTACTTTTTTCTTACTTTTTTGCTTATTTAAGTTTCTCTCTATCTATTATAGTTTATAAAAAAAAATTTATCTTTTCTTACTGATAATTTTTGCTTATTAAGTATCTGTCTATTATAGTTTATGAATTTAAGTTTTTGACCTCAGAAGTGGACCCCTGAACAGTTGGAACACAATATTTAAGCTTGATACTACCTGAATTTTGATTGTGATAAATTTTTTGATCGACATACAATAAATGTTGTCATAGATTTTACAAATATAATGCACAATACTAGAACTCAATCCCAGCCTTCCTTCGGTGATATGGAACTTTGTCGTACAATGTATGAATTTCTCATAGTTATTGGGTAAAAATGGTGATACAATGCTTCGCTGAGCGCAGCCTGATACGATCTGAGGTTGAACCGTGAACAGTTAGAGCAAACTTGAACACAATATTTAAGCTTGATACTACCTGAATTTTGATTGTGATAAATTTTTTGACATACAATAAATGTTGTCAAAGATTTTACAAATATAATGTGCAAAACTAGAACTCAATCCCAGCCTTCCTTTGGCGATATTGAACTTTGTCGTACAATGTCAGAGAGATCCATACACTTACACACATGTTAATGTCCGGAATCTAAAAAAATGCTTGTTTTTTTACCCTTAATTCCTAAACTGTTGGCACCGTCCATAATGCCCCAAAAGGAATCCCAACCTTCCCAATGGTATTTAACATTGCGGTACAATTTCAGAGCAGTCCAAATACTTTTACACTATTATCCTGACACTAGAAAAATGCTTGTTTTTTTGCCCCTTAAGGACCCCTAATTCCTAAATGGTTGGGACTATCATCCCCAAATCGATCCCAAACTTCCTTTTATGGTATTGAGCCTTCTTAACAAATGTCATAAGAGATCCCTTCAGTTAAACTTACGTTATTGTCTGCAAACCAAATGTGTCTTCGGATGAAGACGCAGGCGACATCATTGTATTATACGAATCCAAAAATGTTCGTATAAAAATTCGATCCAGGGACATAACTCTAGAACAGTTAAAGTAATCTGTATTTTGTCGTTATAAGCATTGTGTATAAGTTCCATAATATTTGGTTGAGGCTATTAACTTCAGTCTGAGACAGACACAAAATTCAGCTTTTTTCCATTTGTAAAGGTACATTATTCTTGACCGGTTTAGCTGAATCCTCCAAAATTCAAACTTGCTCTGTATTTTGTGGTAATAAGCATTTAAAATGTATAAATTTCATAACATTTCGTAGAGCCAAACTAAATTTAGAGAATGGAAACGATTAATTAAGTATTTTGTCCATTTGTAAAGGTATTTTACTCCAAGATGGTTACAGTGACGGCAGCATAGTTCAAACTTGATCTGTATTCTGTGGTAATAAGCATTGTGTATACCATAAGTTTCATAACATATGGTTGAGGCAAACCAAAAGGACAAGAGAACAGAAGGGAATAAATCAGCATTTTTTCTATTGGTGAAGGAGCATAACTCTAAAACGGTTAAAGTGACACCTCCAAAATTCAAATAAGCATTGTGTATAAGTTTCATAACATCAAGTGGAAGCAAACAAGTTATAGAACTGTCCGATATATAGCTATATACATATATCGAGAAATGACAGTAGGTAGGGAGATCATAAACATGTTTAACCCCTACAAATTCTTCATGTGCCTGTAGTTTCGTGGTTGTTTTAAGTCATGAAGGTCATGTTTTATTCTTCTTCATAAATTGTTTGTTTATACATTAGGCTGTCAAGTTTTCCTGTTTGAATGATTCACTTTTTTTATAGCGGACTGGCTTGTTCTCATGTTGAAGGCTGTACAATTGCCTACAATAGCTTACATTTGCTTCATTTGAACTCTGGTGGATAGTTGTGTCATTAACATTTACATCTACTTATTTTATATGTATACCTTGCATTGATAAAATATAGTAATCCTATTACTCATTGTATTAATTGTATAATCATGTTCCCTTGTCTTAACCCTTATTTTAGTCCTGTAAAAATTGTATGTATTCTTGCCCACCTTCATAGTAGCTCATCAGTAAACAGCTAGTCTAACCAAATTTAGAGTATTTCATTGATAAAATGTTTATTCTCTAACCCTAGGACTAAAGAGGGGGAAACAATTTTTGACAAAAGATAAATAAGATTGCAACCAACAGAAATAACAAATATAAGAAAACAGAGTCCCATAAAAAAAACTTTTGGGTAAACTAAATATAAAACTAAGGCAAATAATTATTTTCATTTTTATTTCATTTTATTGTTTTTATTTGTTTTTTTACTTCTTTTACAGTAACAATATTGCACAGATCTTTGTGATCTATCAATATAAACGATTTAAACATATTTTCAATATAAATACATCTGGCAGAACTTCTGCATTGTATGTGTGAACATTCATATTACAAGGAATCCAGTCAAAAAATTAATTTGCTTAATATTTCCCAAAATACTGAAATATTATAACAGTTTAAATGTCGTAAAAATGGTACACGAAAACTTCAGAACCTTTTTGATACAAAGTAAACAACTTTGTTTTGCTAGAATTGTTTTTCTAAGGTGGAAACTGTTTCAATAATTCAAGATCATTATTTTGTACTGATAAACACATTAATCTTGTGACTTTTTTCCTTCTTTACCCACTAGTTTTTTTACATTATTTTTCCTAAGAAGATTTATTAAAAGGTAAAATTTTCCTTAAAAATAACTTTTCATTAAATTTGGGTAATTCTAATAAATAGTGTATATTATCAATTTAATAATCTTTTGACTATTATACATGAAAAATTATATTCATATTGTTTGTGTTTAAATAAAAAATGTAGTGTTGTAAAATATAAAATGTAACATCACATTTCTCCACTAAATCACTCAAGGAGAAAAAATATAGACATTAAAAAGCAAGTTCTTCAAATTTATCAAAAACTTTAAACATCTGTTGGATACAGTCAATCAATTATTATATATTTCTAATTCTGTAGAGAAAATAATGTCATATAAAAACTGCATAGAATGAACTAATTTACTTTAATAGAACCCTAAATGGCATTGTTTTATTATGCATTCATTTTAATTAAACAATATCAGTTGTTGACTTTATAAAAGTTAAATTAGACTCAGAATAAAATGCTGTACCACAGCTTATACTTTTATACAGAAAAAAAGGAACAAAATATAGCAAAAAATATATCAATATGAAATAAAACTGAGTAATTACAACTTACATCACAAAAATACACATATTTTAACCTTGAGCAATATCTTGTTTAGACACTAAAACTGCACTTCTATTTTATACCTTTGAATCTGTCAACTACCAAAATAAGGTGCAGAAGACATTACTAAGTTGAAAAATTTATGTCTAATCCATTTTTCCTTTTTGTACAGTTAAGTATGTTTAAACTAACAAAATAATTAATTATTTATACTAGGCAACAACTTTGTGGATTTTTCTTTTTTGGTAATTCCATGTATGTTTCTTCAAATTTTTCTAATATTTATAATTGGATAAAAGAGCAAGTATAAATCTGAGTGAATAAAAATTCATGGATAGATTGTTTAATAAAGTAAATTTCAGGATTTCCAGGTGAAGGAAATATAAAATGACAAGTTTTTTATGATGGAAAATGTTTAATTTTTCACACAATTTCCCTTTGTTGAATTTTTTTTACAGCTGATAATTTCGACATATCTTTTTCTTTTCTGGTATTTAACCATTTTGGATATATTACTTTAAACAAACCTGATTAACACAAATACATTCTAGTTATAAAACCTATTCACGACAAAATACAAAATGTTTTTTTTTTTAATTCATTGGACTTTCATCTAGATACCTGAAACTTATAGCATAATTTATCATTAATATTTTTTTTTTTCAATAATTTTCTATTTGCAATAAAATATAACACTACACAGACAAATTATAAAATACCTACAGAAAGACAATAATCAAATGAGAGGATTTCTGCTTTGACAAATGTGTAACAAAATAACATATAAACAATAATAACATTTACATAACATTGCTTCATGATCTTCAAACAACTGCGAAAATTCGTGTTACATGTATTATAATTGCATTTTATTAAATTGGCCATTTTGACAGGGAAAGACCAAACTGTTAGTATCATTGGACTAGTATCAATAAATGCATAATTCCACATCATACTTAAGACTACAATATGCTTTGAATGCTTTTAATCAACACAAAAGAACATAGTGAATAAAGAATTTTGAGATTTTGACCTACTTCAAATTGTTAAACCAAATTTAGTATATGCTGTACAACTAATTTTGTTTAAAAAATAATTTCAAAATAATTTGGTATTTTAAAAAAATATTTAAAATGGTGTTTTAATTCATTATAAGCATATGCAGAGTTGCACAAATTACTATCACAATTATTCAGAACTGGCACAAAAATTGATTACAGTAATATATACAAAAGTGCTAATTATTTTGCTCCTTATTTCAAATACAACTACCTGGTAGAAGGCTTTTATATCACTTTTTGTATATTTTTTTTATTAAAAGCACCAAGACTTGCCTAGCCTAAATCTGTGGGCAATTATATTAGTATGTTGAAATAACTGCTGCCTATCCATTATAGATCAAAACCACACCTAATTATCTGCTATCCGTACAGCAGATACAATACAATCTATGATCATGATTGCTAATTAAATCATTTTTGTTTTGCTATCATGTACAGCAGATTTGAGTCTGTTTCTGATTTCCATTGCAATATAATGGATTCAGCTATCTTTCCAATTGCCATTGCAGTAAAATGAATTTTGCATCAATCTCAATCATAAACAGCAGGTTTTTGTCTGTGTTACTCATAGAATCTGCTGTACTGATAGTGAATAATAAGGTGAAAACTTTATATTCACATAACTTGGAATATTAAGTAGAGAATGTATGATTTCTCTTAGAGACATCACTTTCGATGAAAAAGTTATTGTTAAAAAAGTGTGGATGATTCATGCATACAGCACAAATATCACCTTTTATTCATATGTCTCAAACAAGTGATTAAGAATTCATTCCCAGATACAATGAAGCTATCTATGGTCATAGTAGATAAAATTTGGCATGTTGAAAATACTGACTAGCTTGTAAAATGACAAGTAACAAAAAAAGTTGTAACAGTCAACAAAAACATGGAGGCATTTATCTAGTTTGTCATTACAAAATAAGATTTTATCTATACAGAAATGCACATTCAAATCCATTCCTCATAATATTCACATCTCAACGCTTTTAAGAAAATTTACACCTTTTATATGCATAGTTCTACTGCCGCATTTTGACGATGAAATATTTTGTAGTGACAAGCTATATAAAACTAAAATATGAAACACTTGACAATGATAAAATGAAAGTGATTAACAAAATGATAGATTGATGAGCACATACATACATATATAAACATGAAACAATCTCAGTAAAATGGGGGTCACTTGATACACTTTACTCTCTCTTCACATTCCTAAAACATAAAACTAAAACAAACATGATATGTACAATGCTTTTGATCCCCAGCAGTCATATACAAACTCAAGTAAACATGCATGTAATAACCTTTTAAAAAATGCCCTGGCAAAAATATATCTCAAGAGAGGATGTCATGGATTTCTTTCCCCTTATGCCCACTGCTTGCTACCGGTATTTTTTTCATGAATCTACATTTAATCATACACTTCAAATTAACAAAAGAGTTTGGTGTCTAAATTGAATACATTTTATTTCACGTATAGCACTAGTAACATACATTATACATATTTATATACAGACATCAGACATTGATTATTATACTTTTTTTATATATAAACTACCCTTACAAATGCTTAACTTTATTAAGGAAGAAAATTTATTCTGATCAATAAGCCCTACAAATGTTAAGCTTTTAACCATTAATATGTTTATAAATGTTGATTTTTAATAAAAGACACTAAGGAAATCATCAATCATAAAAACTTTTACTTATTTCAATTACAAAAAAAAAAACTTAGAGAGAGAGAGAGAGGTACAGAATATGTAAGGATTTGTTTTAAACAAATTACAAAGAAGAAACTTAACAATAGAGAGGTATAGAATTATCAGGATTTGTTTTAAACAATTAAAACAGTAAATGTTTTAAACAATTAAAACAGTAAAATAAGGAAGTAGCACTTTAAAACTATATCTTTGGTACACAATTGTATATATCTATTCATTCCCAATAGCTGCTAATCTTATTGACAACCCTTTTGTAAAAAAGTGTGCGACAAATTTAACTAGTAAACAAAAAATAAAAAGTCTTTGTGCATCACATGGCCAATAGTGGTTTCCGTTGAAAAGAATTATATTATTCTGGTCTCTGATATATTTTTGCAAACAAAAACCAGAAAATTCTGAATATTGCAACAAACACAAATTCATTATCTGGGTTTTTTTCACACAATCTTGATCCTATAAAAGATATGGCTAAGTAGTAAGCACTTCACTGAAGTGGCTATATTTCTTAAGGAAGTTTTCATTTAAGAGATTACTTTATGTTACTGTATTTTCAATTCAATTACACTTATTCACAACACTATTAAGAATAAACATTGATCAATGATCTCTCTCTCTCACTTTTATAATAAAACATTCATAAAACTTTCATCTCACTCTCTCTCTCTCTCTTAATTATCACAACTTGATTTAACATGTGCTTAACACAGAATAAGGCTTTTTAATGTAAAATGTAAAGCTAGTTTTCCTCATTTTTTCTAGATGAAAGGCATGTTGTTCCAATTTCACAATTTTCTTTGCTTACGAGTTATTAATGACATACAGAAAATGTTTTAATAACAGTCTAAATTTACCATGATGATTACATTTGAGAAAAGAGTGATGTGTAGTTTGTCTATTGTGATACACATTGGTTCATTACAAATCAAGAAAAAATTAATAATATTGTAAATCAATAAATATATTACAGATGTATGGAAAATTGTTTTTTTAAGTATGAGAAATTCAGGAAATACATTTACAATTAAATGTGACATGATTACCTATAATTTTCTATTCTGTATTTGTAACTATGAAACTGGAAAAAATATACCTGCCTAAAGTATCATTATACTAGTACTTCATGAATGAATAATTGAACATTACAAATTGATTACCTTCCTAGAATAAAATATGACTTTACATGATAAATATACACTATGAATGTTGGTTCATATTTTTTTCTCTAACTTTGTAGTGTTTAATTATATTTTTTTCTTTTTTTTTTTTAAATTAAGTTTCGTCATTCAAATCAAATTTGTAAATAAATGTTAATTTATTCATGACTTCAACATACATAAAACATAGTTGCTGAGATTTTTTTTGAAAGTTTCTTTAAGAATCAAATCCATGAAACGAAACTTGATTAAAAAAAAATAATGTGTATTTACATTGAAACAAAAGTCAGCCTCCATTAATGTAGCATAAACGGTCATCACACATGTTCAGTTTCTTGTCTCTCTCTCTCTCACTCACTGTCTAACAGCTTCTACTATCTAGTACCAGTTGCATTCGTTTGAACATTGTCTCTCCTAAAATTATTGTTAGTTTGTGAGTTAAAAGGGGCACTGTTTTTCCGTCTTTTAAAGACTTTACTACCCTGTGGATTGCCATTTTGATGCCCATGTCCTCTGTAGTTCTTGTTATAACTGTGTCCAACATGGACATTTGAATGGCCGCCAGATTTGCCTGGTCCATAATAGTCATAGCTAGCACCACTTGAGACGGGACGGGGACGGTTATTACTTGCTGACCGATTGGATGAAACACTACTAGAGCTTCCATCTCGTTTGTGTGTAGGATTTTTATTGTAGTCTCTACTACGAACAAATTCTTTACTATGCTGGAAAGGTCCTTGTTGTTTTGGTGCAGTTTTACTGCTATTTGGTGCAGTGTTTGTTTGTTTTGTACAAGATTCTTTAACCTGAACAGTATCAGTTTCTGTTTCCTGAAATACAGTATATAAAACTTAATATTAAGCATGTTAAGATGCAAGGTAAATATATATATATATATATATATGTTTAACAAATATTTTGTTAAAGGACAGATGCAGTACATACAATAAAACAACATCAAAATGCAATAAATTGTTTTCCATACAATCATTAGAAAGAATTCAATGGTTTAACTTGAATTGCTCTTTCAGGACGTTTGCTTGTCATGTTTTTGGAATTGTCAGATTTTTGGAATCCTCTGGTTTTATCTACTTGAATGCCGTAAAAAAAAAATTGCCCATTGACCCCCATTTTTCTTTTTATAAATCTTTTACATGTATAATCATGATAATTATAAGCCATCTGTAAAAGTCTTATCAAATCTTATTTATTTTTAATGGTTTTTTGAGAACTTAAACTTGTCAATGATAAAGCTATGAAAAGTCAAGAGAGAACATTTTCCCACCAAAATATCAATGGCTTATATCTTGAAAACAAGCACATTGACCTATATTTTTTATTTGCTCTTTTGGTTACTTTATTAATCACTAATCAATATTTACAAGTGTCATGGAAACACCGAAAGCTTGTTATTTTAAAACTGAGTGGGCAACTGCCTCAAGTCTATGGTTTTATCATTTTTACACTGGCCAAAAAGCCAGATTTCATTTCTCGTTGCCTACTTGTTTTTGTATTATTTATTTGGAGCTGGTTTCAAATATTTGTTTTTTCTACTTACAAATGACAATACAGCATCATACAGTGCCTATAAAGAACTGTGACTTGATTATAGCCTGATGCTTATCTAGATGTAGGTCTGCTTCTGCAGATTTTAGTTGTTTCTTTTCTGTCATTACTCTTTTTCTTCTTAAGTTATTTCTAACAGAAATGACAATATATACATGGAACAATTTTTTTAGAAGTGAAGCTAATTATCATTTCAAAATTTGATTCCTGACCATGCTTACTATTTTCATTTTCTTTTAACAATGATTTCAAAGACTGAAATTACTTACAGAATCACTAGTCAAACTAGAAGTTGAACAATTTGATGCTGAACTTGATGAGGACTTATAGATAGAACATGTAGAACTTGAATCTGATTTGTCATCTCTTCCAACTTCATCTGGACTCGCCCTGAAATCAAATATTACAAATTTAGCATGTTTATAGCACTGTTTCAAACCTTTCTCCAATTTGATAAAAAAAAAATATGTAAAGCAGTATCATAAAGAACTTTGAAAAGAATTATGTTTGAAATGAACAATGACTAGATAGTAAAACTTAATTGTTTTACTTTTCATGAAATACATAGTGTGTATACATAATATACAAAGATGAGTTTTTAACATTATGTTCATTCTTCAATGTTTAGTTTTTAGAAGCATCTTCCCTAGGCCTAATTGTTGTTGAAATCCAAATGATTTTCTCAACTTCGAAAAAAAAATCAATTTTCAACATAAATGAGGTGTATGTAGTAAATCTTGAAAAGAAATCTATCCTGGTTCACTTTTCACACATATTTGCAATAAGATTATTTTACTTTAAATAAATGATAAAATTTAAGCGTTTTTTTGAGTATTGAAATGAAATATATCTTAATCTAGAATTCAATAGGTGTCATCAACTCACAAAACTTACTTGGTTATCCTTAAGGCAAATAAAAACTCATAAATACCAACAATTGTGGTTAAAATACTGACCATTTGCATGGCTGGTTGGCGCAAATATCATCAAAATTATCTTCCTTTTTTGGGCAAATCAATATGAAGATTTTTATAGCTGAATGACCAATGAGTTGTTTTATTTAATACTACTGTAAATTCAGAATTTGTTGCAATTTTGTCATTTAAGACAAAAAAAAATTATTGTGATCCTGTTAACTTCATATAAAAAAATTAAAAAATGCCAGTTACCATTATTGCGATTATAACCGTGTTGCATTTACCCCCAATAATAAAGACTTAGCAATAATTTCTGAATTTACAGTATTAAAAAGATAATATCTATACCTATTGCTATCCCGGTCTTTATCTGTTGTTTTAACATTTGCCACACTAGCATAACTTCTACTTGTGGACAAAGGAATAGTATTTCTAGGTATGACTTTTTGAAAGTTCTCTTTGACCCACTTTCTATAATCTACTACTTCATCTGTCACCCGAACTATTCTTCCCAATATGCTGAAATTATTGATAAAAGAGCAATTTAGTAAAGTCACACAAATTATAATTCCCAAAATACCAACAAATTACCATAAATTACTTAAAACCTTTACTAATTTTTTCCATAGATATAAAGATTTGGTTTTAAAGTTTGGTTGCACCTGTAGAAAGCTTATTTCAAACAGGATAGTACATCCACATTTTTAGGGAAATGTTGTTAACCGTGCCGGAAATTTAGAAATGATCCATGTAAACTTGTCGCTCCTTTAAATAAACTTATTCTAAAAGGCTACCTATTCAACACTGTAATAAGATCATTGAATATTGTTTTTATTGGTATAAATATTGATTTTGTTATCAGTAAATTAAAAGCTAACTAAATATTACTAGTATGTTATATACATATACATATTCATGGATCTACAATCTGTCGATACCTGTAACTTGGCATTGCACAAGGTCATGTTTTTCTCTGGCTGTTTATGACGTCTTTACACTAAATCCATTGGATGTTGGATGCGTACGGATTGATAGTTTAGTCTTAGATTTTAACCTATAATGGTTTACTTTTTAAATTGTTATTTGTATGGAGAGTTGTCTCATTGGCACTCACACCACATCTTCCTATATCTATTAGATGCTTGATTTTTTATTAGTTGTTAGTGGCTTTGAACTAGCTGTCAGATAACTGTGAGTTCTCTCAGATCTGTTTTTGTGTCATGATGTATAAATACCCGGCCACGTCCACTGACTTTGCGGTATGGGTTTTGCTCATTGTTGAAGGTGACCTATAGTTGTTAATGTCTGTGTCATTTTGGTTTCTTGTGAACAGTTGTCTCATTCAGGGTTGGCAAAATATTACCCACCCGGGTTTTACTGGGCGGGAAAACCCGGGTTTTCCCGGGCTGGGCAATACTCCCAGAAATGGGTAATACTGGGCAATATGATTTTTTAAGCTTATTTCAACAATAAATAGTAAAGACTTGTTGTAGTTTCATAGTATTATAGCTAAATATATACATTTTATACAGATAACCATTGAGAGTCATTTCTAGAAGATAAAAAATTCTCAATTTCATTCTCTTCTCTACTTAAATTTCATGTAGGCAAAATACAAAATTTACACATTTTAGGATTCCTTGTAAATTTCCAAGCATTGTTTCAATAATCTAAACATTTGATTGCAATGTTTATGTGGATTGTAAATTAAATTGCTATATATATGCAATCATGATTGCTAAATAAACACCGTACAGGGTCTCGTCATTAACTCTTATAGAAAGAAAAGGCTGATTATTGTTATATAAACATATCTATGTTCTAATCTGAATAATTACTTATTAATTAGTTATGTACATTTGTACATATAAAATATTTCAAAGTAATTTTTATTACATGTAATTGGTCAATTCTTTATATAGCTATATAAAGTTGGACAAAAAAAGGTGTTAGAATAATTCTTTCTCAAATGTATAGTATACACTTGGACATTTGTACATGTATGTATTATAGGACTCTCAAACAAGTAAATGTACATGTAGTTATAAATAACAATAGGTTTATATATATCTTAAATGTATTGCATTTGTGTTTGATAAATGAATCCTCTTTAAAATTCAGGCCAGTATTCTATATTACCCAGTATTGCCCAGTATTACCCAGTAAAACCCAGTAAAACCCGGGTTTTCCCAGTATTTCCCACTGGGCTGGGCAATACTCATAAAACCCGGGTTTTTGCCAACCCTGGTCTCATTGGCAATCATACCACATCTTCTTTTTTTATATTATACGTACAAAAGCAATAACAAATTTATTATATTATACTGTTTGTAATTTACAAGATCATGAAGATATGCATGAAATGTTTAAATTGACATGATATGTTTAAAAGACTGTTAATTTGGTTATCTATAATAAAACACCCACTTCACATTTTTTTCATCAAAAAAAAGTTGAAAATATATTTTGTCATATTTTCATTCCCTATTCAAGTTAAAATTTTCAAAGTCATTATTAGAGAATGTTAGAACATACCATTAGCAGAATTGAACGGTTACAGTATCCATCAAAAACATTATGTTTTACCTCCTGTAACTACATGAACTTTTGACTTTGTTTGTTCTATAATTTGTTTCATTACAGAATAAAGTTAACACTATTGTCATGATGGCTGTATGTAGCTTACCTCAAATGTCATGAATTTTTAACTTTAATTAAATTTGTTCAATGATTTGTTTCATTACAGAATAAAGTTAGTACTATTGTCATGATTGCAGTAATTGAACTTGGAAGGTTTACCTTTGATTCTGTTTGGATGAGAAGGTACCCTGAGGTGTTACTGTATAGCTGAGCATCAAGTATGCATATTCAAAAGCACATTTCACTTG
The DNA here is from genome assembly GCA_019925275.1 of Mytilus edulis. Taxonomy (NCBI): domain Eukaryota; kingdom Metazoa; phylum Mollusca; class Bivalvia; order Mytilida; family Mytilidae; genus Mytilus; species Mytilus edulis. Next base: position 34,176,882 of record CM034352.1, read on the forward strand.
CATAGCACCATATGAACTGCGTCCAATATCATTCCCTGATAATATATAATTAAAGCATTATGACTACAATGAAAGAATCTGATCCATCAATTGATTTCAATCTCAGTTTTTTTCACACCTTGCCCTTTATATTGTTATTATTCCGTCCTAAACATACATGATGTATTTGCCACTGAAAGTTAAGCAATCAACAATTAATTATATTGTTATTTATAGTGATGTAAAAGAATAGATTTCCAAGTCCACTTTGGATGAGGGAGTTGTAATGTAGATATTTAGATTAAGTCAATACTATCAAGATTACAAATAAAAGTCCCTAACATGCACCATTTATTTTAATTACTGTGAATTCATTATTATTCGTTGGATACCAATTTTCGTGGATTTCATGGGTACAGGTGGACCACCAAATTAAATGTCCAACGAATGACAAATTTTCTATGGGTTTGTATACCATGTAATTGTATACATACTTTGGCAAAACCACGAAATTAAATATCCACGAATATGAGATTTTTCCTTCATCCACAAAAATAAATGAGTCCACTGTAATGGTCCTGTTTCTTGAAAGAGTAATTTATCAAAAGCATACAAGTTGGGCGAGGTCTTTATATTTAAATCTAATATATTTGCTTCCTGAGAAAAGTATTTTTTATCACTATAGTAATGCTTGTCAATATATAAACCATCAAAGCAATCTGAAAAATTAATACTGAATTCTATGAATAGTATTTATTTTCCACACATTTTTTTTAACCTTTTGTCAAAGGATCCTCAATACTAAGTAGAGCTGGCCTATAACCACTATCCATATTCTTTTGAATTTCTTCCTTTGGCACATAAGAACCACCATTTTTTATTCTAATACCAGCTTTCAAATAGTTGAATGTTCTTCCATAAAGTTCAAAACACTCAATTAATAACACTCCTAAATTGGCTCTTGGATCTGTAGCGTCTATTCTAGGATGCAACTAAATAAAATCAAGGGAAAATTAAATAAATATGTTTCTGGTTATGCAATGCAAGAGAACAATATTAGGCACGATTTTCATAAACAGTCAAAACAAGTCAGGAGCCTGTAATTCAGGTGTTGACTTTGTTGATGTGCAACATATTTGTTTTTTGTAAATTATTTGTACATTAATTCTGCCGCTAGTTTTCTCGTTTGAATTGTTTTACATTTGTCATTTCAGGGCCTTTTACAGCTGACTACACGGTATTGGGTTTGCTTATTGTAGATGGCCGTTCGGTTGCCTAAAGTTGTCAATTTCTGTGTCATTTGGTCTCTTGCGGAGAGTTGTCTCATTGGCAATCATACCACATTTTCTTTTTTATAAAACACAGTATGACAAGTTATGATTTCAAGCTTTGTTAGATTATGAATGTGAACAAGCAATGAATATTTAAACTGTTTATTTCAAGGATCTAGATGACATTTCAAGTCTAAAATCAAGGTCAATTTACCCGAGATGTTTTATTGCTATGTCTTTGGGTTGCTGTCTCGTGACAAATTCCATATCTATATATCTATGATTACTATGTTACATATGTATGTGAATTAAATTGTCATATCCAGGTATGTCAGGCAGCTTTGATGCCTTATGGGTTAGAATATGGTTATTAACATTCTTTTAGTTATCAATGTGCTGTCAATGTAGCTGGGGTGTCAAAATATTCGTATCAATGTACATGCTTGAGGAAAAATAAAAATTGAATGAGAAAATGCTTTTCATAAATTCTAAAAAATTATCAAATAAAATTTGGGGTCACAGGCCTTATTTTCTGGAGAGAAAAAAAATACAATACAATTATCTACCCTTGATTTGAAAAAAGGACGTTTCTATAACTTTAAGTCCTTTTTTTAATTTTAAGTTTTAGATGTTTCTGTTGTATAATAACATGATACTTGGTAAATATTTTTCAACATATATTATGTTTAAAACATGCCCAGAAGGGATCCTCAAAAAGAGACCCAAGTGACATGCCTGACAAATAAAATTGATATAAGCTACTAGCAGAACAAGTTTTCATGTACAGATTATAATATACATTTATGATAATAAATTATGTACTAATAGTTTTTTTCATATTTTCATACATTGTCATAAATATATATTTGCTTTTCAATTTCAGGACTTTTCATCTGTCATATTTGGATGGTCTTTTTTATTGGTTATTATTGTTGTAATAAATCAGGCAGTTGTTTTTCTCTTTTGAATTAATTCATTTTTTGTAGCGCTTTAAAGCTGACTATATATGGTATAGATGTAACTCATTGTTAAAGGTAGTACAGTGATCAATAGTTGCTTACACCCAAGACACTTGAACTGTGGTGGATATTTGCCTACTTGGCAATCAAGCCACATATTTTTTGTCTGGTATTAATGTACAATAATTCCCCCCCCCCCCCTGAATACTGTGAAATAATTAGTCATTTTACCATGGCTCTTTTGCTATGCTATCATATCACTTAATAGGATAATTACCTGTAAAAAGCTAATTGTCATGTATATCAGACTGTAACTACTAATTCCACCAGTGAATACCTCATTCAGATCTCTTTGTAACAGGAACTGTTTTAGGACAAGGACTAGATACTTCAAGTTTGGAAAATTTTCCATGAAATTCTGTAAAATATAATTATAATGATGGTTTTACTCATATTGCAGTCTGCTGTCAATAATTATTTTGAATCGCTCACAAATATCACATTTCATGAGATATATTGTGGGTGTCTAACTGTAGAGTATGTATTTCTACTTTATTTTATATTATATTTGTTTTTAACAAAGAAGCATCACTGTTTTGCTTTATTAACATGATTAATAGCTCCAGTATTTTTTTAATAAAAGAGTTAGTGCTGTGATTCAGCCTATCAAATAGCTAGTTAAGATTTTTTCCGATATCATTTCCAATATTTGTTCTTTTCATATTCATAATCTTACTTTTAAATTCTTATTTAGTTGATGAAAAATGTCAGATGCTTCTGAAATGAAAAACTGAAGTCACCAAATAACTGCAAAATGTTCGATACCCAAGTGACAAAAGTCATTAATGTTGATGTGGAACTAACCTTTATCAATTTGGCACTTTCAACAGCATTCTGTGTATTAAAACTGATATCTACTTTAATGTCTGTCTGTGAATCTGTCAGTTTTATAATTGGGACCTGAAAAAACATATAAAAGGTATTAAACCATTAAATTTCAACAACAAATAAACTGCAGAGAAACAAGTAAAACTTTAAAATATTGGAAATAAACCATCTGTTATTGTTTTTATAGCATACTTAAAATGTATTATTACTTTGATGTGTGTATGTTTGTACTTCAATCACTTAACAAATAAAACTTTATAACACATAAAACAATATATAATTATGTAGTTATTGTTTAATAGCATTCTTCAAACATATCATTCTTGTGAATTTTTATTGTTCAGTTTATGAGTTTAAAAAGATAAAATTTGCCAACCATAATAACTAGTGAATTTACTCTGCTTTCCTCATGAAAGAAAATCTATGGAAGGGAGAGCAAAACAAATGAACAAATCCAAAAACAATTTGGCATTATAATAAATGGGTCTTTTGATTTTTCCAGATGTCATATTTAAAATGAAGGCAGATGATTTTTTTTTAAATTGATCTATTCATTAAGATCGACATTGAATTTTTTTTACATGATCTGTCATTGTGATATGTTAATGACTGTTTTAATGTCATGATGCCAATTTAACATATCATGAGGATATAGTGATGTGAAAATACCCTACTTTTTGATAAACCACCATGCACTGTCAGATTTTTAGGGGTATTCTTTAAAGTTTTCCAGAAAGACTAGTCCCTCTTCTCCAATCATTTTGACTCAGAGCTGACTAGTATTTTCTAATACACCTAAATACTTCTGTAAACCCATGGTACAATATCATCATGATCATATTTAATTCAAATATACTTTATAGGTCAAATTATAAAGAACGTAATGAAAAGTGAAGAAACTCTTGTGACTGTTATAAACTTACGGAAGCTTTATCTAAAACTTTCAAGTCTTTTCTATCAGTTATTCCCCTTTCCAGTAATGCTTTCTCTAAGGTAAACAAAGGAAGATTCTCCCACTTTCCAAACACTACTAAATCGATGTCACTGAAAGAAAAATGAAATTGCTTATGAAATATCAAATTTTGAACATAATCATGTAATTCAGTCATCATTATAATATGGCAGTTTGGTCCACCTTTAAACTTCATTATAGTATAATCTTGAGCAAATTTTTTTTGGGTGTTACAATATGGAAAATGGTGAAGTTATGAAAATAAATTAAGTGTTAACAAACTCAGAAAACCCTATACAGGACTTTTTATTTTGTGTTCAGTAGCAAGGGGGACTACATCAATATGTCAACAATATTTTATAAAAATACATTTCAAGTTAGTGTACAAGAAGTGAGAAGTTGAGAATGTCATGATGGTTAAGCAACTTAAGAAACCCTATTCAAAGGTAGCACTGATGTATTGCTCTTATGATTTTATAAAAGTTAAATCATGTATTCTGTATATCTATCGTGTGAATATTTTCTACTTTAAAATAAGTCTACCATACCTTGTAGGTAGATACAATCCAGTTCTAAAACTACCAAAAATCTCCATCTGAAAAAGAAATATAACATGTTAGATTCAGGTTGATGCATTGATTAAAGATTATTTATGAATATATTCATGATAATAGACATATCAAAATTTTGTCTATTGCAACCAATGGGTACAAACATTGCATCTCACTACAGAGACAAAGTCCTTGTCTGTCAGAGTTTAACAATGCGTAAGTTGTTGTGTAGTACGTCATTCACCCCAACCAACTTAGTAGCTAGTAACAAATTCCATGAAGCAAATATTTGTCTGCATTTTTCATTTAGAATAGGGCTCAGAGCTAGCGCTGTGGTTTTATAAGTTTAACAGTGCACTTAATGATAAAGGCCTACTAGTATGTGTAATAGTTTTAAAAGTTTCCCATTCTCCATTTTAAATATCCAAAGTGCTTTTCAAGACTCGTACATCATATACATGCTTCCTGGACAACATGATTTTCTGTCTGAACTTTCCATACCAGAAACCTGAGTCACGTATGGACACATTCTGGTTACAGAAGGTGAGTCCTACTATAATCAAATCTATCCTTACACTGTTTATAAGAATTTATAAATCATATATAATAATTCTTAACAAAATTTTGAATTCATGCAGTGCATTAAATAAATGTGATTGGCTATAACTAAATGCAATAGAACAGGAGGAAATAAAAATTGTTTACCTATAAAGCACACGTTACAGACAATGTAGTTGTTATAGGAAGCCAATTAATTATAAATACAGTTATCAAACCAATTAATTTAAATTGATAATTAAGCACATAAGGTTACACAACAGAAATAATGTAAACAATTGCATGCTCATTAGGTAGGACGAGAAATGATGAAAAACAAGGTGAAATTTGAAATAGAATATGAAGATTAAAACCAGTTGCAATATATTTAATTAATGTAAAAATTCCTTTACTTGACATTCCCATGGTTTGCATATAGAGTATTTTTCATTGCAATTAAACTGGAATTTGATATATTATATAATACTTGAATGTATTTTTAAACAGTTCCACTGAATTCCAAGCACATGTACATTTGTTAGGATTACAAATATTTGTAAACATGGTTACCCCATAGAAATTACATATACATTTGTACAGGTCATTCTACAAATGTATGACCTTCAACAACGAGAAAGACCAATACTGTAACTTACAGTCTGTAAGTGTATCGAATGGGAGAAATTCTAAAGATGTGATAGTTTAAATAATCCAGACAGTGTTGACTTATTTAAGATCTTCCCATCTAAGGATTCTGCATAGCCAAAAAGACAGTATAATTTGAACTCAGTTGTATTTGAGTTACTATTCTTTTAACTCTTCAGTATCAGCAGGGACTCATTATTTCAAAAAAATACAAGTACCAGGAATCACTCAAAATATCCTAGTGAAAATCCTGTTTATAATCAATGAACTACACTTTTGCACTCATAAGATTTACATGTAGTAAATGACATGTCCAAGAACTAGACCAGGCAACTTGACATGTGTTTACAGGTAAATGATTCAGTAAAGTATTTGTCTCTCACCTTTGCTTCAGGCCACAACTCCTGAATAACTTCTTTGATTCTTCCTACTACTTCATTCCTCATGTTGGCCTCTTCTAATGTGGGTGACATATAGTCATAAAAGTTTTTGATTTCTTCATGTAATCTACAAACATAATTAATTTGAATTTATTTTTTTGGTAAATATACATGTGTCGTGAACTTATAGTAATTCATCCCAGTATGTTCTTACTTGGCAATTAAACCAAGCCAGGGGTTAAGAAATCCACTAGCCTGACGCCCTGGACTACAACATTTAGACCTCGGGCAACCAAGACTTGTAACCAAAAATGCCCGACGGACTAGTAACAAAACATTCTTGGCGTTTCTAAAATTGAAAGGGGCAAATCCCCTCATCACTTTTCTATCTTATCCAATCAGATTCAACTACATCATCCAGGATTCCCAGAATTTGAACTGATTTTGTACAAGTTTTAAAATAGAACAAATAACTCTGGGTGGATCTTGTACTTTCAATATCGATGTGTCAGTACAGGGGGTGGTATTGTACATTGCTTATGCAACCTGATTTTACCTCCTTCTGATTAATTTATTGCAATATAAATGTGAATCCCTTTTGACAGCAGAAACCTGACTTTTGTCAGATATAAATTTAAAACATGTGCTGATAATTCTTTTACACAAACGTGATGATGCTATTGTATCTGATGAAACCCCCTCCAATCCTTTTACATACCCACGTATAGCAGTGATCAAGACTTGTATCATCCCCGGATTTGGTCAACTCATTATATCAGAATTTTTAGTGAATATTCAATTATCGATTAATTTGCAAAAATCTACTGTAAAATGCAGTGAATGGATAAAAATTGTTTAGTTTATAGAATTCATTGTTATTGCAGCAAACTCTGAATTTGTAAGGCATACTAGGGCTAGCAGGTCAGTTTTGTTGGGGTAGTAGTTCTTCCAACAGGGCTAGTAAAATCTTGCAACCAATTAGCCCTGGGCTAGTGAGCTATAACAAAATTTCTTAACCCCTGCAAGCATTACCATGATAACCACTAAAAAGCTGCAAAACAATAGAGATGGAAGGCAGATACTAAGTATTATTCTTCAACAAAAAATAAAAAGTGATTGACTGGTTTAAAACAAGGGAAACATATCAAACAGTGAGTTTATAAGTGATCATTAAAAATGACAATTTTTTTTTGTATGCACTATGTGCACTGAAAATCAGGGTCCACAAGAAATACCAGAAACACAGATTATTTTGTTTCAACTGGTCAGGTCATAGACAACTGTTACATAAAATTAAACCACTCAACCTGTGCACCAGACCTAAATTCACTGATGTTGTGTATACATATTATATGTCATATAAAGTAAAAATCAAAGCTTCCAACTTTCCACAACATACAAAAGTAATGGTTTTTTTTAAATCATTCTGGTAGAAAAAACTAAACAACTGTGTGAATGTCCCTCTGGTATCTTTCATCCCTCTATTAAAGTATGTTTAATTTTAATCTGAAGGTACTGACAAATACGACCTTGTTAACTTCACGCAATTTACTGGGAGTAGAGATCTAGACAAATGTGTGCCCCATGACAAGATTTCGGGTTTGGTAAATGTATGGTATGTACATTGTACATGTATAGGACCTAGATGTATTCAAGTTAAAGTTATCAAGTCCACTCAATTATACAGTTTACAATGTAAATCAGCTTTAGTCCCTACATGTATACTGTCAATCTCAATCAATTCAATTTGGCACTGTTATTACCCCCCCCCCCCCCCCCCCTTTCCCCCTCTTTTGAACTATGTAGTTCTTTTCAAAGTTTGGTAACTTCTAACTGACAATGAACCAAAAAAATATACATCAAATCCAAGATATTTTTCTCAAACATAAAATACATTTTTGAAGTTTTTTAAACTTTTTGTAAGTTTTATTCATCAATACATGTATGTACATGTAGGTCCAGTCAGGTCTTAAATTTTTTCAATGTGGAGTTTTGGTTTGTTTGTACTCAGAAAATTTGTTTGTGTTAACATGACCATATGTGTAAATATCTAAGATGAGAACTACTTACTTATACATGTTTCTACCCATTTTTTTGGGTACCTTTGCATACTTATACATTCTCTTACTGAAAAACTTTCAATAGTGACACTTTCTTAAATTTTGAGAGATGAGCAAGTTTATTTTTTGACACTGGTAACTGAATTTATTGCATTGACGTCATGAAACAATACACCAATAATAAATCAAACTTAAAGTAACTATCAAATGTCAAATATGACTAATTAATTAATTAAATCAATTACAAAAGGTGCAGTAATAAGTATACAAATTAAAGATGTATAAAAATTAAATACACTTAATTGAATGAGCAATATTAACAGCCATCTGTCACTTTAGGCAAGGTGATTTTTTTGGCCTTGAAAATCTTTAGTTACAAACATATTGCTACATTTAACTTTTATGTAATATTCACACATATTTATTTTTAAGTCTCATCATAAGAAATTCATTAATAACATGACTAGGTATAAATTGAAAGTGAAACTAAATATATTTTCAAAAAACTCAAATTGATTTGCTATCAAATACCATTTACATGACCTGTCAGAAAAATTGTGTATTCAATACACAAAAACTGTCATGGAGGACACATAATTTTGATATTTAAATAAATGACTTACATATAGAGAAAACAGATGTCCCTTTATATTTGACCTTTGAGGTTATTTTATATAGCTATATTAGTGAACAACAGAATGATTTATATTCACAAACTACCTAGAAAAAATGTTACAAAAATTACAGTTTCCCTTCTAGGGCCTCTACACCAGAAAGAGTCTTACACAACCACATGTCACAATTAATGTTTCTCATATTTCACACTTGTTTGTTCGCCTACACATGACTTTTCATTCTCAAATTCATTGCTAAAACACTAAATAATCATAATAACTTCTCAGATGTAATATTACTTACCCAATTACATCAGGGGAATACATTTTATCTTTAGGCTTCCACGGAGTCATCCCGTCAAGCATTTTATGCTTATAAGAGGAATGATTTAATCCGTAAGTGCTTGCACGATTGTCTCTTTTTCTTTTAAAGCTATTCTCCGCATTCTGTACACTTAATTGTCTATTAGTTGGTGCATGCTTCTTCTCAAAGTCATTAGTATAATTTAAAGGGATATACTCTTTCTGCTTCTGGTCCATGTTCGAGTTCACGTTGTTATTCAGCGACATATTTGTCACGCCTAATTGTGCTTCTATAATGTACGTCCATATATCATGTGCTATTCCTAAATGTTCTGGTTGATACCAAGCAATTCTTGGATCCATTAAAAGTTTCTTGTCAAACAGAAGTAATGACGTCTTGTTAAATGATTGACATTTGACTATGACCTAAAATTCATGTTCTTTAATGGAAGCCGACTTTCGAAATTATCATGTTTACTGCGCATGACGGAAAAAGTTGATACAAATATAGGAATGTTCCAGAAAAATATGAAACGAAACTAATAAAATCACATGAATTTCACGCTTAGATGAACGCAGGGTAGTTACCCGTTACATGTATACAATTGCTAACATAAATAAATGAACGTATAAGGTTGTCATTTTTTTTTAAAGAAAGTTAAAGTTTTATTGAACAATCACGCAAGTCGCAAATCAGAGGAAATACTAGACTGAATTTAATTATCTAGGGGGGGGGGGGGGGGGGGGGGGGGGGGGGGGGGGGGGGGGGGCAAGGGGTTTAAGTGTTATGCTGTTATGGGGCAATTTAATTCTTTGTTATCTGTTGTTTTGAAAATATATTTGCTGTTAGCTGTTATTGTCTTATTCTTTGTTAGCTGTTATTGGGCTTTTAGTTTTTTTGTTATCTGTTATTGTGATAATGTATTTGCTGTTAACTGTTATTGAAAATTGGAATGTTAGCATTTTTTTTTGACAGTCAATATTCGGTATAAATTGAAGATCATTGGACATTGGGGTCTACCACTACTAATATGTTTGTCCCATATTCATAGAAGGATTCCATTAACATATACCCATCACAAAAGTGAAGTCCAGGACAATTCAAGTATATCTTATGATTATCCTTTGTAATAAATTCCATTTTTTTTATGAATGTGTATTTAGAATTATCTTAATTTTTTGTATGAGAATAATGTTCCTTGTTTCCCCTACTAACATATCAGTAAATTAAAACAATTCTTAATATGACAAAAAGGAAAACATAATGGTCAGGAATATCTGACAAGGATCTCAATTAAGGACTAGGTCCTAACAACCACTTAACCTTTTATATAATATGGTACATAGACTCAGCTCTGTGATTCTTTTCAAAGCAGAACCAAATGCATTGTACAATGAAAGTTCCAACCATGTACTTGGGTCCGAAGCTGCACATAACTCATTACAAACAAAGATTTATTTCGTTTCAAGCCATTGTTTCCCTACTAAACTATGTATTCTATTTACTAGTACACTTGGTACAATAAAAAACCTGATAACAAATTGTTCAAATAAGGCCTTTGAAAAAAGTGCAATAAATTGCGTTTGGAGTGTCAAAATTCGTTCGAAGTACTTGATAAATTGCATGCTTATAATTGGTGCTTTTGATTTTTCTACCCTATATACCACTTTGCCTCATAGTCTTATTAAGAAAAATTCACACACCTCATTAGATGGTCATTTAGAAAAAGTCAGAATATTCAAACTCTTTTAGGTGAGTTTTTTTATTAGCAACAAAGGGAGCTTCAGTCAATATATATAAACAATACACCAACGTTTCATGAGAACTGTTGAAAGCATTTTTGAGTTATTTTTGAAAACTAGAAAATACCACCTTTTTCTAATGAATAAAATCCCTTAACTCAATAATATAAAATCTAAAATTAATAAAAATCGAAAGGGAATTTACAACAATGGATATAAACATTTCAGCAAAGTTTCATGAGAACTGCTGAAAACATTTTTGTGTTAATGTCTGAAAACTGGAAAATCCCCCTTTTTAATTAATAAAACCCGTTAACTCGGAAACGTAAAATCTAAATTTATAAAAATTGAAAGTGACCTCATTTTAATAGATATAAACAATTCACCAAAATTCCTTGCTTTATGAAAGCATTTTTGAGATATCATCAGAAAACTGAAAAAAAAACACCAATTTTATTGAATAGAAACCCATTACCCAGAAACTTAAAATCTAAAATTTATAAAAAAAAAAAAATATAAAAAAAGGGAGCTCACGTCAATAGATATAATTAATTTCCCAAATTTTAATGCAAATTGGTTAAAGAGTTTTTGAGTTAATGTCCGACTTGTTGACAACAGACGGACAACAGTATACCATAATACGTTCCGTTAACGAGCGTATAAAAAATATTATAATATATTGAGTAGTAATTTAAACACATTCTATATACATAAATTAATACTAAAAACATAGTCATAGAAAATGGAATGCATTACAAAGGATTATATCCGTAATAAGAAATACTGATTTGTCAAATAGATATAGGAAGATGTGGTGTGAGTGCCAATGAGACAACTCTCCATCCAAATAACAATTTTAAAAAAGACCATATTATTTTAATATTTCATTTACTGTTATCTGTTTTTGTCCATTTTAATTCCTTGTTATCTGTTATGAGCCAAATCAATTTGCTGTTTTGCTGTTATTGGGACCCCCCTTGCCCCCCTCATCTAGCTATCTGAACCAAAATGTATCTTCGAGAATGTAATTTATTTATGATTATTATTTTCATATACAAGTATCAAATTTAAGTTCACTAAATTTAATTTCACCGTTCTGGTTATTGTTATTTTGGTTAATACTTCTTATCATTTACTAAATTCGCTATCACATTTGGCTCATTAGTTTCATTAATTAAGTTTTTGGTTTTATTTTGTCTAGCAGCAGCTATACACGTCAATCTTTTGCACCATTTTGGCAAAATATAATCCCTCACTTTCTACAAGGCTGTTGATGTACTTCAAAATCGTCATTGCTATTTTTTGTTACGGTTTACTTGCCGTTTCTCCTGTTCTTGCTTTTTGGCACGTTTGTTGAGTTGGAGTTGTGATAAACAATTTTGTATATCCTCTACTGTTTTATAAAACCGTTTATTTTTCTTTAATTTAGTCATATATTCTAACTTCATCGAAAGATGATTTGTTTTGTTTCTTTACTCAAATTCAGGTTAAAGTAAAGTAAATGGATAATATGTTATAGATGTTTGTCTAATATTGCATACACACAACTGCGGTTTGTTAAACTTGAACTGAAAATTTAATAAAAAAAAAACAATGCATATAATCCATTATTTTTTTGAAATATTACTGAACATGCTGAATGAATTATTCTAAAATAGGCAATTTGTATAGAAATCACATAAAATCGATGATTATTGTTTCTGAATCAATGTATCTTAAATTAAAATCTCTTATTGAAAATGCCATTTTTTTTCCGTAGTTAAAAAGTTGATTTGTTGTTGATATAAAAATTTCTGTTAGATTGAAATGAAATGATTATGTAGGGTCACCGACTTGTCGCAGGTGTTCCTCGTGGTAGACCATATGACAACAAACAAAGTCGATCAGGTATTCCTCCTGAAATCCAACTCGAAAGCCCATCGGTCAACTATAACTCGAACAAGTTTTACTCCTGAAGTTCAACTCGGCAGACCATATTTCAACAAGTTTACAGACATAAAGAATATTTTCCACTTTAGTGTCATGAATCAATATAAACAATACCATACATCTTAATATAAGTATAACAAGAATGTGTCCATAGAACACGGATGCCCCATCCGCACCGCTATCATTTTCTATGTTCAGTGGACCGTGAAATTGGGGTAAAAACTCTAATTTGGCATTAAAATAAGAAAGGTCATATCATAGGGAACATGTGTACTAAGTTTCAAGTTAATTGGAAGTTCAATTTCATCAAAAACTACCTCGACCAAAAACTTAAACCAAAAACGTTAACCTGAAGCGGGACAAACGGACGGACAAACGAACGAACGAAAAGATGAACGGACGCACAGAACAAAAACATAATGTCCATAAATGGGACAAAAAAACATAAATGGGGCATAAAAATACAAAAAAGATTTAAATTTAGCTATACAAGTTAAGATATCGTCATCCGACCATAACTGACTAATGCGATACTTTCAATTCAACACTTACTCTAAACATCCATTAAACATGAATAAACAATGCATTTACAATAACAGAACGTAGTTTACATGATACTTTCTGCGCTTAAAAATCAAATATAAAGATTTTGCTTAACAATATGTGGAGAGTTGTCTCCTTGGAAATTATACCACATCTTCTTATTCATAGAGTCATGTGATCTCATAAAATTTAATTTTTCATGTTGACTCGAACAAGTGTTCCTATTGAAATCCATCTCGACAGACCATCGGTCAACATTAACTCAAACAAGTGTTCCTACTGAATCCATTTCGACAAACCAACGGTTAACAATAACTCGAACAAGTGTTCCTACTGAAACCAATCTCGACAAACCATCGGTCAACAATAACTCGAACAAGTGTTTCTCCTGAAATCCATACCTTTGTCACAGACAACTGTAATTTTGACCCCCTTTTTTGGACGATCAATGCATTTGAATGGGGACATGTAGTGGAACCCCCCTTTTTGTCCTGTGTTAGGAACCCCCTTTTTAAAATGGCTGGATCCGCCCCTGGTTACATAATTATTCAAGTTACTAGAAGTACTTTATCTTGATAAATTCGACCAGTTCAAGATTGAAATATATGTAAGTTTATCAAGGGAAGTCTATTTCATGTAAATTTTCAACTGTATATTCGCCTACACTATTTTTACTAATGAGACACATTTGGCTGTGTTATCTCTATAGGTCGGTATTTATTCTTGTAAATGTCAGGTTCATTGTACTACATTTGGTCATATAAAGAAGTCTTTTCAATATTTACCGCTGTAGTTGTTTCATTCATGAATACGTTCAAGATCGGAAAATTATTTAAAAAAATATGTAAAGGAACCATGTACTAAAAGAATTTCGATTTCAATGAGGTTTGACTGAAGTGGGACCCCTCTTAGACAGCTAGTGAGCCCCCTTATGAAAATATCTGGATCCGTCACTGGAAGATACCATTTTACTCTGGAATTTTAAATTACATTTGAACTTTTACAATGAATACGTCAACGATTGATCCCAGATGAGATGCAGCAACACCCCGACTGAAATAACAAAAAAAATATTGAGGGCAACATACACATTTTTCAATCAAACTCTAAGCTGCAAAATCTTTGAATTTTACCTTAGACATTTAGTGCGGTGTTTACATGTAGTACCTTGTTTCCTTTGAGGTGGCACCACTGCTCTAATTGCCTCATTTTGAGATATAAAAACATGATTTGTTTTACCCGACATGTTAAAACTAAGATATTTATTGGAAACAGATATATTTCAGTAAAGAAAGGTGTTATTAATTTTTAGGCTTTACAAGTTATATGCAAAATATCCATCTACATGTCAAATTACCTTGATAATTTCTGTGTCATTTGGTCTCTTGTGGAGTTATCTCATTGACAATCATATCACATCTTCTTTTTTATATTTTGTTTGGTCAAATTTATCAATTAGGACACAGTGACATCACAAATGACATTACTGTACTACGGTGACATAATACAATATATATACAGTATCTTCATTGATCTTATCCCTGTATCAATAAAATTAGCATAGTTTTGAAAAGATCAAAGTTTTGTTTTCACTCAATGTGAAAAGGCAAAATAATGGCTCGTGTCATACTTCCTTCGGTTTCATTTCGTGGGATTTTTTTTTTTTCTCTCACCAAAAGTCATTTTAAATTTAAGATCAGCTTTCCTGAATATTTATAAATTTGAAGTGAAAGTGAAAGTAAAACGATAATTTTCACCGAATTTGCAAGAACATGATAAAATAATCAGTTATAACGAAAATGAATTGATTTTTGTAAAATTTTCTTTTGGTTATTTTAGCTGTACTCAGGAACATATATTTTGACAGATAATTATGACCATGGTTGGTACTGATAAATTGACTGATGGGTAGATATACTGTTCCCAGCTGTACTATAGTGACATGCAATTTGATGAAACTTACGGAACATCACCATCAAGAAAAGGAAAATTACCAATAGGAAAATAATGTGGTTTTTTTTAACTATGGCTTCGATTCAACTGAGATAATACCGCTACTACTTGACATTAAACAGCACGAATTCAGTATGGTTCATCAATAGAGTGCTTGTTTTATATTAAATATATTCCTGTAATGCTATGAATCAGCTCTCACAACTGGAAGTATAGCTGTATAAAATACTCTTTTTTATAATAAAAACCGTACCGATTCAATGATAATCAAATACGATTTTGAAAATATTTCATATGGTTTGGCCAATTTTCTTAGATATTTTTTTTAGATATTTCGGGGCTTTCGAGACGTTTCGGACACAGTACCAGTTCGGCCACACTATTTTACAATGTTCTCAACATATATTTTATTAAATTTGAAAATCATTGCAGTACTATACCAAATATCTTGTTTTGGATTTTCTCAACAATAATTATACATCAGCATAATTCAAACTTTATAGAAATGTCAAACAAATGATCAGAGGGATAATTCAGTGGTGGATCCAAAACCCCCTATTTTAATAATGGGGACAAATGATTGTAACATTCTTCATAACTTTTTTGATAACTATTCGATGTCTTTTTGGTTTATCAAAAACTTCATTTTTTCCAAATGATCACCATTTTACGAAATTTTCTTAAATATTTAACAAGAAAAATAAAGTGTGCTACAATTTTTTTTCTTCATTTGTTTCTCAACATTTGCATGTTTCTAGTTTCCCTTTATTTAAATCTTACCATAGAAGATACAACTTCCAAAGTATGGCGGAAACGACTTTACAAAGTATGGCCGAAATGACTTTACAAAGTATGGCCGAAATGACTTTAAAAAAGTATGGCCAAAATGACTTTACAAAGTATGGCCGAAACGACTTGCTTTGATTTCATTTATTAACACTGACTAATGGTCACTTAATGTTTATTTAAAAAAAAAGTATACCGGTGATGATTCATTGAAGAGTAAATCATCTATAATTGAAGGTATTTTAGAGGGCTATTAATTTAGAGGACAACATTTACTTAGAAATTGAAACATATACAACTATGACGTGTCTTGGTAAGCATGAACATCTAAGTGAACTTTTCAACTACCATTTTGGAATTTACTGGTTTAAATTTTTAGCTAAACTTCTTCATTAAATTTAGTTTGAGTTTTGCATCCTGAGATAGTTCATAATATGTGAAATAAATTGCTTCGATGAGCGCATCTGGATATGACCGCAGATGTCCAACCCTGAAGAGTTGGGGCCAAAATGGAAACAATATTCTCACACTTGATACAGGTCTGAATTTGGATTGTAATGAAAGGACACATAATAGGTTTCTGACACAATAACTGTAGTCAAAGGACACATAATAGGTTTCTGACACAATAACTGTAGTCAAAGAACTTAAAATTGATTATATGATTTGAATTTATATTCAATTTTTCGCTTTTGTGCAATACGCTAGGCTGTTGCGAATTGAGCCCACCTCCATTTTTTTCTTCATTTTTTTTAACCGCAAGTAAAATATTTGAAGAAATTTTCTTTTTCATTTCTGAAATCTGAAATGAGAAAAATTGCCCCCCCCCCCCCCCCCCCCCCCCCCCCCCCCCCCCCCCCCCCCCCCCCCCCCCCCCCCCCCCCCCCCCCCCCCCCAATTTTTCACCTCTCCCTTTCCCTCCTTTATTACATGCGCGTAGCTACGTTTACGTCAAAACGCCCGGGCGTACACTTGAATTTTGAAAATAAAACAAATATTCGATATAGAATAAGAAAAACTGTTCAAAGCACATCAGCCTTGTGCTTCTTTTCTTGGATTGTAATTTTGAATAAAAAGGGACTAAATTTACTGAACTATATCATTAAAGATATTTGTTCTAATCTTTTGTAAAAGTCTGAATCTACTTTAAATTTTACGTACTTTTCTTATATTTAAAGCAATTCCGTATCTGCTCAGATTCGATATGCTGTCTGTATTTTTGTCGAGCCAGTGATTTATGTCCAAAAAGCGAGACAAAGCGGCGTCAAGATTTAGGTTCCGAATGTGGATAAAGTCTTTTGAATGACTCTCCGTGAAATTTTACGAAAGTTGGACAGAAACTGCTTATGATCAAAAGAGTATTCAGAGCAATATAATAATGCAATTATATCTTTCCCACATTTTAAGGACAAAATGTATTTCTTTTTGCAATTAATAAGTGGTCGCAGTTTGGGCTTACATTTTGTTATTTCTCAATTACATTAACTGCTTGTCGAACCTTCATCGAATTTTATGAAAATGCCGAAGAAGCTTTTTCTATTACATATGTCTAAAGCTAAAATTTTGAAAGCATTTTTTTCGTTCATTTTTTCTGTTCTTTTCTGATAGACAGCCGGATAGCCGGACTCTTCTTTACGCAATTAGTTGTTTTACATGCTCAATTTATAAATTTTCATAGATTGTCGTGAAATATTCCAGATCAAGAAAAAATATCAAATGAAAATTTTATAGATTTTTTTTTAAATCCCTTTAAAGGAACGATAAATTGATTCACTTTTTGTGGGAAAAAATCCTAGGTGTTCCAGATTTTTTTTATATTGCACCTCTTAGAAATATTTTTTTTCGTGTTCATTAAAAGGTGCTTTTGTGGATTGTATGCTCACTCACGGCACCTTTTAAACTTATTTAAAAGTAACATTGGTCTGGACGTTTTCTCTAAAACCAATGACCATTAGGCTAGCTTCCAGTTTAACACGATGAATAAGTTAACATATTACAAGAGTTAACCAAAATAAACAAACCATTTAGATTCAAAAGTATGTTGCTATCAATGCTTTTTTACTGACAGGAATCATTAGGGTATCTCATTCTCGACAGCTTTCGGGGGCTTAATAATATTAATTCGTCCCTGTCGAACCCACTACCAACAGGTGCTTTAACATTGAGCGGTTGGCACCCCTCATATCCCTCGCCATGTTCGGGCGTACACGTAAAAATGACCCAGCTACGCCACTGCCTTATTCCAAAAAATAATCTTAATTCCCTCTAGATATGGTCAGAATCTCAAATTTAAATTTCGAAAGGAGTTTGCAACCAAAATTACCCATTTAAATACATCTTGAAAGTCTTATAATATAAAATGACATACATAGTCATGGCTAAAATTAATATTAATTAATAGTAATAAATTGACAGCTAACCATCTCAAGACAAGCATCATTTCTTATTATAATACATAATTTACAAGCAGTGTAAGGGAGGTAATCAAACACACACAACATTTTTCATTAAATGAGATTGGATTACCTCTCTTACACTGCTTTTAAATTGTCTAAATTGTCCTTTAACTAAAAACACCCTTGTTTTTCACCTTTTTGTCTGCCCCTACTTCCTAAATGGTTTGAGCCATAACCCCCAAAAATCCTAACCATCCCTTTGTATTATTGAAATTTGTGGTATTTTTTCAGAGATTCATACACAAGTTAACTTATTGTCTGGAATCTACATAAATGTTTATTTGGGCCCCTTTTTTGGACCCTAATTCCTAAACTATTGGGACCATAACCACCAAAAACAATCCCAACCTACCTTATGTGGTTATAAACCTTGTGATAAAATTTTATAGATTTTTACTTACTTATACTAAAATTATCACCCGGAAACCATCTGTCTTTAGACGACAATGACAACAACCTGATACCAATATACGACAGCAAATTTTTTTACAGTCGTAGAAAAACAAAATAATTATAAAGCACCATGAGGCCTTCAACAATGAACCCTATTCTTTAAGGAAGTTCAATATTTCATTATTGAGGACCGACAGTGACATTGAGAAGGTATTTTATGTGCATTTTAGGATTTGGAAGATATATGTGTAAAGAAGTCAGAGCGAGTCTTGTAGACAACTATGATATATTTCACCCCTTTTTTTTTTTACTTCAAAAGACTGTTGTTGATGGACCAGCCTAAAGTGTAGTTTTATTCTTGTTTTAAATCAATTCTGTTATCAAGTCACATGACATCACCTTAGTTTATCTGTTCATGTTTCTGTAAGATAATTTTACATTCATTGATGAAGTATAGTGCTTTTTTGGTACTGTTATGGCACACATAATTTTATATTGAAACAATAATTAAGAGTATTTTAAGCTACAAGAAATGAGCTGCCTATTTAACAGCAAACCAGGTT
The DNA here is from genome assembly GCA_019925275.1 of Mytilus edulis. NCBI lineage: Eukaryota > Metazoa > Mollusca > Bivalvia > Mytilida > Mytilidae > Mytilus > Mytilus edulis. The sequence continues at coordinate 34,196,387 of CM034352.1, forward strand.
TTCTGTGTTTTGAAGCCACTTTCAGGCTTGCTCGACCTGCTTTTGGATGCTATATATATTCTGTGCCTATTTTCCAATCTACCAAGGACAGAAAAAGGGAAAAATATCAATTTGAAGTTGACCTCCGTTTTGTTATCGGTAACAGCATAAAATTTGAAAACAATTGGTTGAATTTTTCATAAGTGGTTGCAGGGAAATGGCATAAAATGCATTTTCCAATCTATCAATGACCATAACTCCTGAACACTGAAAGTAACAAGAATGTGTCCAAAGTACACGGATGCCCCACTCGCACTATCATTTTCCATGTTCAATGGACCGTGAAATTGGGTAAAAAATATAATTAGGCATTAAAATTAGAAAGATAATATCACAGGGAACATGTGTACTAAGTTTAAAGTTGATTGGACTTCAACTTCATCAAAAACTACCTTGACCAAAAACTTTAACCTGAAACTCGCACTTTCATTTTCTATGTTCAGTGGACCGTGAAATTGGGGTCAAAAGTTTAATTTGGCTTTAAAATTAGAAAGATCATATCATAAGGAACATGTGTACTAAGTTTAAAGTTGATTGGACTTTAATTTCATCAAAAACTACCTTGACCAAAAACTTTAACCTGAAGCGGGACAGAAGACGAACGAACGGACGGACGAACGGACGCACAGACCAGAAAACATAATGCCCCTCTACTATCGTAGGTGGGGCATAAAAATTGGCAATATAGAACTTGACCTCCATTTAAAAACCACTAACAACATACTGAAATCATAAAAGCATTTGTTGAATTATTCATAAATTATTGCACAGAAGAAACAACATAAAATGTAGTTTACCAATATCATAAACACATGTATAAAATCAATGCAAGGCCAATAACTACTGATCAGTAAAAGTGAAAATAAATTATTGTACAGAAACTGTTGGCAGCTGCCTTGTGCCTTACTTCAACAAATTAATGACCAGATTTTTCCTTTAAAACCTATTAAAAATTTGTAAGGGTTCCACGGAACCCAGTGTCTCGCCTATTTTTTCTGTTAATAGCAGACTCAACAAAAACAAGGAAAAAAATAAATAAAATATTCCTCTCTATACTATCTTTTGATTAAAAGAAGCTTCTGTCCAAGTTTGGTAAAAATCCAGGACAGTTTATGAATCTAATAAAATTGAGAATAAATGTTTTAAAAACTTTAACTGCAGACTTTATGTAATGTAAATTGGAAGAAAAACTAAGTCAATTTATAAGTAAAATACAGAAAAACAAGAACAAAATTTTAACAAAATTTCCATCTAGATAAATAGCTTTTGATCATAAACAAGCTTCTGTCCAAGTTTGGTACAAATCCAGGATAGTTTCAGAAAGTTATTAAAATTTTAAAAACTTTAACCACAGAGTGAATGTAATGTTTCCTGGCAGAAAAACTAAGTCCATTTAAAAGTAAAATACGGAAAATATGATTTTTTTTTTTTTTTAAATAATTTACTTCTGGATACTATTTAATGATCATAAACAAGCTTCTGTCCAAGTTTGGTAGAAATCCAGGATAAAACTTTAACCACAGAGTGAATGTTATGTTTCCTGACAGAAAAACTGAGTCCATTTATAACTAAAAAATGGAAAAAAATGGATTTTTTTTTACAAAATTTACTTCTGGATAATATCTTATGATCATAAATAAGCTTCTGTCCAAATTTGGTAGAAATCCAGGAAAGTTGAAGAAAGTTATTAAAATTTCAAAACTTTAACCACAGAGTGAATATTTGTGGACGCTGCTGCCAACGACGCTGCCGACTACAGAATGTAGGATCGCTATGTCTCGCTTTTTTGACTAAAGTTGAAGGCTCAATAAAAAAGAAAACAATTTTTATAGTGATTTTTTAATAACTTGAATATCACCTCTAATTATAGATTTCAATTTAATAAGTATATTTGACTTCAGCAGTATTATTATTTGCCAGAAGAGATTGAACTTTTTTGTCTTGTTTGTTTATCAATAACTGGTCATCTAAGAGTATGAATGCAAATAAATATAAATATTAACATATAAGCTTAATAGCAACCCCCCCCCAAAAAAAAAAACAAAAAAAAAACAAAACAAACCCAAACCCACAGATAATGCTAATTTTTAACTTGTGCAGTTGCATTACCACTTAGAAATACCCCACAATAATTTTTCAATACACATTCAACGATCTAGTTCTGCTAGTAATTCATTCAGTTCTTTCCAAGTTGTTTGAGTATGTGAATCTGTTAAATCAATGTTAACACCTCCTCTCTGAAGAACAGTTTGAGTTTCAGAACTAGTCAACTCCTGCAAACTTTGTGTTTGGGTTTCAATATTACTAGTATCTAGTCCTAACGCTGTCTGGGTATGACTATCAGTGTTACTGTTGAAATCTAAATTTGTTTGAGTATGGTTGTCCATATTTTCAAGATTTATTCCAGACTTGCCTTGAGTATAAATATCTACACTATCCACTTGGATTGCTGAAGATCGGGAGTCTATATGTGATCTTCCTGAAGCAACAGGTATCATTTCAAGAACCTCAGAAACAAGAAATTCCATTTGCTCACTTTGATAATTATTATTTCCATTATCAGTGTTTCCATCACCTTCCATGCTTGTTGAACTATCATGACAGAAACGAGAACCTTTATTTATATCAAAATCGAACGCTATATTTGTACCTTTAGATTCAGTTTCTTTTTGAACGACTGAAGTTTGTGTCCCAAAACTTAATGGAGGATTTCTGTCTATTCCTGTTTGAGTTTCAATGTCAATCAGAGATAAAGGTGCATCTTGAAAGAATCCATAGTCAAGTGTTTGTGTGCCTGACGATAAAAGTTCAATAAATTCATCATAAGTCTGGGTTTCCATACTGGATGACACAAATGTATTACAGTCTAACGTTTCAGTTAATGTCTGGGTATTGACAGATAAACTATTTGTTGTCTGAGTTTCCATACAGGAAGAAAAGTATGTATTACTGTCTAATGCTTCAGATAATGTCTGTGTATCAACAGACAAACTGTTCGTGGTCTGAGTTTCCATACTGGACGACAAAAATGTATTACTATTTAACGATTCAGAAAATGTCTGGGTATCAACAGATAAACTATTCGTGGTCTGAGTTTCCATACTGGACGACAAAAATGTATGGCTGTCTAAAGTATCAGAAAATGTCTGGGTATCAACAGATAAACTATTCTTCGTCTGAGTCTGCACATTAGTTGATGATTCATCTGAATCAAAAGTTTGTGTTTGTATACTTGAAACAAGAGATTCAATAGATTCAAGATCAAGGTCAACGGTCTGTGTTTGAGTATGTATAGCTTCTGTAGATGGTGGAGGATCTGGTGAATTTGCTAAGAAGTCAAAATCTACGGTTTGTACATGTGAATCAATGGAAAAAGAAGGGTCATTACCAACACATTTATTTACTTGTGACTTTTCAGTATTGATACCTATAGAACTTGTCCCAATATCCATATGACAAGCAGAATCATTTTGGGCCAGCAAAAAGTCTTGGAAATCACTAGAATACGTCTGTACACCAATTGTCTGCATAAAATCAAAATCACTAATTGATGTAGACATTGAAATTCTTTCTCCATTTTGGGAAGAATAAGAAATCTCAACCTGGTTACCTTGAACATCAGAAAACTGTGAACCAGTTGATACCATATCATTCTGGTTTAATGTCTGAACTGACGAACAAGCTGTGTTACTGGGATTATATGATATATATTCACTTGATGAAAGTCCAGTATTTGAAAATTGGATATTGTCTGAAATGTTGGTGCTACTAGTTGGATTTACAAGAGATTCTTTCTTAGATTGTCTTCCCTTAGTTTTAGAAGTCTTTTGTGTTGAAAAATCTGATGCAGATTTATCGTATAATTTCTTCCGACTATTTATTCGCTCCTTAGGAGAAGAACTTTTATGAGATGTGTTTCCTCTTTTAGATTTTGGAGTCTTTCCTGTTTGTGTTTCTGCACATTTCTCTTTTGGTGTAATTTGTGTACCCACAGATGAGCTTTCAACTGGAATATTTGCACTTGTCATGGCCTGAGTCAGAATACAGGTACCTAATGTCTGAGTTTGTGCTATATTCGTTGTTGTTTCCTTACTTTTAATTGCTAGCTCTTTCCTTGGTACCGAAATGGTTTGCATTTTAGAGCTTAACATAGGAACTAAATTATATTTGCCTACATTGTTTATAACATTCCAACTTTGACTTTCAGTATCTTTCTGTGTTTGATTTTGTTTATTTGAGTCTAAACTGGAGTTTGGAAGGTAATCATGGTCTAATAAATGCCCTGTCGATGTTTGAGATTTATTTGTACTGATATTTTCTTGGATATTTGCCTGTGTTGGTGTTGATTTATTTTGATTGGTCATCTGGTTCATCATAGTAACAGGCACTGGCAACAATATTACAGGTATTCTCATGTTACTTTGATGTGAGATTCCATCTTTTACACATTTGGTAGAAGTTGTTTTATTATTGTTCTTATCTTTTGCTTTCTTTTTGTCCACTTTTTCCCTATAAATAAAGAAAGCTGAAAATTAGTATAAGCACAATTCATCCTTCAAGTCAATGTTGCAATGTTTAAGATAAGTACTTTGAACCAAACAGTCAATTCGATTTTAATACATGTATAGGGTAACTCTTTCTTTATATTCATAACATTACAGATACTACATAATATGAAATATTTGTATCATTTTAAGGAAGGAAAATCCCCTCCCTTGAACAAAATCATAGGGATCAGACTTTTATCTAATTAATATTATACTTATTTGGCTAAATAGTTATTATGTAATATAATACATCTTTAAGCATAAAGTTTAGCATACAAAATCGTCTTAGATCCATGAATAAAATCTCCCCTAATTTCAGAACAGTTTTACATTTGCGCTATAATTGTTAAGTTTCAGATGAAATATTCAGCAGTACATGGCCATTATATATATATTGTGTTAGAATATATAAGTGTTCCTAAAAGAAGAATTTGAGGAGTGATAAATCTGATGACACATCACACAGTAAAGCATGCTCACCTAAGCATGATAAAGCCTGACAAAAGATTTTTAGAAAACTTTTGATTTGTACTTATACTGAGAAAAAAAAGGCATAAGAAGATGTTGGGCAACTACTTTCTAAGAGCCAACCACTGCTTTTATTTCAAATGAATAGGGTCAAGTAAACTTTTTGTAAATGTTGTCTTACCTAATATGATAAAGAGGATATGTGGTAGATCTGTCTAAATGTTAGTCACACAAAAACACAAATAATCAAACAGCACCAATGGGTCAATATTCAGTCCAACAATGGACATGTCCTATATGTCCTACATTATGTCAAGCTCTAAATCATTTAAAGGCTACTTAAGTCGTGAATCAAAAATGGAAACTATCAAATATATCAAAAAAATATCTACAAATAACAACCAGGTGCTCCGCAGGATGCAGCTTTATACGACCGCAGAAGTCGAACCCTGAACAGTTGGGGCAAGTATGGACACAACATTCAAGCTTGATACAGCTCTGAATTTGGATTGCGATCAAATTTTTAACATAATACGAGTTTCTGACACCAAAAAAATGTCAAGATCTTACAAATCTATTGCGCAATATTGTGCAATTAAAGATTTCTTCTTTTTTAAAACTTTTCAAAAATTTGGAATTTGAGAAATTAAAAAAAAAAAAATTGAAAACAATTACCACCACCCTTTTTTTTGCAATTATTCCAAAACCTGACATTTCTTTAAAAATAATATAAAATATAAAATATAAAATATATAATATAAAAGTAGTGTAAGGGAGGTAAATCCGAACATACCCAACATTGTATGTTAAATGTTTTAAAATTACCTCCCTTACACTGCTTTTAAATTGTCTAAATTGTCCATTGACCAGAAATTACAAGTTTTTCCCCTTGTTTGCCCCTAATTCCGAAACATTTTGAGCCATAAACCCTTAAAGTCTATACTAACCATCCCTTCATGGTATGGAAACTTGTGGTTCAATTTCAGAGAGATTCATTCACTTAACCATAAGTTATTAATTATTTTGGGCCCCCTTTTTGGCCCCTAATTTCTAAACTATTGAGACCATAACCCCGAAGTAAATCCCAACCTTCCTTTAGTGTTATTGAACTTTCTTGTAAAAAAAATTTAGAGATCCATACACTTAAACACAGGTTATTGTCTGTAAACTATAAAAATGCTTCTTTTTGGCCCTTTTTTGGCCCCTTATTCCTACATATTCGGAAAAATTAACCTCAAACTAAATCCCAGCCTTCCCTGTTATATATGGAAACTTGTGATACAATGTCAGAGAGATCCATAAAGTTACACACAAGTTCTTGTCTTGAAACTAGAAAAATGCTTGTTTTTAGCCCCTTTTTGGCCCTGAATTCCTAGACTGTTCTGTTCGCCCACTAACCCCTGAAAATGAATCCCAACCTTCTATTTATGGCATAAAATATTGTGGTACAATTTCAGAACAATTGAAATACTAATACAAATTGTTGTCCTGAAACTAGATAAATGCTGTTTTTGGCCCCTTATGGGCCCTTAATTCTTAAACCTTTGGCACTATAACCCCAAAATCAATCCCAAGCTTCCTTTTGTGGTTATAAACATTGTAATAAAATTTTATTGATTCCTTTATATTTATTCAAAAGTTATTATCCGGAAACAATCCGTCTTTGGACGACGCTGACGACGTGATACCAATGTACAACCAAATTTTTTTTTAACTGTTGCGGTCGTATAAAAATGCCTAAGATATCCATAAGTATTGTAAGAAAACCAATGAACAGGCTGAAAATGTAACATGAATACATCCTATTTTGAAATCTAAACCCTTCCAGGGTATGAACGTAAGGAGAGGCATAATAAGAAGTGAAGAAATATCAACAAGTGTAGCAATGGTGAAAATTTTTTGGACATTATCTATATATCTTCCAATAAAAAGGAAGATCTACACCTTCTCAGTCCTGAATCATTACCTTTTAGTATACATTTCAGGTATTTGATGTTGTGTTCTGTTGCAATGCGTTCGGAGTGCCTCAACAGATACATATGTACACTGACAAGAAGTACATGTAAATTTCATTCCACAATGGCTCTCATGTCTTTTCCTGTCTTTCTCCATACCAAAGCCATAGTCACATTTACTGCATTTAAACTTTTTCTCTGCATGAACTTTCAGAAAATGCTGTTTATAAAATTAAAGAATATGGAAATGTATGATATAAAACAACCACCTAGTATAAAAAAACCAAATATAAATATAGTCTATACATAACCCCAAATGATGGACAAGAGTTCACATCATATACATTTACTAAGCTATAAATAAAACAAAAGTTGAGAATAAAATGTATAAACTTAATAATGATTTAGGAATATTTGGAAACATCTACATCTACAGAAAAAATTCTTGACATGGAAAATTCACAATCACTTATTGTCAATTCATATCATTCACTGTGGATTCATTTTTTAGAGTCCCAATTTTTGTGGATTGTGGAGATTATGCATTTTTGGGCATATCTGATTTTGTGGTTTTGTCCAAGTCTAAATACAACCAAAAATAAAATTTGTAACTTGTTTAACATTTTGTTGTGTGGTTTAGCTGAACCCACAAATAATAATGAATTAACAGTAAACAAATCAACCCTAATCAAAAGTGTATGTACAAAATGTATCTATATAAAGCAGAATTATATATATTCCTTTCTCAATTTTATACATTTATAACAGACATAAATGACATATTGTCTTCTTAAAATCTTCAATGTGAATAATTTTCAATTTTAGAATTAAGAATTTTTGCATTATATTTTTTCCTATGTCTTCAGCATGACAGTATTTCCCACGAAGCAAGATAAGCTAATAAAAGAACTGAGTTCAATTGTGTTACACATACTATACCCGTATACCAGTCCAAGGGCAATAACTAAAACACTTAGTATCCCTTGATTATTATAAATCCACAGTACATGTATTACATTTTGTACTTACATAATCTGTTCATGTTAGTACACTTAGTACTTTATTGATTTAAAAGACCTTAACTTTGATCTTACAATGTATTGATCAGTGTTTGAGACAGATTATATATATATTTGAATTTGATTTAATACCTGCTTTAATCCGGCCATATTTGTAAAATGCCTCTCTGAGTTTATGTTATAAAGGCAATCATTCCGTGGACAATGATATTCTTTGTAAACTTTAGGATCGACTTTAATTCTTCGTTTCAATGCATCATCACTCTCTGACTGAAAAATAAATCATCAGATTATTTATATTTTAAAATTCTACTATAAATAAAAATTTAACTTGCATAAAAAAAAATTTCATAGCCCTTAACAGACTGATAGATGAAATTTTTCATGTACATGTATATAGCATTATGTTGCATATTAGAAAAATATAAATACCACAAGTTTAAATACAAATGTATCATATACAATTATACATTATTTAATGTTTGTGTATTTTGCTATCATTCTCCAATGACTATCATGTCCATGCATTTACATTTTAAGTATATTCAGAAACTATTCTAGCTTAATAGTCAGGCAGTTGTAATTTTTTCCGTTAAAACTTGTTTTATGGTATAATGTCTATTATACATGTACATGTACCAAAAATGTATTTAAAAAAAAGTAAAATTGAGAATGGAAATGGGGAATGTGTCAAAAAGGCAAAAACCCGACCATAGAATAGACAACAGCAGAAGGTCACCAACAGGTCTTCAATGCAGCGAGAAATTCCCTACTAGATCAAAAAGATGTTCAGATACATTTATTATCAGTTTCAAACTCACTACATGCACTGAAGTTGATGACTTTAATGAGAATAACATTTACCTTAGTATTCTTTGTACATGTATGATTTTCTTTCCATGATATCATTAAATATAAAAGGAAGATCCCAATTTAAACATTTATTAATGTTTCTGTTTTATAATTTGTTATTGTCCATACTCAAAGACATATATTCATACAATTCCTCCAATTTAGGCTCCAAACAAAATTTCATCAAAAAAGTTATAATTCAATTTCAAATTAGGTTAGTTATTAAGTTGATCTTTTAAGAAACAATTGAGAAAAAAGCTATATGCTGTAGAGAAGAAGTTTTGTCACTATGACTTTATGAAAATGAATATACTTGATAAATAAATAAATTTATTATAAATACAAGTTTATTAAAAAAATTTGAATATTGATAAATATATATACATATGTGTTTCATGTGTAATATGTTTGTGTTGTATTGTTTAATATTATACAATTACTGTCTTTTGATGAGGTAAATATGCGGTTTTATTGACTTTTGAAAAAATGATATTCATTGAGGCCGACGGCCGAAGTGAATATCAGTTTTTCAAAAGTCAATAAAACCCCATATTTACCGAAACAAAAGACAGTAATTGTTTTATTCCATATTCCGAGAAAAGAAAATGTATTTAATGACAAACATATACCAAAACAAATTTTTACACGAAACATTTTACCATAACGTTGCATGTAAAAGCTGTGTGACGTCTACGAGGGACAATATTCCCCAATATTCATGCAATAACCCTTTTATTGTATAGCAATATAATATTTGAAAGTAAAAATCGGCTTAAACTAAGATTTTGTCGTTGATGACTTCATGAATTTTGAAGATTTATTGCAGTAGTGCAATATTATAGTGTTATTAACTGGCTGTTTCTGTATTGGCACTGGTATAGATTCAAGGTTTGCTGTATTGGCATCGAGACCCGTAGGGTCGAGGGCCAATACAGCTGACCGAGAATCTATACCAGTGCCAATACAGAAACAGCCAGTTCATAACACTTTAATTAAATGATTATAAGAGAATTAAAAACCGGAAGTGAACGTCCGTATTAGCCCATGGGCCAATACAGCTTTTTTCCCGCTTTTTTCTGTATTGGCCCTGTTTTTTCCGTTTCAAAACTTTAAGACATTACAAAACATTGCACATCATTTAACCTGTTTATTTTATGACTTTAATTTAAAAAATATTATACCAATGTTTTTATGCATAACGATACTTCCAGAGTTAAGTAATGGCGTAAGAAAATTGAAAACTGGAAGTGAACGTCCTGTATTAGCTACGGCTTTTTTCCCGCTTTTTTCTGTATTGGCCCTGTTTTTTTCCGTATTGGCCCTGTTCGAAGAGCAGTATTAAATCTTGATTTATATCGACAGTGGAACGTTTTTAGTATTGCACATGCTGATTTATCCGTATTAGGGCTTATTTGCTCATATCATTTAATAATGGAATTTATTGCCCGCTACATTTGGTTACTTTCTGTGGGAATATTATATTGCTATGCAATAATAACACATATTAAACAATACAACACTTTACTTTCAAATATTATATTGCTATACAATAAAAGGGTTATTGCATGAATATTGGGGAATATTGTCCCTCGTAGAACATATATTGAACTTGCAAGCTCGTGCAATATAAAATTCTACTCAGGACAATATTCCCCATTATTCCATATTGGTATTATTTTAGTAGGTTTCTCTATATGAATTGGATTTTGAATAAAAAAGCATATCCACCTGAGAAAGTGTTATTCACAGCGCTAAACGTCACACGCTTTTACATGCAACGTTTACGGTTAAATGTTTCATGTAAAATTTGTTTTGGTGTATGTTATTCATTAAATACATGTTCTTCTCTCGGAATATGGAATAAAACAATTACTGTCTTTTGTTTCGGTAAATATGGGGTTTAATTGACTTGAAAAACTGATATTCACTTCGGCCGTCGGCCTTAGTGAATATCATTTTTCAAAAGTCAATAAAACCGCATATTTACCTCATCAAAAGACAGTAATTGTATAATATTCATGCAATAACCCTTCATTATTAAACTGTAGTTGATATTTTATTGTGAATTTATAAATGTACTGTGTGCTGGAGGCCTGTTTTTGTACAATAAACTTGATTTGATTTAAAACAATTAAGAAAGGTCATCTCTGTCTAAAAATGAGACGAAATGCACACAATCTTTCCATAGACAAAGGGTGACATTAAGGTTTACACACCAATGAACAAGTTTGCAATCTATGTAAATCATGTGAGGGAGAAGATGAAAATCCTTTTTTACAGTCATGACATGTGAAAAATATTCTTACTACAGAATAAGCTCATAGATAAAATTCTTACGAGATATAGTGAGAATCAGACCTGATAGTACAAATGTAGTAAATTATTTTCTTTAGATACATCGTATATACTTTTATCTGCTCTTTGGTGCGGTTGTTTTCTCTTTGACACATTCCCCATTTTCATTCTCAATTTTATAAATGTCTGGATTATAGAAATGAGATTTTATCTTCTTAATTATACCATATTATTATATTTAATATATTGTATTCTTTGTTATATAATGTAATGAGATATGGCCTTTGCCTAAATAATTGTAATTTGTAAATTTAATGTTTGTGCCAATAAAATACATATTTGTATTTCATAAATAAAACAAATAAAACCACTGAAAAACATAACAATCCAGAAATTGTCTGTCACTCATAACAAAAAATTCTAAATTAAATTCAATTATTCTCTTATGCCACTTACATGTAGCTGAAACAAAAACTATGGCACATATTTATAGATAACTGTAAAGCTTATAAGATTAATATGGGGACAAAGTCCCCTATTACGGTAGAAAATTTATTATTTTTAAAATCAGGAAATTTTCAATATACTAAATGAACTCAAAATCTTTAACTTTTTTTCAGACTTTTTTAAATCCCTGCATTTGCGCAGAAATTTACTTCCTTTTACGGTCTTGTTTGGATGAGAGTTTAAATAAAATATATATTTATCAGTCTAGTCTATAGTAAAATATAGGATTGGCACTCAATACCAATTCATTTTTAATAATTGTTTGATATGAAAAAAACATTACCTGATGAAAGCGTTTCTTTGTTTACAGTGAATATGACGTCATAACTTAAATAAAGTCACAACTATAACCCTAACAACAGAACCAAAATCGGAAACGTAACGGTATTTCCGTTTCTTTTATTAATATGTTTGAATTAGAAAAATAATTCATACAGACTTTATCCCCCATTCACAGGTAAAACCTGCCTCATATCAAATAATATAGATAAGAATATTTGGTATGAATGTCAATGGGACAGCTCTCCAGATATTAAAGGATACATATTACATGCATATCTGATTACAGAATAATGCAAACTTTCTTATTTTTGTTAGATGCCTGCCTCGTATTACTCTTCTGGTCAATAATCATGAAATCTGTCTGCAAAGGAATCTTAGATTTAGATTTTCATTTTCATTGTCATTTACAAAGGGCATGAAGGGAGGAGTAGCTGCGGAACTGTATTTCTTACATGTCTTATGGTCCTCATTATATTTCTTTTAATTTTGTGGACCATATCTATAGTATAGACTGTGATTTGTCAAAAAATATTAAAAAAAAGGATCTAAGAGCTACGGTTCCACAGCTATTAAAGGAAGGAATAAAGGAAAAAATACACTGTCAAGGAGTCATAATTGTTTATAAAAAAATTATGGTCTGGCTCTTATCTGGTTTTGAGACGACCGTAACATATAAATTTGAAGATGAGATACAATTTGTAACTGAATGTCCACTATATAGATATTAACAGAAATGAGTTTTTTACTGAAATTTCTCTAAATTGTAATAATTTTCAATCTTTAGACAATTTTTCAAAGTTTTTATGGCTATTTACACAAGAAAATTTAAATGTGTATAAATGTTTAGGAAAGTATTTATCTAAAAATCTAGAGATAAGGAGAAGTTCAAAAATAATAAATGCAAATTAGCCACAAATATACATATTTTGAGTGGTATATGATTTTAAATGGTATATTTTAAAGATGTAAATTGCTGGTTCTATCCTGGCCTTTTATAGTATTTTTTAATAGTATTAAACAATGTTGTTTTCTTATACTATATGTCTCTAATTTATGTCTAATCTTACGTACTTGTATGTAATGTCATGAAAGCTCTTTATAGGGCCCTTTAATTGGAAATAAAATATTCTTATTCTTATTCTTATAACAGTGTAGTATAGCTTAGTCACATCCGTCATTCAGTCTTGCTCAGTAGCTATCTAGTGTCGAAGTGCCTACTACATGCAATAGGAGGTTATACAGTACTACATGTACTAGTGCAGTAGTGGGTGGGTGTGGTGAAGAATTACCTCAGATATCCCATGACTTCGTGTTAAATGCATACGAAGACTTCCTGACGAAAATACAACTTTGTCACAATTAACAATCGGACATTTTATGTCAGTTTTGCAGTCTTTCATTGAATCTTCTGGTGGACAAATTTTCAAAACATTGTTAGTTTCCATTGTATCTGTGGAGTTGCTTCCCTTACACCGATGTAAAAGTAAAATTAGGGTGTAACTGCGGACATTCTCCGGAAAAAATGTCTTCGTAAATTTATAATGACTTGTATTTACGCTACACTATAATTCGTGGGCTGTCTATAAACAAAGTATAATAGTCGAGAACCATCTAAATTTGGATAGGTTTCTAGAAAATAATAATGGCCAAAAACTAATGAATATACAAAAAGGATGAAAAAAGAAAACCGTGAAAGGAAAATGATTTTTTTTTAGATTAACCGTTGGGTGCAAAAGTGATGATAGAGAATACTGTAGAATAATAAACGAATTAGGTAATACGATACAATGATACTGATTTCAGTATAAATGAACGATGTACAAAATAAAGAATTCATATAATTTCAGACAAGGATTTGTACTATACTATAGTTATACGTCCTTGTTTCAGATAAATATGACATTAAAATTGTTGTCATGAATATTTTTTCAAAACATATGATATTTTTATTTCTAAATATATGAATGAATAAATAATTTATTATAGTTCAACCCGTATATAAACAATAAATATATAATACAAGTACTATATTACATTACAGCAGAGACTTTCTATACTAGAATGTACAAATGTAACTGGTATCGAAAGTCCCCGATTACAGCCAGCCAAATAGTCTGACGATGCACTACAAAATTTAACTGCATTTTTTTTTTAAATACTAGTAGATCACATATAGTTTTAGACTAATCAATGGCTAAATTGTTATGTTTAGACTTTTCCAAAAATATGTTCTTTTCATTTCAAATTATTCAGTCAGAATTCTTGGTCTCTCATTTCTTCCTTTTCTCGATTTTTTTTAATATAATATGATACATGTGTATATATGTAAATGTTTACAAAAATGTATAACACAAATAAGATTAAGTAGCCACAACTTAGCTATTATAGAAAATGGAAGATTTTATGGTATAACAAAAAATAATAGAACTTGTACTTTTTGTAAAAATGATATCATGAGAGGATGAGTTTCATTTCATCCTTAAATGTCCACGTTTTCAAGGTTTTAGAACAATTTATATTAAGCCATTTTATTGGAAAAAAACGTAGATATACAAACTTATTAAACTAATGAGTACAAACAATGTATAAAAGAGCTGTGAAATTTAGGTAAATTTATATTTAGATCTTTTATAGCTTAGGACTGATATGTTTGTGTATTACTACAACACCTTCTGCTATTCTGTCACATAGTTTGTGTATTCAAGTGTATGTATCAAGTTATATGTATTATTGATGCTGATGTAATTCAAATGTATATCTATAGTTTATATAGACTTTGGTAATAAAGATATAAGACTAGTATATATGATTCTTCCATTTATAACTGAATTCAGTTACTGTCAAAATGTAAATAAAGTTATTTTCAGGACATTGCTCAAGAATATATATTCCTGTAAGGTTTGTAGTATTACTGCAGGAAATATAAAAATATAAGAGGGCATATAACACAGAATTCAAAAGTTATCTATATCCGTAGAGTCTAAGGACACATGCTGACAAAACCCTACTTCCGGCTTTAATTATATGAACAAAAGGTTCCTTTATCCAGATTATTACGACTATGGTTCCTTTTTGCCAAAAAATTGTGACAAAACCCCCTTGCCCGTGACCACTATCGGCCGTCCCTAATTCATGACAATTTAGTAATGACTTGAAAATTATAATTTGGGATGTTATTTTATAAGTGTGAGTTTCTGTCGAATAATGGTACAAGTATATAAACAAGGAATTCTGCCACACACTATATATATATACAGCTTATATTTTCTTAAGATAAAGAAATTAATCTCATAAGAAAACTTCCGTACAGACTGTGAGAAATATAAGATAAAAGATTTTCTTTCATTTTTTTCTTCTCTTCTTGAGAAGTAAAGATTAATACATGTACTTCAATTTCAATATTTTAGTGGTCCCTGGTGGACAGTGAAGTATGAATCGAATGGGGCTTAACACCACAGCCGCAAAGCCGGGGAAAAATGATTTAATTGAATAAAAGTATAACCAGAGATATATAAAACATATTGTGTCAGATTTATTTGTGTAAACTATATTCGTATAATTGTGCTGTTCATTCGAAGCTATATACATAAATTTGAGAATGGAAATGGGAAATGTGTCAAAGGGACAACAACCCGACCATAGAGCAAACAACAACCGAAGGCCACCAATGGGTCTTCAATGTAGCGAGAAACTCCAGGGCCGTAACTAGCTTCTTTTAATATTGAGGCAAAATATATTCGCCAAGCGTAGCGAGGCGAAAAAATCATTTGGCGAGGGGTCTGGGGGCCGCTCAAGGCCCCCAGAGGCTCTGAGAAAAATAACGCAAAATCGTGCATTCTGAGCGTTTCCCGGACTCTTTCTTACATTGAAACGCAATTAATTTTTAGCTATTTCTTTCGACAATATTCTTGTTTCAAAGCAAAAACATAAATTCATTGTAATTCAAGACTTTTAGGTTCTTACGGGGACAACATAAAAAGTAGACCGATATGTAGGATAAAGCAAAAACCGAAATTCTCATAATCATTATGTCCGTCTGGCCATATCATTTGTTTTTTTTTCTTCTATGCATTGACTTTGTGTGAGATAAGGTCCTGTGCACGTTTACTCCATATTCTTTTATTTTCTGTTTAAGAGTCTGAACACGACTTCAATCATGCAAGTTTAATCCTTCAATGTAAAAGGTCATATGGCAATACATTGACGTTGGGTTTTTTTAAAGATGATTTGATACCGGAAAATTGGTGGTCTTACTTTAATTTAAACCATGTCAGCTATCTAGTGTTATCTACAAATAATAGCCAGTTTTGTATTCTTTGATATCAAGTTCAATTCTCCATGCAGAAACGACAATTTTTTTCTATGTCCAGTAGCATCGTATATTCTTAAAATAGTTTCTCGTACAATGTCTGGACATCGGTGGACATGCAACATTGCAAAACCACACTTTACAAATGAAAATCAACACTCTGCAGACTACAGTTATAAAGTAGGACAATAAATGAACAAAAGACAAACCCGGGACACAGAAGTACAAACAATAGACCATCAACTCTGAAAACTAAAAGTAAAATAGAAACATGGATCACGAAAAACATGCAGGGACGACATCAGAGAGTGAAGAGAACTTGCTTCTAGCAAGACACTTTCCGTGAAAACAATTCAGGTTGATATGAAGACAATCTTGTTTCAGTTTTTTTTTTTTTTTTTTAAAATTTCCAACATGAGGAATTTGCCTCATTTGCCTCAATGTAGTTACGGCCCCGAACTCCCGCACCCGGAGGCGTCCTTCAGGTAGCAATACACAGTTAGGAAAAAAACTTAAAATTGACACTCATAATTTTTAAACACCCTCTTTCCCCTCCTGTCTAACAAAGAAGGCTTTATATGTGTGTTATGCATGTATATACTTATAGAAAGAGAATCTTCCATAGATTTGATTTCTAATGGTCATAAGGGTGAAATATAATCCCTCTTGGGTGTAACCATGGCAACAATCTGCATTTCTTAGATACAATATATAGCAAACAAGGGGGGTGAACATGTCACAAAAGTCTCCAAAATTTGGTCTAAAGGAAAATTTCAATCAATTACAGTAATACCTTTCCTGAATCCATAGGTTTATATCTATCAAGTGGTCCCAAAAAAATCATATGCTTATCTGCTCGTTTTTCCATAAAATTGAATTGAAAAGATCGAGCGCAAAATCTTTGTTGATAAACACTACAATAATGTATGGACCTATGAACGGTACGGATAGGAAAATACGGACTGTCAATCATATAAATGGCCTATAAAACATGTTAAAAACAATCTTAATGTTCATATAAACCCACTAAGAAGGCTATATTATTCTTCAATTATCTAAAAATCAATTTTATTGTACAAAAACTTTCATATTTAAAAAATTCACAGGGGCCATAATGCGAAACTAAACTTCTAACTGTGTATTGCTACCTTAAGGATTAACATTTGTTTTCCCAATTCCACTTTAAATGGATTTCTGTTTTCTACTAGCTAAAACGAGCAAATTGGCCTGCTAGTTTTGAAAATCGGTTCAGAAATAAATATTTTATGAAGGTTAGCAGTTGACACTGAAATGCAACAAAAAAGTGATTTTATGAAACATGCCATGTCAAAGTGCATTTTCTCCTTTTTTATTCAAATTTCTAAAACTATACCTTCTAAGCCTGTCTTTTCTTGTTTAAAAACTTAAATTAACCTTAACAGTAGACAAATTTTACAAGTTAAAGCTATTTTAAAGCTCTAGAATGTCAATTTTGTTGTGTATTACCATACCAAAGCCTTGGTTAAAATTTAGAAAATACTGAATTCATTTATAATAACGGGGAAAAAATTCGGCTTAATTCATGCTAAATTGTGACTTTATACTTGCTAAAATAATAAATTTGATTTAGTCGCATGAAAAAATATAAAGCGTTCCTTTCTAAGGTTTCTACATAACGCGCAATCTTCTTTTCCAAGGGGTAGCCAATAAAGTTTCAATTTATGACGGAACCAAGTCTTTGTGTTAAAATGTCTATATTGGTTGCTAAGGACAATAAACAACAAAACTAACATATATTGTCATTCTAAAGGTTGTTTTCTCCCTCAGAATTGTATCTATAACCTAGTTATCAATAGATTTGTGGTATGATTTGTCTAAAAAAAAGCAATTCTTTGCTTTGTCAAATGCCATAAGGTAGCAATACACAGTTAGGAAAAAAACTTAAAATTGACACTCATAATTTTTAAACACCCTCTTTCCCCTCCTGTCTAACAAAGAAGGCTTTATATGTGTGTTATGCATGTATATACTTATAGAAAGAGAATCTTCCATAGATTTGATTTCTAATGGTCATAAGGGTGAAATATAATCCCTCTTGGGTGTAACCATGGCAACAATCTGCATTTCTTAGATACAATATATAGCAAACAAGGGGGGTGAACATGTCACAAAAGTCTCCAAAATTTGGTCTAAAGGAAAATTTCAATCAATTACAGTAATACCTTTCCTGAATCCATAGGTTTATATCTATCAAGTGGTCCCAAAAAAATCATATGCTTATCTGCTCGTTTTTCCATAAAATTGAATTGAAAAGATCGAGCGCAAAATCTTTGTTGATAAACACTACAATAATGTATGGACCTATGAACGGTACGGATAGGAAAATACGGACTGTCAATCATATAAATGGCCTATAAAACATGTTAAAAACAATCTTAATGTTCATATAAACCCACTAAGAAGGCTATATTATTCTTCAATTATCTAAAAATCAATTTTATTGTACAAAAACTTTCATATTTAAAAAATTCACAGGGGCCATAATGCGAAACTAAACTTCTAACTGTGTATTGCTACCTTAAGGATTAACATTTGTTTTCCCAATTCCACTTTAAATGGATTTCTGTTTTCTACTAGCTAAAACGAGCAAATTGGCCTGCTAGTTTTGAAAATCGGTTCAGAAATAAATATTTTATGAAGGTTAGCAGTTGACACTGAAATGCAACAAAAAAGTGATTTTATGAAACATGCCATGTCAAAGTGCATTTTCTCCTTTTTTATTCAAATTTCTAAAACTATACCTTCTAAGCCTGTCTTTTCTTGTTTAAAAACTTAAATTAACCTTAACAGTAGACAAATTTTACAAGTTAAAGCTATTTTAAAGCTCTAGAATGTCAATTTTGTTGTGTATTACCATACCAAAGCCTTGGTTAAAATTTAGAAAATACTGAATTCATTTATAATAACGGGGAAAAAATTCGGCTTAATTCATGCTAAATTGTGACTTTATACTTGCTAAAATAATAAATTTGATTTAGTCGCATGAAAAAATATAAAGCGTTCCTTTCTAAGGTTTCTACATAACGCGCAATCTTCTTTTCCAAGGGGTAGCCAATAAAGTTTCAATTTATGACGGAACCAAGTCTTTGTGTTAAAATGTCTATATTGGTTGCTAAGGACAATAAACAACAAAACTAACATATATTGTCATTCTAAAGGTTGTTTCTCCCTCAGAATTGTATCTATAACCTAGTTATCAATAGATTTGTGGTATGATTTGTCTAAAAAAAAGCAATTCTTTGCTTTGTCAAATGCCATAAGGTAGCAATACACAGTTAGGAAAAAAACTTAAAATTGACACTCATAATTTTTAAACACCCTCTTTCCCCTCCTGTCTAACAAAGAAGGCTTTATATGTGTGTTATGCATGTATATACTTATAGAAAGAGAATCTTCCATAGATTTGATTTCTAATGGTCATAAGGGTGAAATATAATCCCTCTTGGGTGTAACCATGGCAACAATCTGCATTTCTTAGATACAATATATAGCAAACAAGGGGGGTGAACATGTCACAAAAGTCTCCAAAATTTGGTCTAAAGGAAAATTTCAATCAATTACAGTAATACCTTTCCTGAATCCATAGGTTTATATCTATCAAGTGGTCCCAAAAAAATCATATGCTTATCTGCTCGTTTTTCCATAAAATTGAATTGAAAAGATCGAGCGCAAAATCTTTGTTGATAAACACTACAATAATGTATGGACCTATGAACGGTACGGATAGGAAAATACGGACTGTCAATCATATAAATGGCCTATAAAACATGTTAAAAAACAATCTTAATGTTCATATAAACCCACTAAGAAGGCTATATTATTCTTCAATTATCTAAAAAATCAATTTTATTGTACAAAAACTTTCATATTTAAAAAATTCACAGGGGCCATAATGCGAAACTAAACTTCTAACTGTGTATTGCTACCTTAAGGATTAACATTTGTTTTCCCAATTCCACTTTAAATGGATTTCTGTTTTCTACTAGCTAAAACGAGCAAATTGGCCTGCTAGTTTTGAAAATCGGTTCAGAAATAAATATTTTATGAAGGTTAGCAGTTGACACTGAAATGCAACAAAAAAGTGATTTTATGAAACATGCCATGTCAAAGTGCATTTTCTCCTTTTTTATTCAAATTTCTAAAACTATACCTTCTAAGCCTGTCTTTTCTTGTTTAAAAACTTAAATTAACCTTAACAGTAGACAAATTTTACAAGTTAAAGCTATTTTAAAGCTCTAGAATGTCAATTTTGTTGTGTATTACCATACCAAAGCCTTGGTTAAAATTTAGAAAATACTGAATTCATTTATAATAACGGGGAAAAAATTCGGCTTAATTCATGCTAAATTGTGACTTTATACTTGCTAAAATAATAAATTTGATTTAGTCGCATGAAAAAATATAAAGCGTTCCTTTCTAAGGTTTCTACATAACGCGCAATCTTCTTTTCCAAGGGGTAGCCAATAAAGTTTCAATTTATGACGGAACCAAGTCTTTGTGTTAAAATGTCTATATTGGTTGCTAAGGACAATAAACAACAAAACTAACATATATTGTCATTCTAAAGGTTGTTTCTCCCTCAGAATTGTATCTATAACCTAGTTATCAATAGATTTGTGGTATGATTTGTCTAAAAAAAAGCAATTCTTTGCTTTGTCAAATGCCATAAGGTAGCAATACACAGTTAGGAAAAAAACTTAAAATTGACACTCATAATTTTTAAACACCCTCTTTCCCCTCCTGTCTAACAAAGAAGGCTTTATATGTGTGTTATGCATGTATATACTTATAGAAAGAGAATCTTCCATAGATTTGATTTCTAATGGTCATAAGGTGAAATATAATCCCTCTTGGGTGTAACCATGGCAACAATCTGCATTTCTTAGATACAATATATAGCAAACAAGGGGGTGAACATGTCACAAAAGTCTCCAAAATTTGGTCTAAAGGAAAATTTCAATCAATTACAGTAATACCTTTCCTGAATCCATAGGTTTATATCTATCAAGTGGTCCCAAAAAAATCATATGCTTATCTGCTCGTTTTTCCATAAAATTGAATTGAAAAGATCGAGCGCAAAATCTTTGTTGATAAACACTACAATAATGTATGGACCTATGAACGGTACGGATAGGAAAATACGGACTGTCAATCATATAAATGGCCTATAAAACATGTTAAAAACAATCTTAATGTTCATATAAACCCACTAAGAAGGCTATATTATTCTTCAATTATCTAAAAATCAATTTTATTGTACAAAAACTTTCATATTTAAAAAATTCACAGGGCCATAATGCGAAACTAAACTTCTAACTGTGTATTGCTACCTTAAGGATTAACATTTGTTTTCCCAATTCCACTTTAAATGGATTTCTGTTTTCTACTAGCTAAAACGAGCAAATTGGCCTGCTAGTTTTGAAAATCGGTTCAGAAATAAATATTTTATGAAGGTTAGCAGTTGACACTGAAATGCAACAAAAAAGTGATTTTATGAAACATGCCATGTCAAAGTGCATTTTCTCCTTTTTTATTCAAATTTCTAAAACTATACCTTCTAAGCCTGTCTTTTCTTGTTTAAAAACTTAAATTAACCTTAACAGTAGACAAATTTTACAAGTTAAAGCTATTTTAAAGCTCTAGAATGTCAATTTTGTTGTGTATTACCATACCAAAGCCTTGGTTAAAATTTAGAAAATACTGAATTCATTTATAATAACGGGGAAAAAATTCGGCTTAATTCATGCTAAATTGTGACTTTATACTTGCTAAAATAATAAATTTGATTTAGTCGCATGAAAAAATATAAAGCGTTCCTTTCTAAGGTTTCTACATAACGCGCAATCTTCTTTTCCAAGGGGTAGCCAATAAAGTTTCAATTATGACGGAACCAAGTCTTTGTGTTAAAATGTCTATATTGTTGCTAAGGACAATAAACAACAAAACTAACATATATTGTCATTCTAAAGGTTGTTTCTCCCTCAGAATTGTATCTATAACCTAGTTATCAATAGATTTGTGGTATGATTGTCTAAAAAAAAGCAATTCTTTGCTTTGTCAAATGCCATAAGGTAGCAATACACAGTTAGGAAAAAAACTTAAAATTGACACTCATAATTTTTAAACACCTCTTTCCCCTCCTGTCTAACAAAGAAGGCTTTATATGTGTGTTATGCATGTATATACTTATAGAAAGAGAATCTTCCATAGATTTGATTTCTAATGGTCATAAGGGTGAAATATAATCCCTCTTGGGTGTAACCATGGCAACAATCTGCATTTCTTAGATACAATATATAGCAAACAAGGGGGGTGAACATGTCACAAAAGTCTCCAAAATTTGGTCTAAAGGAAAATTTCAATCAATTACAGTAATACCTTTCCTGAATCCATAGGTTTATATCTATCAAGTGGTCCCAAAAAAATCATATGCTTATCTGCTCGTTTTTCCATAAAATTGAATTGAAAAGATCGAGCGCAAAATCTTTGTTGATAAACACTACAATAATGTATGGACCTATGAACGGTACGGATAGGAAAATACGGACTGTCAATCATATAAATGGCCTATAAAACATGTTAAAAACAATCTTAATGTTCATATAAACCACTAAGAAGGCTATATTATTCTTCAATTATCTAAAAATCAATTTTATTGTACAAAAACTTTCATATTTAAAAATTCACAGGGGCCATAATGCGAAACTAAACTTCTAACTGTGTATTGCTACCTTAAGGATTAACATTTGTTTTCCCAATTCCACTTTAAATGGATTTCTGTTTTCTACTAGCTAAAACGAGCAAATTGGCCTGCTAGTTTTGAAAATCGGTTCAGAAATAAATATTTTATGAAGGTTAGCAGTTGACACTGAAATGCAACAAAAAAGTGATTTTATGAAACATGCCATGTCAAAGTGCATTTTCTCCTTTTTATTCAAATTTCTAAAACTATACCTTCTAAGCCTGTCTTTTCTTGTTTAAAAACTTAAATTAACCTTAACAGTAGACAAATTTTACAAGTTAAAGCTATTTTAAAGCTCTAGAATGTCAATTTTGTTGTGTATTACCATACCAAAGCCTTGGTTAAAATTTAGAAAATACTGAATTCATTTATAATAACGGGGAAAAAATTCGGCTTAATTCATGCTAAATTGTGACTTTATACTTGCTAAAATAATAAATTTTTATTTAGTCGCATGAAAAAATATAAAGCGTTCCTTTCTAAGGTTTCTACATAACGCGCAATCTTCTTTTCCAAGGGGTAGCCAATAAAGTTTCAATTTATGACGGAACCAAGTCTTGTGTGTTAAAATGTCTATATTGGTTGCTAAGGACAATAAACAACAAAACTAACATATATTGTCATTCTAAAGGTTGTTTCTCCCTCAGAATTGATACGGATAGGAAAATACGGACTGTCAATCATATAAATGGCCTATAAAACATGTTAAAAACAATCTTAATGTTCATATAAACCCACTAAGAAGGCTATATTATTCTTCAATTATCTAAAAATCAATTTTATTGTACAAAAACTTTCATATTTAAAAAATTCACAGGGGCCATAATGCGAAACTAAACTTCTAACTGTGTATTGCTACCTTAAGGATTAACATTTGTTTTCCCAATTCCACTTTAAATGGATTTCTGTTTTCTACTAGCTAAAACGAGCAAATTGGCCTGCTAGTTTGAAATCGGTTCAGAAATAAATATTTTATGAAGGTTAGCAGTTGACACTGAAATGCAACAAAAAAGTGATTTTATGAAACATGCCATGTCAAAGTGCATTTTCTCCTTTTTTATTCAAATTTCTAAACTATACCTTCTAAGCCTTCTTTTCTTGTTTAAAAACTTAAATTAACCTTAACAGTAGACAAATTTTACAAGTTAAAGCTATTTAAAGCTCTAGAATGTCAATTTTGTTGGTTACCATACCAAAGCTGTTAAAATTAAAATACTGAATTCTTATAATACGGAAAATCGCTTAATCATCAATTGTGACTTATACTGCAAAATAATAATGATTTAGTCGCATGAAAATATAAACGTTCCTTTCTAAGTTCTACATAGGCAATTTCTTCCAAGGTAGCCATAAAGTTTCATTTATGACGAACAAGTCTTTGTTAAAATGTCTATTGGTTGTAAGACAATAAACACAAAACTACATTATTGTCATCTAAAGGTTGTTTCTCCTCAGAATTGTATCTATACCTAGTTATCAATAGATTTGTGTATATTTGTCTAAAAAAAAGCAATTCTTTGCTTTGTCAAATGCATAGGTAGCAATACACAGTTAGGAAAAACTTAAAATTGACATCATATTTTAAACACCCTCTTTCCCCTCTGTCTACAAAAGCTTTATATTTGTTAGCATGTATATACTTATAGAAGAGATCTTCCTAGATTTGATTCTAATGTCATAAGGTAAATATAATCTCTTGGTGTACCATGCAACACTGCATTCTAGATCAATATAAGCAACAAGGGGGGTGAACATTACAAAGTCTCCAAAATTTGTCTAAGGAAAATTTCAATCAATTACAGTAATACCTTTCTGAATCCATAGTTATATCTTCAATGGTCCCAAAAAAATCTATGCTATCTGCTCGTTTTTCCATAAATTGAATTGAAAAGATCGAGCCAAAATCTTTGTTGTAAACATACAATATGTATGACCTATGAACGGTACGGATAGGAAAATACGGACTGTCAATCAATAAATGCCATAACATGTTAAAAACAATCTTAATGTCATATAACCACTAAGGCTATATTATTCTCAATTATCTAAAAATCAATTTTATTGTAAAAACTTATATTAAATTCACAGGCCAATGCGAAACTAAACTCTAACTGGTATGCTACCTTAAGATTACATTGTTTCCAATTCCACTTTAAATGGATTCTGTTTATAGCTAAAACGACAAATTGCCTGTAGTTGAAAATCGTTCAGAAATAATTTTGAAGTTAGCGTTGACACTGAAATGAACAAAAGTGATTTATGAACGCCTGTCAAAGTGCATTCTCCTTTTATTCAAATTCTAACTATACTCTAAGCCTGTCTTTTCTTGTTTAAAACTTAATTACCTTACATAGACAATTACAAGTTAAAGCTATTAAACTTAAATGTCAATTTGTTGGTATTACCATACAAAGCCTTGGTTAAAATTTAGAAATACTGAATCATTATAATAACGGAAAAAATTCGCTTAATTCAGCTAAATTGTGACTTTATACTTGCTAAATAAAAATTTGATTTAGTCGCATGAAAAATATAAAGCGTTCCTTTCTAGGTTTCTACATAACCGCAATCTTCTTTTCCAAGGTAGCAATAAAGTTCAATTTATGGTGGTCCCAAAAAAATCATATGCTTATCTGCTCGTTTTTCCATAAAATTGAATTGAAAAGATCGAGCGCAAAATCTTTGTTGATAAACACTACAATAATGTATGGACCTATGAACGGTACGGATAGGAAAATACGGACTGTCAATCATATAAATGGCCTATAAAACATGTTAAAAACAATCTTAATGTTCATATAAACCCACTAAGAAGGCTATATTATTCTTCAATTATCTAAAAATCAATTTTATTGTACAAAAACTTTCATATTTAAAAAATTCACAGGGGCCATAATGCGAAACTAAACTTCTAACTGTGTATTGCTACCTTAAGGATTAACATTTGTTTTCCCAATTCCACTTTAAATGGATTTCTGTTTTCTACTAGCTAAAACGAGCAAATTGGCCTGCTAGTTTTGAAAATCGGTTCAGAAATAAATATTTTATGAAGGTTAGCAGTTGACACTGAAATGCAACAAAAAAGTGATTTTATGAAACATGCCATGTCAAAGTGCATTTTCTCCTTTTTTATTCAAATTTCTAAAACTATACCTTCTAAGCCTGTCTTTTCTTGTTTAAAAACTTAAATTAACCTTAACAGTAGACAAATTTTACAAGTTAAAGCTATTTTAAAGCTCTAGAATGTCAATTTTGTTGTGTATTACCATACCAAAGCCTTGGTTAAAATTTAGAAAATACTGAATTCATTTATAATAACGGGAAAAAATTCGGCTTAATTCATGCTAAATTGTGACTTTATACTTGCTAAAATAATAAATTTGATTTAGTCGCATGAAAAAATATTAAAGCTTCCTTTCTAAGGTTTCTACATAACGCGCAATCTTCTTTTCCAAGGGGTAGCCAATAAAGTTTCAATTTATGACGGAACCAAGTCTTTGTGTTAAAATGTCTATATTGGTTGCTAAGGACAATAAACAACAAAACTAACATATATTGTCATTCTAAAGTTGTTTCTCCCTCAGAATTGTATCTATAACCTAGTTATCAATAGATTTGTGGTATGATTTGTCTAAAAAAAAGCAATTCTTTGCTTTGTCAAATGCCATAAGGTAGCAATACACAGTTAGGAAAAAAACTTAAATTGACACTCATAATTTTTAAACACCCTTTTCCCCTCCTGTCTAACAAAGAAGGCTTTATATGTGTGTTATGCATGTATATACTTATAGAAAGAAATCTTCCATAGATTTGATTTCTAATGGTCATAAGGTGAAATATAATCCCTCTTGGGTGTAACCATGGCAACAATCTGCATTTCTTAGATACAATATATAGCAAACAAGGGGGTGAACATGTCACAAAAGTCTCCAAATTTGGTCTAAAGGAAAATTTCAATCAATTACAGTAATACCTTTCCTGAATCCATAGGTTTATATCTATCAAGTGGTCCCAAAAAAATCATATGCTTATCTGCTCGTTTTTCCATAAAATTGAATTGAAAAGATCGAGCGCAAAATCTTTGTTGATAAACACTACAATAATGTATGGACCTATGAACGGTACGGATAGGAAAATACGGACTGTCAATCATATAAATGGCCTATAAAACATGTTAAAAACAATCTTAATGTTCATATAAACCCACTAAGAAGGCTATATTATTCTTCAATTATCTAAAAATCAATTTATTGTACAAAAACTTTCATATTTAAAAATTCACAGGGGCCATAATGCGAAACTAAACTTCTAACTGTGTATTGCTACCTTAAGGATTAACATTTGTTTTCCCAATTCCACTTTAAATGGATTTCTGTTTTCTACTAGCTAAAACGAGCAAATTGGCCTGCTAGTTTTGAAAATCGGTTCAGAAATAAATATTTTATGAAGGTTAGCAGTTGACACTGAAATGCAACAAAAAAGTGATTTTATGAAACATGCCATGTCAAAGTGCATTTTCTCCTTTTTTATTCAAATTTCTAAAACTATACCTTCTAAGCCTGTCTTTTCTTGTTTAAAAACTTAAATTAACCTTAACAGTAGACAAATTTTACAAGTTAAAGCTATTTTAAAGCTCTAGAATGTCAATTTTGTTGTGTATTACCATACCAAAGCCTTGGTTAAAATTTAGAAAATACTGAATTCATTTATAATAACGGGAAAAAATTCGGCTTAATTCATGCTAAATTGTGACTTTATACTTGCTAAAATAATAAATTTGATTTAGTCGCATGAAAAAATATAAAGCGTTCCTTTCTAAGGTTTCTACATAACGCGCAATCTTCTTTTCCAAGGGGTAGCCAATAAAGTTTCAATTTATGACGGAACCAAGTCTTTGTGTTAAAATGTCTATATTGGTTGCTAAGGACAATAAACAACAAAACTAACATATATTGTCATTCTAAAGGTTGTTTCTCCCTCAGAATTGTATCTATAACCTAGTTATCAATAGATTTGTGGTATGATTTGTCTAAAAAAAAGCAATTCTTTGCTTTGTCAAATGCCATAAGGTAGCAATACACAGTTAGGAAAAAAACTTAAAATTGACACTCATAATTTTTAAACACCCTCTTTCCCTCCTGTCTAACAAAGAAGGCTTTATATGTGTGTTATGCATGTATATACTTATAGAAAGAGAATCTTCCATAGATTTGATTTCTAATGGTCATAAGGGTGAAATATAATCCCTCTTGGGTGTAACCATGGCAACAATCTGCATTCTTAGATACAATATATAGCAAACAAGGGGGGTGAACATGTCACAAAAGTCTCCAAAATTTGGTCTAAAGGAAAATTTCAATCAATTACAGTAATACCTTTCCTGAATCCATAGGTTTATATCTATCAAGTGGGCCCAAAAAAATCATATGCTTATCTGCTCGTTTTTCCATAAAATTGAATTGAAAAGATCGAGCGCAAAATCTTTGTTGATAAACACTACAATAATGTATGGACCTATGAACGGTACGGATAGGAAAATACGGACTGTCAATCATATAAATGGCCTATAAAACATGTTAAAAACAATCTTAATGTTCATATAAACCCACTAAGAAGGCTATATTATTCTTCAATTATCTAAAAATCAATTTTATTGTACAAAAACTTTCATATTTAAAAAATTCACAGGGCCATAATGCGAAACTAAACTTCTAACTGTGTATTGCTACCTTAAGGATTAACATTTGTTTTCCCAATTCCACTTTAAATGGATTTCTGTTTTCTACTAGCTAAAACGAGCAAATTGGCCTGCTAGTTTTGAAAATCGGTTCAGAAATAAATATTTTATGAAGGTTAGCAGTTGACACTGAAATGCAACAAAAAAGTGATTTTATGAAACATGCCATGTCAAAGTGCATTTTCTCCTTTTTTATTCAAATTTCTAAAACTATACCTTCTAAGCCTGTCTTTTCTTGTTTAAAAACTTAAATTAACCTTAACAGTAGACAAATTTTACAAGTTAAAGCTATTTTAAAGCTCTAGAATGTCAATTTTGTTGTGTATTACCATACCAAAGCCTTGGTTAAAATTTAGAAAATACTGAATTCATTTATAATAACGGGGAAAAAATTCGGCTTAATTCATGCTAAATTGTGACTTTATACTTGCTAAAATAATAAATTTGATTTAGTCGCATGAAAAAATATAAAGCGTTCCTTTCTAAGGTTTCTACATAACGCGCAATCTTCTTTTCCAAGGGGTAGCCAATAAAGTTTCAATTTATGACGGAACCAAGTCTTTGTGTTAAAATGTCTATATTGGTTGCTAAGGACAATAAACAACAAAACTAACATATATTGTCATTCTAAAGGTTGTTTCTCCCTCAGAATTGTATCTATAACCTAGTTATCAATAGATTTGTGGTATGATTTGTCTAAAAAAAAGCAATTCTTTGCTTTGTCAAATGCCATAAGGTAGCAATACACAGTTAGGAAAAAAACTTAAAATTGACACTCATAATTTTTAAACACCCTCTTTCCCCTCCTGTCTAACAAAGAAGGCTTTATATGTGTGTTATGCATGTATATACTTATAGAAAGAGAATCTTCCATAGATTTGATTTCTAATGGTCATAAGGTGAAATATAATCCCTCTTGGGTGTAACCATGGCAACAATCTGCATTTCTTAGATACAATATATAGCAAACAAGGGGGGTGAACATGTCACAAAAGTCTCCAAAATTTGGTCTAAAGGAAAATTTCAATCAATTACAGTAATACCTTTCCTGAATCCATAGGTTTATATCTATCAAGTGGTCCCAAAAAAATCATATGCTTATCTGCTCGTTTTTCCATAAAATTGAATTGAAAAGATCGAGCGCAAAATCTTTGTTGATAAACACTACAATAATGTATGGACCTATGAACGGTACGGATAGGAAAATACGGACTGTCAATCATATAAATGGCCTATAAAACATGTTAAAAACAATCTTAATGTTCATATAAACCCACTAAGAAGGCTATATTATTCTTCAATTATCTAAAAATCAATTTTATTGTACAAAAACTTTCATATTTAAAAAATTCACAGGGGCCATAATGCGAAACTAAACTTCTAACTGTGTATTGCTACCTTAAGGATTAACATTTGTTTTCCCAATTCCACTTTAAATGGATTTCTGTTTTCTACTAGCTAAAACGAGCAAATTGGCCTGCTAGTTTTGAAAATCGGTTCAGAAATAAATATTTTATGAAGGTTAGCAGTTGACACTGAAATGCAACAAAAAAGTGATTTTATGAAACATGCCATGTCAAAGTGCATTTTCTCCTTTTTATTCAAATTTCTAAAACTATACCTTCTAAGCCTGTCTTTTCTTGTTTAAAAACTTAAATTAACCTTAACAGTAGACAAATTTTACAAGTTAAAGCTATTTTAAAGCTCTAGAATGTCAATTTTGTTGTGTATTACCATACCAAAGCCTTGGTTAAAATTTAGAAAATACTGAATTCATTTATAATAACGGGGAAAAAATTCGGCTTAATTCATGCTAAATTGTGAC
Source organism: Mytilus edulis (assembly GCA_019925275.1). Taxonomy (NCBI): domain Eukaryota; kingdom Metazoa; phylum Mollusca; class Bivalvia; order Mytilida; family Mytilidae; genus Mytilus; species Mytilus edulis. The sequence continues at coordinate 34,227,003 of CM034352.1, forward strand.
TTTATACTTGCTAAAATAATAAATTTGATTTAGTCGCATGAAAAAATATAAAGCGTTCCTTTCTAAGGTTTCTACATAACGCGCAATCTTCTTTTCCAAGGGGTAGCCAATAAAGTTTCAATTTATGACGGAACCAAGTCTTTGTGTTAAAATGTCTATATTGGTTGCTAAGGACAATAAACAACAAAAACTAACATATATTGTCATTCTAAAGGTTGTTTCTCCCTCAGAATTGTATCTATAACCTAGTTATCAATAGATTTGTGGTATGATTTGTCTAAAAAAAAGCAATTCTTTGCTTTGTCAAATGCCATAAGGTAGCAATACACAGTTAGGAAAAAAACTTAAAATTGACACTCATAATTTTTAAACACCCTCTTTCCCCTCCTGTCTAACAAAGAAGGCTTTATATGTGTGTTATGCATGTATATACTTATAGAAAGAGAATCTTCCATAGATTTGATTTCTAATGGTCATAAGGGTGAAATATAATCCCTCTTGGTGTAACCATGGCAACAATCTGCATTTCTTAGATACAATATATAGCAAACAAGGGGGTGAACATGTCACAAAAGTCTCCAAAATTTGGTCTAAAGGAAAATTTCAATCAATTACAGTAATACCTTTCCTGAATCCATAGGTTTATATCTATCAAGTGGTCCCAAAAAAATCATATGCTTATCTGCTCGTTTTTCCATAAAATTGAATTGAAAAGATCGAGCGCAAAATCTTTGTTGATAAACACTACAATAATGTATGGACCTATGAACGGTACGGATAGGAAAATACGGACTGTCAATCATATAAATGGCCTATAAAACATGTTAAAAACAATCTTAATGTTCATATAAACCCACTAAGAAGGCTATATTATTCTTCAATTATCTAAAAATCAATTTTATTGTACAAAAACTTTCATATTTAAAAAATTCACAGGGCCATAATGCGAAACTAAACTTCTAACTGTGTATTGCTACCTTAAGGATTAACATTTGTTTTCCCAATTCCACTTTAAATGGATTTCTGTTTTCTACTAGCTAAAACGAGCAAATTGGCCTGCTAGTTTTGAAAATCGGTTCAAAATAAATATTTTATGAAGGTTAGCATTGACACTGAAATGCAACAAAAAAGTGATTTTATGAAACATGCCATGTCAAAGTGCATTTTCTCCTTTTTTATTCAAATTTCTAAAACTTACTTCTAAGCCTGTCTTTCTTGTTTAAAAACTTAAATTAACCTTAACAGTAGACAAATTTTACAAGTTAAAGCTATTTTAAAGCTCTAGAATGTCAATTTTGTTGTTATTACCATACCAAAGCCTTGGTTAAAATTTGAAAATACTGAATTCAATTTATAATAACGGAAAAAATTGGCTTAATTCATGCAAATTGTGACTTTATACTTGCTAAAATAATAAATTTGATTTATTCCATGATAAAATATAAAGCGTTTCCTTTCTAAGGTTTTTACATAACGTCAATCTTCATTTCCAAGGGTACCAATAAAGTTTCTAATTTATACGGAACCAAGTCTTTGTGTTAAAATTTCATATATTGGTTGCTAAGGAATTAAACAACAAAACTAACATATTTGCATTCTAAAGGTTGTTTCTCCCTCAGAATTGTATCTATAACTAGTTTCATGATTTGTAGTTGCAAAAAAGCATCTGCTTTGTCAAATGCCATAAGGTAGCAATACACAGTTAGGAAAAACTTAAAATTGACACTCATAATTTTAACACCCTCTTTCCCCTCCTGTCTAACAAGAGGCTTATATGTGTGTTATGCATGTATATACTTATAGAAGAGAATTTCATAGATTGATTTCTAATGTCATAAGTGAAATATAATCCCCTTGGTGTAACCATGCAACAATCTGCATTTCTAGATACAATATATAGCAAACAGGGGGTAACATTACAAAAGTCTCCAAATTTGGTCTAAAGAAAATTCATCAATTACAGTATACTTTCCTAATCCTAGGTTTAATCTACAGTGGTCCAAAAATCATATGCTTATCTCTCGTTTTTCATAAAATTGAATTGAAAGATCGAGCGCAAATCTTTGTTGATAACACTACAATAATGTATGACCTATAACGTACGGATAGGAATCGGACGTCAATCATATAAATGGCCTATAACATGTTAAAAACAATCTAATGTTAAAAACCCACAAGAAGGTATATTATTCTTCAATTATCTAAAAATCAATTATGTACAAAAACTTCATATTTAAAAAATTCACAGGGCCATAATGCGAAACTAACTTTTAACTGGTATTGCTACCTAAGATTAACTTGTTTTCCAATTCACTTTAAATGGATTTCTGTTCTACTAGCTAAAACGGCAAATTGCCTGCTAGTTTTGAAATCGTTCAGAAATAAAATTATGAAGGTTAGCAGTTGACACTGAATGCAACAAAAAAGTGATTTATGAACATGCCATGTCAAAGTGCATTTTCTCCTTTTATTCAAATTTCAAACTATACTTCTAAGCCTGTTTTCTTGTTAAATTAAATTAACTTAACGTACAAATTACAAGTTAAAGCTATTTTAAAGCTCTAGAAGTCAATTTTGTGTGTATTACCATACCAAAGCCTTGGTTAAATTTAGAAATACGAATTCATTTATAATAACGGGAAAATTCGCTAATTCATGCTAAATTGTGACTTATACTGCAATAATAATTTGATTTATCGCATGAAAAATATAAAGCTTCCTTCTAAGGTTTCTACATAACGGCAATCTTCTTTTCCAAGGTACCAATAAAGTTTCAATTTATGACGAACCAAGTCTTGTGTTAAAATGTCTATATTGGTTCTAGGACAATAAACAACAAAACTAACATAATTGTCATTCTAAAGGTTTTTCTCCCTCAAATTGTATCTATAACCTAGTTATCATAGATTGTGTATGATTTGTCTAAAAAAAAGCATCTTTGCTTTGTCAAATGCCATAAGGTAGCAATACACAGTTAGGAAAAAAACTTAAAATTGACACTCATAATTTTTAAACACCCTCTTTCCCCTCCTGTCTAACAAAGAAGGCTTTATATGTGTGTTATGCATGTATATACTTATAGAAAGAGAATCTTCCATAGATTTGATTTCTAATGGTCATAAGGGTGAAATATAATCCCTCTTGGGTGTAACCATGGCAACAATCTGCATTTCTTAGATACAATATATAGCAAACAAGGGGGGGGTGAACATGTCACAAAAGTCTCCAAAATTTGGTCTAAAGGAAAATTTCAATCAATTACAGTAATACCTTTCCTGAATCCATAGGTTTATATCTATCAAGTGGTCCCAAAAAAATCATATGCTTATCTGCTCGTTTTTCCATAAAATTGAATTGAAAAGATCGAGCGCAAAATCTTTGTTGATAAACACTACAATAATGTATGGACCTATGAACGGTACGGATAGGAAAATACGGACTGTCAATCATATAAATGGCCTATAAAACATGTTAAAAACAATCTTAATGTTCATATAAACCCACTAAGAAGGCTATATTATTCTTCAATTATCTAAAAATCAATTTTATTGTACAAAAACTTTCATATTTAAAAAATTCACAGGGGCCATAATGCGAAACTAAACTTCTAACTGTGTATTGCTACCTTAAGGATTAACATTTGTTTTCCCAATTCCACTTTAAATGGATTTCTGTTTTCTACTAGCTAAAACGAGCAAATTGGCCTGCTAGTTTTGAAAATCGGTTCAGAAATAAATATTTTATGAAGGTTAGCAGTTGACACTGAAATGCAACAAAAAAGTGATTTTATGAAACATGCCATGTCAAAGTGCATTTTCTCCTTTTTTATTCAAATTTCTAAAACTATACCTTCTAAGCCTGTCTTTTCTTGTTTAAAAACTTAAATTAACCTTAACAGTAGACAAATTTTACAAGTTAAAGCTATTTTAAAGCTCTAGAATGTCAATTTTGTTGTGTATTACCATACCAAAGCCTTGGTTAAAATTTAGAAAATACTGAATTCATTTATAATAACGGGGAAAAAATTCGGCTTAATTCATGCTAAATTGTGACTTTATACTTGCTAAAATAATAAATTTGATTTAGTCGCATGAAAAAATATAAAGCGTTCCTTTCTAAGGTTTCTACATAACGCGCAATCTTCTTTTCCAAGGGGTAGCCAATAAAGTTTCAATTTATGACGGAACCAAGTCTTTGTGTTAAAATGTCTATATTGGTTGCTAAGGACAATAAACAACAAAACTAACATATATTGTCATTCTAAAGGTTGTTTCTCCCTCAGAATTGTATCTATAACCTAGTTATCAATAGATTTGTGGTATGATTTGTCTAAAAAAAAGCAATTCTTTGCTTTGTCAAATGCCATAAGGTAGCAATACACAGTTAGGAAAAAAACTTAAAATTGACACTCATAATTTTTAAACACCCTCTTTCCCCTCCTGTCTAACAAAGAAGGCTTTATATGTGTGTTATGCATGTATATACTTATAGAAAGAGAATCTTCCATAGATTTGATTTCTAATGGTCATAAGGGTGAAATATAATCCCTCTTGGGTGTAACCATGGCAACAATCTGCATTTCTTAGATACAATATATAGCAAACAAGGGGGGTGAACATGTCACAAAAGTCTCCAAAATTTGGTCTAAAGGAAAATTTCAATCAATTACAGTAATACCTTTCCTGAATCCATAGGTTTATATCTATCAAGTGGTCCCAAAAAAATCATATGCTTATCTGCTCGTTTTTCCATAAAATTGAATTGAAAAGATCGAGCGCAAAATCTTTGTTGATAAACACTACAATAATGTATGGACCTATGAACGGTACGGATAGGAAAATACGGACTGTCAATCATATAAATGGCCTATAAAACATGTTAAAAACAATCTTAATGTTCATATAAACCCACTAAGAAGGCTATATTATTCTTCAATTATCTAAAAATCAATTTTATTGTACAAAAACTTTCATATTTAAAAAATTCACAGGGGCCATAATGCGAAACTAAACTTCTAACTGTGTATTGCTACCTTAAGGATTAACATTTGTTTTCCCAATTCCACTTTAAATGGATTTCTGTTTTCTACTAGCTAAAACGAGCAAATTGGCCTGCTAGTTTTGAAAATCGGTTCAGAAATAAATATTTTATGAAGGTTAGCAGTTGACACTGAAATGCAACAAAAAAGTGATTTTATGAAACATGCCATGTCAAAGTGCATTTTCTCTCCTTTTTTATTCAAATTTCTAAAACTATACCTTCTAAGCCTGTCTTTTCTTGTTTAAAAACTTAAATTAACCTTAACAGTAGACAAATTTTACAAGTTAAAGCTATTTTAAAGCTCTAGAATGTCAATTTTGTTGTGTATTACCATACCAAAGCCTTGGTTAAAATTTAGAAAATACTGAATTCATTTATAATAACGGGGAAAAAATTCGGCTTAATTCATGCTAAATTGTGACTTTATACTTGCTAAAATAATAAATTTGATTTAGTCGCATGAAAAAATATAAAGCGTTCCTTTCTAAGGTTTCTACATAACGCGCAATCTTCTTTTCCAAGGGGTAGCCAATAAAGTTTCAATTTATGACGGAACCAAGTCTTTGTGTTAAAATGTCTATATTGGTTCTAAGGACAATAACCACAAAATAAATATTTCATTTAAAGTTGTTTCTCTCCTCAAATTGTATCTATACCTAGTTATTATAATTTGGTAGTGATTTTCTAAAAAAAAGCAATCTTGCTTTCAAATGCCATAATAGCAATACACGTTAGGAAAAAAATTAAATTGACACTCATAATTTTTAAACACCCTTTTCCTCTGTCTAACAAAGAAGTTTAATGTGTTATATGTTATACTTATAGAAAGAGAATCTTCCATAGATTTGATTCTAATGGTCAAAGGGTAATATATATCCCTCTTGGTGTAACCATCAACAATCTGGCTTTGATACATAAGCAAAAGGGGGGTAAATTACAAAACCAATTTGCTAAGGAAAATTTCAATCAATTACAGTAATACCTTTCCTGAATTAGTTTATATCATAATGTCAAAAATTCATATTTAAAAAATTCAAATGGCATAAGCGAAACAACTCTAACTGTGTATGCTACCTTAAGGATTAACATTTGTTTATCCAATCCACTTTAAATGGATTTCTGTTTTCTACTAGCTAAAACGAGCAATTGGCCTATAGTTTTGAAAATCGTCAAAATAAATATTTTATGAAGTTAGCAGTTGAACTGAAATGCAACAAAAAATGATTTTATAAACATGCCATATCAAAGTGCATTTTCTCCTTTTTATTCAAATTCTAAAACTATCTTTCTAACCTGTCTTTTCTGTTTAAAAACTTAAATAAACCTTAACTGTAGAAAATTTTCAGTTAAAGTATTTTAAAGCTTAGATGTCAATTTGAATGTATACCATACCAAAGCCTTGTTAAAATTTAAATATGATTCATTTATATACGAAAAATTCCTAATTCATCTAAACTGTCTTTCTTATACTTGCTTAAATTAAAAATTGATAGTCGCATGTAAAAAAAAATAAAGCTTTCCTTCTAAAGGTTTCTACATAACGCGATTACTTCCAACCTGGGTAAAAAAAATTCAATTTATACGAACCAATCATTGGTTAAATGCTAATTGTGCTAAGACATTAAAAAAAAACTAACATTATTGTCATCTAAAGGTTGTTTCTTCGAATTGTACATAACCAGTTATCTATTTGTGGTATGATTTGTCTTAAAAAAGCAATCTTTGCTTGTCAAAGAAAGTACAATACAGTTAGGAAAAAAACTAAAATACACATATATTTTTTAAACCTTTTCCCCTCCTGTCTAACAAAGATGCTTTATATGTGTGTTATGATGTTATATTTAAAAAAAATCTTCTTGTTTGATTCAATGGTCAAAAGAAATAAACCCTTTGTGTAACCACACATCCATTCTTGTACAAAAAGAAACAAGGGTGAACATGTACAAAAGTACTCCAAATTTGTCTAAGGAAAATTCAAATACTAATCCTTTCCTGAATCCAGGTTATATCTATCATTGTCAAAAAAATCATATGCTTATCTGCTCGTTTTTCCATAAAATTGAAAAAGATCAGGCAAAATCTTTTTGTAAACCTTACAATAATGTATGACCTATGAACGGTACGGATAGAAAATACATGTCAATTATATGGCCTATAAAATTTAAAAACAATCTTAGCAAAACCCCTAAGAAGCATAATCTCAATTATCTAAAATCAAGTTATGTACAAAAACTTCATTATTAAAAAATCCAGGCCATATGCAAACAAAACTTCTAATGTGTATTGCTACCTAAGATACATTTGTTTTCCCAATTACTTAAATGATTTTGTTTTACACAAAAACTTTCATATTTAAAAAATTCACAGGGGCCATAATGCGAAACTAAACTTCTAACTGTGTATTGCTACCTTAAGGATTAACATTTGTTTTCCCAATTCCACTTTAAATGGATTTCTGTTTTCTACTAGCTAAAACGAGCAAATTGGCCTGCTAGTTTTGAAAATCGGTTCAGAAATAAATATTTTATGAAGGTTAGCAGTTGACACTGAAATGCAACAAAAAAGTGATTTTATGAAACATGCCATGTCAAAGTGCATTTTCTCCTTTTTTATTCAAATTTCTAAAACTATACCTTCTAAGCCTGTCTTTTCTTGTTTAAAAACTTAAATTAACCTTAACAGTAGACAAATTTTACAAGTTAAAGCTATTTTAAAGCTCTAGAATGTCAATTTGTTGTGTATTACCATACCAAAGCCTTGGTTAAAATTTAGAAAATACTGAATTCATTTATAATAACGGGGAAAAAATTCGGCTTAATTCATGCTAAATTGTGACTTTATACTTGCTAAAATAATAAATTTGATTTAGTCGCATGAAAAAATATAAAGCGTTCCTTTCTAAGGTTTCTACATAACGCGCAATCTTCTTTTCCAAGGGGTAGCCAATAAAGTTTCAATTTATGACGGAACCAAGTCTTTGTGTTAAAATGTCTATATTGGTTGCTAAGACAATAAACAACAAAACTAACATATATTGTCATTCTAAAGGTTGTTTCTCCCTCAGAATTGTATCTATAACCTAGTTATCAATAGATTTGTGGTATGATTTGTCTAAAAAAAAGCAATTCTTTGCTTTGTCAAATGCCATAAGGTAGCAATACACAGTTAGGAAAAAAACTTAAAATTGACACTCATAATTTTTTAAACACCCTCTTTCCCCTCCTGTCTAACAAAGAAGGCTTTATATGTGTGTTATGCATGTATATACTTATAGAAAGAGAATCTTCCATAGATTTGATTTCTAATGGTCATAAGGGTGAAATATAATCCCTCTTGGGTGTAACCATGGCAACAATCTGCATTTCTTAGATACAATATATAGCAAACAAGGGGGGTGAACATGTCACAAAAGTCTCCAAAATTTGGTCTAAAGGAAAATTTCAATCAATTACAGTAATACCTTTCCTGAATCCATAGGTTTATATCTATCAAGTGGTCCCAAAAAATCATATGCTTATCTGCTCGTTTTTCCATAAAATTGAATTGAAAAGATCGAGCGCAAAATCTTTGTTGATAAACACTACAATAATGTATGGACCTATGAACGGTACGGATAGGAAAATACGGACTGTCAATCATATAAATGGCCTATAAAACATGTTAAAAACAATCTTAATGTTCATATAAACCCACTAAGAAGGCTATATTATTCTTCAATTATCTAAAAATCAATTTTATTGTACAAAAACTTTCATATTTAAAAAATTCACAGGGGCCATAATGCGAAACTAAACTTCTAACTGTGTATTGCTACCTTAAGGATTAACATTTGTTTTCCCAATTCCACTTTAAATGGATTTCTGTTTTCTACTAGCTAAAACGAGCAAATTGGCCTGCTAGTTTTGAAAATCGGTTCAGAAATAAATATTTTATGAAGGTTAGCAGTTGACACTGAAATGCAACAAAAAAGTGATTTTATGAAACATGCCATGTCAAAGTGCATTTTCTCCTTTTTTATTCAAATTTCTAAAACTATACCTTCTAAGCCTGTCTTTTCTTGTTTAAAAACTTAAATTAACCTTAACAGTAGACAAATTTTACAAGTTAAAGCTATTTTAAAGCTCTAGAATGTCAATTTTGTTGTGTATTACCATACCAAAGCCTTGGTTAAAATTTAGAAAATACTGAATTCATTTATAATAACGGGGAAAAAATTCGGCTTAATTCATGCTAAATTGTGACTTTATACTTGCTAAAATAATAAATTTGATTTAGTCGCATGAAAAAATATAAAGCGTTCCTTTCTAAGGTTTCTACATAACGCGCAATCTTCTTTTCCAAGGGGTAGCCAATAAAGTTTCAATTTATGACGGAACCAAGTCTTTGTGTTAAAATGTCTATATTGGTTGCTAAGGACAATAAACAACAAAACTAACATATATTGTCATTCTAAAGGTTGTTTCTCCCTCAGAATTGTATCTATAACCTAGTTATCAATAGATTTGTGGTATGATTTGTCTAAAAAAAAGCAATTCTTTGCTTTGTCAAATGCCATAAGGTAGCAATACACAGTTAGGAAAAAAACTTAAAATTGACACTCATAATTTTTAAACACCCTCTTTCCCCTCCTGTCTAACAAAGAAGGCTTTATATGTGTGTTATGCATGTATATACTTATAGAAAGAGAATCTTCCATAGATTTGATTTCTAATGGTCATAAGGGTGAAATATAATCCCTCTTGGGTGTAACCATGGCAACAATCTGCATTTCTTAGATACAATATATAGCAAACAAGGGGGTGAACATGTCACAAAAGTCTCCAAAATTTGGTCTAAAGGAAAATTTCAATCAATTACAGTAATACCTTTCCTGAATCCATAGGTTTATATCTATCAAGTGGTCCCAAAAAAATCATATGCTTATCTGCTCGTTTTTCCATAAAATTGAATTGAAAAGATCGAGCGCAAAATCTTTGTTGATAAACACTACAATAATGTATGGACCTATGAACGGTACGGATAGGAAAATACGGACTGTCAATCATATAAATGGCCTATAAAACATGTTAAAAACAATCTTAATGTTCATATAAACCCACTAAGAAGGCTATATTATTCTTCAATTATCTAAAAATCAATTTTATTGTACAAAAACTTTCATATTTAAAAAATTCACAGGGGCCATAATGCGAAACTAAACTTCTAACTGTGTATTGCTACCTTAAGGATTAACATTTGTTTTCCCAATTCCACTTTAAATGGATTTCTGTTTTCTACTAGCTAAAACGAGCAAATTGGCCTGCTAGTTTTGAAAATCGGTTCAGAAATAAATATTTTATGAAGGTTAGCAGTTGACACTGAAATGCAACAAAAAAGTGATTTTATGAAACATGCCATGTCAAAGTGCATTTTCTCCTTTTTTTTCAAATTTCTAAAACTATACCTTCTAAGCCTGTCTTTTCTTGTTTAAAAACTTAAATTAACCTTAACAGTAGACAAATTTTACAAGTTAAAGCTATTTTAAAGCTCTAGAATGTCAATTTTGTTGTGTATTACCATACCAAAGCCTTGGTTAAAATTTAGAAAATACTGAATTCATTTATAATAACGGGGAAAAAATTCGGCTTAATTCATGCTAAATTGTGACTTTATACTTGCTAAAATAATAAATTTGATTTAGTCGCATGAAAAAATATAAAGCGTTCCTTTCTAAGGTTTCTACATAACGCGCAATCTTCTTTTCCAAGGGTAGCCAATAAAGTTTCAATTTATGACGGAACCAAGTCTTTGTGTTAAAATGTCTATATTGGTTGCTAAGGACAATAAACAACAAAACTAACATATATTGTCATTCTAAAGGTTGTTTTCTCCCTCAGAATTGTATCTATAACCTAGTTATCAATAGATTTGTGGTATGATTTGTCTAAAAAAAAGCAATTCTTTGCTTTGTCAAATGCCATAAGGTAGCAATACACAGTTAGGAAAAAAACTTAAAATTGACACTCATAATTTTTAAACACCCTCTTTCCCCTCCTGTCTAACAAAGAAGGCTTTATATGTGTGTTATGCATGTATATACTTATAGAAAGAGAATCTTCCATAGATTTGATTTCTAATGGTCATAAGGGTGAAATATAATCCCTCTTGGGTGTAACCATGGCAACAATCTGCATTTCTTAGATACAATATATAGCAAACAAGGGGGTGAACATGTCACAAAAGTCTCCAAAATTTGGTCTAAAGGAAAATTTCAATCAATTACAGTAATACCTTTCCTGAATCCATAGGTTTATATCTATCAAGTGGTCCCAAAAAAATCATATGCTTATCTGCTCGTTTTTCCATAAAATTGAATTGAAAAGATCGAGCGCAAAATCTTTGTTGATAAACACTACAATAATGTATGGACCTATGAACGGTACGGATAGGAAAATACGGACTGTCAATCATATAAATGGCCTATAAAACATGTTAAAAACAATCTTAATGTTCATATAAACCCACTAAGAAGGCTATATTATTCTTCAATTATCTAAAAATCAATTTTATTGTACAAAAACTTTCATATTTAAAAAATTCACAGGGGCCATAATGCGAAACTAAACTTCTAACTGTGTATTGCTACCTTAAGGATTAACATTTGTTTTCCCAATTCCACTTTAAATGGATTTCTGTTTTCTACTAGCTAAAACGAGCAAATTGGCCTGCTAGTTTTGAAAATCGGTTCAGAAATAAATATTTTATGAAGGTTAGCAGTTGACACTGAAATGCAACAAAAAAGTGATTTTATGAAACATGCCATGTCAAAGTGCATTTTCTCCTTTTTTATTCAAATTTCTAAAACTATACCTTCTAAGCCTGTCTTTTCTTGTTTAAAAACTTAAATTAACCTTAACAGTAGACAAATTTTACAAGTTAAAGCTATTTTAAAGCTCTAGAATGTCAATTTTGTTGTGTATTACCATACCAAAGCCTTGGTTAAAATTTAGAAAATACTGAATTCATTTATAATAACGGGGAAAAAATTCGGCTTAATTCATGCTAAATTGTGACTTTATACTTGCTAAAATAATAAATTTGATTTAGTCGCATGAAAAAATATAAAGCGTTCCTTTCTAAGGTTTCTACATAACGCGCAATCTTCTTTTCCAAGGGGTAGCCAATAAAGTTTCAATTTATGACGGAACCAAGTCTTTGTGTTAAAATGTCTATATTGGTTGCTAAGGACAATAAACAACAAAACTAACATATATTGTCATTCTAAAGGTTGTTTCTCCCTCAGAATTGTATCTATAACCTAGTTATCAATAGATTTGTGGTATGATTTGTCTAAAAAAAAGCAATTCTTTGCTTTGTCAAATGCCATAAGGTAGCAATACACAGTTAGGAAAAAAAACTTAAAATTGACACTCATAATTTTTAAACACCCTCTTTCCCCTCCTGTCTAACAAAGAAGGCTTTATATGTGTGTTATGCATGTATATTACTTATAGAAAGAGAATCTTCCATAGATTTGATTTCTAATGGTCATAAGGGTGAAATATAATCCCTCTTGGGTGTAACCATGGCAACAATCTGCATTTCTTAGATACAATATATAGCAAACACAGGGGGGTGAACATGTCACAAAAGTCTCCAAAATTTGGTCTAAAGGAAAATTTCAATCAATTACAGTAATACCTTTCCTGAATCCATAGGTTTATATCTATCAAGTGGTCCCAAAAAAATCATATGCTTATCTGCTCGTTTTTCCATAAAATTGAATTGAAAAGATCGAGCGCAAAATCTTTGTTGATAAACACTACAATAATGTATGGACCTATGAACGGTACGGATAGGAAAATACGGACTGTCAATCATATAAATGGCCTATAAAACATGTTAAAAACAATCTTAATGTTCATATAAACCCACTAAGAAGGCTATATTATTCTTCAATTATCTAAAAATCAATTTTATTGTACAAAAACTTTCATATTTAAAAAATTCACAGGGGCCATAATGCGAAACTAAACTTCTAACTGTGTATTGCTACCTTAAGGATTAACATTTGTTTTCCCAATTCCACTTTAAATGGATTTCTGTTTTCTACTAGCTAAAACGAGCAAATTGGCCTGCTAGTTTTGAAAATCGGTTCAGAAATAAATATTTTATGAAGGTTAGCAGTTGACACTGAAATGCAACAAAAAAGTGATTTTATGAAACATGCCATGTCAAAGTGCATTTTCTCCTTTTTTATTCAAATTTCTAAAACTATACCTTCTAAGCCTGTCTTTTCTTGTTTAAAAACTTAAATTAACCTTAACAGTAGACAAATTTTACAAGTTAAAGCTATTTTAAAGCTCTAGAATGTCAATTTTGTTGTGTATTACCATACCAAAGCCTTGGTTAAAATTTAGAAAATACTGAATTCATTTATAATAACGGGGAAAAAATTCGGCTTAATTCATGCTAAATTGTGACTTTATACTTGCTAAAATAATAAATTTGATTTAGTCGCATGAAAAAATATAAAGCGTTCCTTTCTAAGGTTTCTACATAACGCGCAATCTTCTTTTCCAAGGGGTAGCCAATAAAGTTTCAATTTATGACGGAACCAAGTCTTTGTGTTAAAATGTCTATATTGGTTGCTAAGGACAATAAACAACAAAACTAACATATATTGTCATTCTAAAGGTTGTTTCTCCCTCAGAATTGTATCTATAACCTAGTTATCAATAGATTTGTGGTATGATTTGTCTAAAAAAAAGCAATTCTTTGCTTTGTCAAATGCCATAAGGTAGCAATACACAGTTAGGAAAAAAACTTAAAATTGACACTCATAATTTTTAAACACCCTCTTTCCCCTCCTGTCTAACAAAGAAGGCTTTATATGTGTGTTATGCATGTATATACTTATAGAAAGAGAATCTTCCATAGATTTGATTTCTAATGGTCATAAGGGTGAAATATAATCCCTCTTGGGTGTAACCATGGCAACAATCTGCATTTCTTAGATACAATATATAGCAAACAAGGGGGGTGAACATGTCACAAAAGTCTCCAAAATTTGGTCTAAAGGAAAATTTCAATCAATTACAGTAATACCTTTCCTGAATCCATAGGTTTATATCTATCAAGTGGTCCCAAAAAAATCATATGCTTATCTGCTCGTTTTTCCATAAAATTGAATTGAAAAGATCGAGCGCAAAATCTTTGTTGATAAACACTACAATAATGTATGGACCTATGAACGGTACGGATAGGAAAATACGGACTGTCAATCATATAAATGGCCTATAAAACATGTTAAAAACAATCTTAATGTTCATATAAACCCACTAAGAAGGCTATATTATTCTTCAATTATCTAAAAATCAATTTTATTGTACAAAAACTTTCATATTTAAAAAATTCACAGGGGCCATAATGCGAAACTAAACTTCTAACTGTGTATTGCTACCTTAAGGATTAACATTTGTTTTCCCAATTCCACTTTAAATGGATTTCTGTTTTCTACTAGCTAAAACGAGCAAATTGGCCTGCTAGTTTTGAAAATCGGTTCAGAAATAAATATTTTATGAAGGTTAGCAGTTGACACTGAAATGCAACAAAAAAGTGATTTTATGAAACATGCCATGTCAAAGTGCATTTTCTCCTTTTTTATTCAAATTTCTAAAACTATACCTTCTAAGCCTGTCTTTTCTTGTTTAAAAACTTAAATTAACCTTAACAGTAGACAAATTTTACAAGTTAAAGCTATTTTAAAGCTCTAGAATGTCAATTTTGTTGTGTATTACCATACCAAAGCCTTGGTTAAAATTTAGAAAATACTGAATTCATTTATAATAACGGGGAAAAAATTCGGCTTAATTCATGCTAAATTGTGACTTTATACTTGCTAAAATAATAAATTTGATTTAGTCGCATGAAAAAATATAAAGCGTTCCTTTCTAAGGTTTCTACATAACGCGCAATCTTCTTTTCCAAGGGGTAGCCAATAAAGTTTCAATTTATGACGGAACCAAGTCTTTGTGTTAAAATGTCTATATTGGTTGCTAAGGACAATAAACAACAAAACTAACATATATTGTCATTCTAAAGGTTGTTTCTCCCTCAGAATTGTATCTATAACCTAGTTATCAATAGATTTGTGGTATGATTTGTCTAAAAAAAAGCAATTCTTTGCTTTGTCAAATGCCATAAGGTAGCAATACACAGTTAGGAAAAAAACTTAAAATTGACACTCATAATTTTTAAACACCCTCTTTCCCCTCCTGTCTAACAAAGAAGGCTTTATATGTGTGTTATGCATGTATATACTTATAGAAAGAGAATCTTCCATAGATTTGATTTCTAATGGTCATAAGGGTGAAATATAATCCCTCTTGGGTGTAACCATGGCAACAATCTGCATTTCTTAGATACAATATATAGCAAACAAGGGGGGTGAACATGTCACAAAAGTCTCCAAAATTTGGTCTAAAGGAAAATTTCAATCAATTACAGTAATACCTTTCCTGAATCCATAGGTTTATATCTATCAAGTGGTCCCAAAAAAATCATATGCTTATCTGCTCGTTTTTCCATAAAATTGAATTGAAAAGATCGAGCGCAAAATCTTTGTTGATAAACACTACAATAATGTATGGACCTATGAACGGTACGGATAGGAAAATACGGACTGTCAATCATATAAATGGCCTATAAAACATGTTAAAAACAATCTTAATGTTCATATAAACCCACTAAGAAGGCTATATTATTCTTCAATTATCTAAAAATCAATTTTATTGTACAAAAACTTTCATATTTAAAAAATTCACAGGGGCCATAATGCGAAACTAAACTTCTAACTGTGTATTGCTACCTCAGCTGGCCCCTTAACAAATATGCATACTAGTTCAGTGATAATGGACGTCATACTAAACTCTGAATTATACGCAAGAAACTATAAAATTAAAAATCATACCAGACTAACAACCTAACTTGGGATAGGTGCAAAATTACGGCGGGGTTAAACATGTTTTTGAGATCTCACCCCCCCCCCCTTTTACACCTCTAGCCAATGTAGAAAAACAAACACACAACAATACGCACAGTTAAACTCAGTTTAAGAGAAGTCCGAGTCCGATGTCAGAATATGAAACAAAAGAAAATAAACAAAATGACAATAATACATAAATAACAACAGACTACTAGCAGTTACTGACATGCCAGCTCCAGACCTCAATTAAACTGATTGAACTTTCTTGATTATGTCTTCATCATATGAATATCAGGCACAATCCCTCCTGTTAGGGGTATAGTGTTATACCATCATGAAATATATGAGAAGATCATAACCCGTGTCATGCATGCTAACAACTGGTTTTAGAATAAATATGTTTAATTCCGATGCAAAAACCCTATAATTGAATCAATATTAAAGCCAAAATATGCAATCTTTAATGACTCGACAACAGTATCGTAACTATATCCCTGTTTGAAGGTTTTGTCATCTTCGCTAGCCAAGGGTTACCGGATAGACCCCCGTTCTCTTCGGAGTGGATCGTAACCATTTTCTAGCGAAGATGAGGTTTTGTTTGCTTCTGAGGTGAATACTGACATTTTTGTGCTTTGTAAAGAATATTACAAAAAAGATTGGATGTGAAATACCTGAACGTATAAGATGTCTGCATGTTGAGTTATATTTACGAATTATTTCTTTGTTCCGATGATAAAATTTAGTAAATGTTTTGACTAGTTTGTGATATCGAAAACCCTGGTTTAATATTTTTTTAGTAATACATAAATATATATTGCTTGCAATTATTCTTTGATATTTATAGATTATCGTTGATCATCTCAACGAGATTGATTTTCTCGCTTGAGCTGGTACAGCGAAAGTGAGAAAAGCAATCGAGTTGAGATGACCAATGATAATCTGTTTATCGCTATTTTACCTATAACGACGTTGTCAATTTCATGTCAATTTCGTTAGCAACGCCACGTGGCATCCTTAGTTTCTAGCGATAATTTTTCCATCTCAAGCAAGAAGCGAAAGTTATCACAAAAAAAGATCAAAAGAAAAATGCACAAAATAGCGATAATGAAGTATATATAGCTTGCAACTATTCTTTGATATTGAAGTATATATTGCTTGCAATTATTCTTTGATATTGAAGTATATCATTGAGTTTTTATTTTTCGTGTGATATTGGTGAACCATGTGTCAGAGTTGAGTAAATGCATCTCTATTTATACAAAAACTTCACACATTTCTTTGCGAACTAAAAGCACCTCAATAAAACCCCTTATGTAATAAGCGGCGGCAAATACAAGGGTACATTCAAAATGCATTTATAAAAAGATAAAGTTCAGATTTGCACTTTGTTGTATCATTTTTGTAAACTTTGTATAGATCAATTGTAATTGTGTATCACGGAAAAATTCGTAATGTCTTCACTGGGAATTCAAAATTTTAAGGTTAATGGGGGATGTAAATATATATATATAACAAAAAAGAAGATGTGGTATAATTGCCAATGAGACTCTCACGTCACTCTGTTACCGTAGATATTCGTCTCGGGCACTTGTCTCAGAAAAAAAAATCCTAAATGATTTTTTTCCGAGAAAAGTGCTTGTGATATTCTTATAATGTTACATATGTCACTTTATGACTCTTTCAGTGTTGTATAGTTCTGCTTTCCCAACATGCTTACTTAGTTTCAGTTTGAAACAGTCAAATCATGACTTCGATTTACAAAACCAAAGGGCAAATAAAATGCCATTTTCTAGTGAAAAATATTTCCTATGTGCTTAGGTTTTAGACTTGGATGTCAAAATTTATTAAACATTCAACACTCCTTACATGTCTGGTAGTGTAACTCGATCTGCATGTATCAGTGATTTTAAAAAGACAGGCCCTGGCCCATTCATTAATTCGTGCAACAAACAAATTTCCCCTCATCTTATATCTTCAATACATTCTTATTCCGTAAAGAATCGACTGACTTATTCCAAAAATGATCTCAATTCAAATTTCTAATGGAGTTTTCAACAATAACTACTCATTTAAATACATCATAAAATATAAAATGTCATACAGTCATGATTCAAGTTGATTTAACTACTATTCTGGACAAAGAAAGATAACTCCAATGCAACATTTTATATTGGCAAATTTCCAATGAAGTTCATTAAACTAAAGTTTTTGGCAAATTTCCAATGGAATTTATTAATATCAAAGTTTTTGGCAAATTTCCAATATACATAATTTAAGAGCAGTTTAGATGAGCTATTAAAATGAGTTTCAATTACCAATCTTACACTGCTTTTAAATTATGTTTTGTACTTAAGTAATTGTCCATTAATCTGGAAACCCTTTTCCCCCCCTTTTTTGCACCTTATTCCTTAACGGTTTGAGCAATAACTCCCAAAGACAATTCTAACCATCCCTTTGTGGTATTCCAATATCTAAAATCTAAATACATGGTTAGATTCATCATATCAAAGAACCCCAATAGTTCAATTTTTGATGAAATCAAACAAAGTTTAATTTTGGACCCTTTTGGCCCCTAATTCGTTGGGACCAAAACTCCCAAAATCAATCCAAACCTTCCTTTTGTGGTCATAAACCTTGTGTTAAAATTTCATAGATTTCTATTAACTTTTACTAAAGTTAGAGTGCGAAAACCAAATGTCTTTGGACGACAACGACGACACCAACGTGATAAAGTTATTGTGCGAAAACCAAGAAAAATGCTTATTTGGGCCCTTTTTAGCCCCTTATTCCTAAACTGTTCGAAATAAAACTCCCGAAATCAATCCAAACCTCCCCTTTGTGGTCATAAACCTTGTGTTAAAATTTCATAGATTCTATTAAATTAGATTAAAGTTATTGTGCGAAAACCAAGAAAAATACTTATTTGGGCCCTTTTATGGCCCCTATTCCTGAACTGTTTGGACCAAAACTCCAAAAATCAATCCTAACCTTCCTATTGTGGTCATTAACCTTGTGTTTAAATTTCATAGATTTCTATTTACTTATACTTAAGTTATTGTGCAAAAACCAAGAAAAATGCTTATTTGGGCCCTTTTTTGGCCCCTAATTCCTAAACTATTGGGACCACAACCCCCAAAATCAATCCAAACCTTCCTTTAGTGGTATTGAACATTCTGGTAAAAAATTTATACAGATCCATTCACTAAAACTAAAGTTATTGTCTGGAAACAAAATGCGTCTTCGAACGACGACGCAGACAACGACAACATCATACCATTCTACGACGCAAAATTTTATTTGCGGTCGTATAAAAATCATTGAATAAACCAAATCTTTAGTTCCAACCAATTTTTGAGACTAGCAAGAAAGTCCATCATTATAATATTTGAGCCTTCAAAAAAGTTTGTATGGCAGACTTCAGTTTAAACAATATTTTATTCAAATAAATTGAATTGGATTGGGCAACAGGCATAGCCTATGTAAGCCCTCTCCACAGAGTTATTGAAATAATAAATGAGAGATCATAATCTTTAATATTTTTATTCATCATAAAATATCTTTATCATCAAAGTCATGGTTGAAATATTAATGAATGAATCACAGATGCATATAACAACAAACAACATGATATAATGGATACATGTTTATGAAATGTATAACAATTACATGAAAATATGACATTAAATCAAATTGTATTAAGAATCAATCTTATCAGCCTTTGGTCTATTTTACTATAATGATGATCATATTTTTAATACTTATTATTAAATTTTTTCAAATGAAAATAAAGCTGAAAAGCAGCATTTTTTGCTAAAGCTTATTCTATTGGGTCTTGGGTCAGGGGAGTGGATGCTTATAGTCACTTCAAATGTAATAAAGGGAATAAACTATGTCAGTTTTCAGTAAAAACAATATATTCTTAAATATTAAATCAATGAGATGATTTCAAGTCTTTTGACAACCAATGCATCAAAACTATAAAGGATTATTTCTTTTCTGAATCATTCCATTTTAAGAGCTTGAATAGTAATTATTCAATATACATGTATGACTGTACCTACATTTTCTTTCTTAAATGCTAGAACACAAGACCAAGTATTGTCCTAATAACAGGTATTTTCGTGATGAAAATGTCCATAAAATAACATAAAAATAACAATGTGCTTGTAAATAAAACAATGTAGACATTTTACATATATCATATTACACTTCTAATAACAGAAGCAATTGTGAAATGTTTTTTATTCAGTAAGCTTGGTTTCATATTACTCAATTGTGAAGTCCAAATATATACATGTATTTGATAACTATTGATTTAGTATTGTTTGTGGGGTTACAAATCTTGTGCATTACATGGATTAAGGTTTACCATTAATTTCAGTGTTTAAGGAAATCCCAATTTCCTGCAGGCTTTTAAGCTCGTATGGAGAATTTCTTAAAACCAGGAAAAACAGTGCAAATATCCATGAAAATACTTTTTTTCCTTAATTTACACAATTTGTACCCACAAAAATAAAATAATCTGCAAATTGTAAAATCTATTATAGTTTTGACAAACCAAAGAATTCAGATAAATGCGTACACACTTTACAAATCACATTTTTTGGCATTTATTAACATAAGTAAATCAAGAGGCAAAAATGGACAATACACATATTCTGTTGTGAATTTGACGATGATGATGACAATGATGAAAATGGTTAATGATATCACATACAGTATTGAATGGTGAACACTATTAATATATTGACAAAACATAAATAATATCTACAATCTGTCACTTAATTATCAGACACACATCACAAAACAAATCACTGTCCCTGGTTAAAATTGAATTTGGCTTGGATGGATGTGAAAATCCATTGTTAAAGAGTTGAATAACTAAATTAAGTTCTTTATTACAGTTACACCTACTCAACAACTTACTTAGGTGAGGTTTCGGGATTGTGTCAAATGTTCATACTCCTTGGTGTTTTTTCCATTCAATACAATGTAAAATATTTTGCCCCATAACACCCATTTATTTTTTCATATAAGAATAAATAATTCATGAAAGGTCATTTACCAAAATTTTAGAAGATCCTTGATTTTCTTTCTTTTATTTTGAGACCCAAATAATACTTATGCATATATAAGGTAAAAGTCTGAGTCAGACTTTTCCCACCATATTTTCAATCTCAAATATCTCGAAAAGGAGGTCCATTACCTATCAATATTTTTAGCGTATCTTTATCCTTAATTGATGCTCTACCAGCTTAGAGTATCAATTTAAATTTCTTAATTTTTACCTAACCTCACCTAAGTACATCCTTAAAGTCTTTACATCACTGCCTTACAGGAAGGTTTAAACTAGGTATCTCATCAACCAAAATTTCAGAAATGTGTACCCTAGTGGATCAACCACTGAACAGTAGTGATCTCATTCTAAGATGAGTTTTAATGCAATCTTTAATATTTACTTTAAGACTAATTTAGTAAAAAATAAAAACAATTTTTCATCTTCATATTTGAGGTGAGTCAGTATAGATTCAGTATAAAAATATTCATTGAAATGCCAAAATTGAGATAAATGTAATTATTACATTAGTTGCAATTAATTACATTGATTTCCCAGTTATATAATAATCAATAATTTAACATGCAACAAAAGACGTTGTCAAGACATCGGTAACGTCGGATGAAAACAAATTGCTTATGCATTTTTTACATCAATTTCATTAAAAAAGTCATTTGCCAATTTAATAAAAAGAATAACCAATCAAAGAACTCAAATATAAAAAAATATTCAACTCGTGATGGAACAACACTGATAATACACATTTATACGTGAATTAATGTGTTTTTTGGTCACTCGTTTAATATTTTTCTCTATTTCAATTCTTCCATTATTTATTCTATAAATACTAACAACTTTTAAAGTCCTGAGTGTAGTATAATAATTACCATAGACATCAATAACTGTTACTCTAATTTTGCATTGTTGTGCATGTTTAAATCTAAATAAATTAAATATTTAAAACAATTTATCATCATAACTGACTATTGACAGCATCTAATGTAATGTCTGGGCTGGACTGTTCTTTGGTTAAGTTTATTGAAGTACGACTTGTACGAATAGGAGGGACATCGTCTTTATCAGCAGCATCACAGATTCTTTGGACTAGGAAGTTAAAAGGTTCAGGTCTGTCGGCATATACATGATGTCCAGCACCTCGCACAACCTGAAATCAAACAGTTGCCATAGTTACATGTCCGAAAGCCTTTGTGGGTCTTCCATGAATGGAATGTTAGAATACAATTATAACAATAAAGTTAAACAGAAGATAATATACAAATGAAACAAATGTACAACTCAAATTCCTTTTATACTATATGTACTAGTATATGTAGAAGTACTGTCAATGCATGGGTTCATGAAATGACACATTGAAACAGAAAACATAGCATTCAAGACTCATGCACACACCATAACAAGAACCTTCGTTGACCTTAAGATCAAATAGCAAAACTAATGACAGAAATATGATTCACAAATAGTGAAATTAAAGAAATTTAATAATTGCGGTCAGAGAAATTATAAAGATTTTGTCTGCTAATACTTATTCAAATTTACTACAATGTAGTATGCACTTAAAATGAGATGAATAAATTAAACAAAACTTCTTGTCCAAAAGATTTGTTAGACATATACAATGTACCAAATTCTTTTTAAAATCTACTAACCTCCATGACCTCTGTCTAGCATTACATATATCTTAGTAAAATAAAATGAGTTAGGGCACACTGACTGCCTAAGACGGGACTGCTCCAGTCTACTTCAGTAATTTCCTTTATAATCAACCAAAATTTTCAGACAAAAAAGGGACTGGAGGCTCCTGCCTCCTTAAATTTGCCTCCAGTTCACATCTTGTAATGGCTACCAATTTACCTGTACATCTACATAACTCTCATGGCGTAGATATTTAGCATGAAATCCAGTATTACTGTCTACCCATGACCTTGAACCATAAATGAAGGTTACTGGTAAATCATCTTTGATATCTCCTATTCTGTGCATCATTGGTCTCTTTGCCCAACCAAATGAAGTATTCATGGTTTTGAATGCAGACTCACCACTATAAAACAAATAAATAATTTGTACATGTTGTATAATTAAAACAAGAGTGCACACGCTGAAATGTCTCGCCTTCTATACTAATCATTGATATTATGTTGATAGTCCTAAGTATAAAGCTAAGCTTTATTACAACTGTCACATAAACTTAACATTAACTAAGATAACTAAACAAACACCAATGAACCTTGAAAATGAGGTTGCGGTCAGATGAAACATGCCAGGCAGACATGTACAGCTAACAATGCTTCTATACAACATATATAGTTGACCCATTACTTATAGTTTAAGAAAAATAGACCAAAACACAAAAACTTAACACTGTGCAATGAACCGTGAAAATGAGGTCACGGTAAATAAAACCTGCACGACTGACATAAAGATCATAAAATATTTCCATACATCAAATATAGTTGACCTATGGCATATAGTATTAGATAAAAAGACCAAAACTCAAAAACTTAACTTTGACCACTCGTCCATGAAAATGAGGTCAGGGTCACATGACATCTGCCCGCTAGACATGTACACCTAACAATCATTCCATACAACAAATATAGTAGACCTATTGCATATAGTATGAGAAAAACAGACCAAAACACAAAAATTTAACTATAACCACTGAACCATGAAAATGAGGTCAAGGTCAGATGACACCTGCCAGTTGGACATGTACACCTTACAGTCCTTCCATACACCGAATATACTAGCCCTATTGCTTATAGTATCTGAGATATGGACTTGACCACCAAAACTTAACCTTGTTCACTGATCCATGAAATGAGGTCAAGGTCAAGTGAAAACTGTCTGACAGACATGAGGACTTTGCAAGGTACGCACATATCATATATAGTTATCCTATTACTTATAATTAGAGAGAATTCAACATTACAGTTGTTTTTTATTTGGTCGGGTTGTTGTCTCTTTGACACATTCCCCATTTCCATTCTCAATTTTATTAACATTACAAAAAATTTGAATTTTTTTTTTCAAGTGGTCACTGAACCATGAAAATGAGGTCAAGGACATTGGACATGTGACTGACGGAAATTTCGTAACATGAAGCATCTATATACAAAGTATGAAGCATCCAGGTCTTCCACCTTCTAAAATATAAAACTTTTAAGAAGTGAGCTAACGCCGCCGGATCACTATCCCTATGTCGAGCTTTCTGCAACAAAAGATGCAGGCTCGACAAAAATCAGTGCCGGATATAAAGATATAAAGACATCAAAGTTATTTACTTGTTGTTCTTGAGTTTTTTTCTTGAGAGATAGGTATATAGTATGGAATTAACCTTTTTTTAATTTTTAGTGATGAGTGTAATTTATCCGAGCATCATTTGACATAGCTGCGGAACCGTAGCTCTTAGGTCCTTATGTTATTTTTTGACTATTTGTGGTCCGCAAATAGGCAAAAAATAACATAAGGACCTAAGAGCTACGGTTCCGCAGCTACATTTGACAATTTTCTTCATAAGGGGATTGAATTAAATTTTGTCTGAATGTATGTAACCTGAACCCCCTGCCTTGAAAAAAATCTTTTCAGACAGAGGTTAATAATGTTTACATTGTTTGCCACATTATTTTGTAGCGTGAACGGCTTTAAGTACATATTATCAATAAATTGCTTGACACATGAATGAACAGGATAGAACAAATGTTCAACTCACTGCACTAAAGTTGTGTGTACATGTACTCTCAAACTCAGCATAGAAGATGGCTGACAAATTGGTAACTAAATAGCAATTGGTATAATCTTTACTGTAAAAATGAAAATTTGTACCCTTCTATGATATATGCTTCTTTTTAATTTCAATGTTCGATGATAATTATGCATTATGAAACCCATGATCGAACTCCTTTCTTTTGACAAACCATGGCAACTGAGAACTACTACTAACAGTCAGGGGTACAACTTGTACAAGTAATTTTTATTTACTTGAAGAAGTAAAAAAAAATTATACTTATATAAGTAAATTAAAATGTTTGAATAATCTCCCCTTAATTTTTTCAAAAATTTACTTATACAAGTAAATTGTCTTTACAATCCCACCAAAATTCTTAAGTTTTGAGATGTAAAATCATGCCTTAAATAAATTTTCCCAGGTAAGCTCATAATTTTTTATTAGAGTTCAATGTTTCTTCTCATTAATTAAACGAAGAAACTGATGCAGCAAAGATCTTTAAAAGTATTTGCACAAAGCTTTCAAAATTTGCTCCTTTGGGGCTTGTAAATGACCAGTGTTCTGAAGATAACAGACAAATGGGATTTTCATTGTCCATGACATTATAATTACACTTAAATGATTAGTAAAGACATCTGCAATGGGTAGAAAAAATAAAATTCTATTAGAGCAAAGAAATCCTAAGAATTTAAGAAATGAAGATAAGATGACTTTGTCAATTATATAATTAAAAAAATCTGAATGTCTAAGGGACATAACTACGTCAATTAGTTTTTTACCTATACAAGTAAATAAAATTCACTTGTATAAGTATCCTACAAATTTACTTATATTTAATAAAGTATATATTTTTTTACTTCTTCAAGTAAATAAAAATTACTTGTACAAGTAGTACCCCTGATTGACTAATAATACAAAATTAAATCTGGGTTTATTCTAAAATTCAATCTTAATCTATTGTATATATATATATATAGTATGTATGTTTGTTAATGAACTTTGCTCATTATTGAAGGCGTTACAGTGACCTACAGTTGTGAACTTCTATGTCATTCTGCCACTGGTGGAGAATTGTCCTGAATCGAGTCACAGCAATCATACCACATCTTCCTTTTTCCCCTATTTTGTTACCACTTTTTACCATTCTTAGTTAGGTTTGTGCAATCTCCAGTTTTTCGATGTTGTATTTTGTAGACTGTTGTTTTCATCAAAGATATTTTTCGAGATACCCGTAGTTTGACTCAAACCAAAACTGTAATTTGACAGACCAAATGAAAAGACATGGGTTCACCTGAATATGGGTAGGTGAAAGACATTCCAATCTGATATGGATCTGTATGAAATGGTGTTTTATTATTATGATAAAGTTATATTTGGTAACATTCTACATGTATTTCATTCTGCATGTTCTGTACTCGTTGACTTAAGAGAAAAACTTTTTTGACTTTAAATTAACCAATTACCCATTGGGGAAGTTAAGTTAGCATGATTTAAAGTTGAAAAAGTTGTCCATTCTTATTTATCAGAGATTTGAGAAAAATTCAGCTTTCTTTCCATTTTCTTTTTCATTGCAATATATTTCTGGCAAAGAATTCAAAAATTAAAGACAATGATTGAGTAAATCCCTTACAACATGTACAATGGATTAATTTTATTTTTTTTATAATATATATCAAATTTTTTGAGGCAGAAGAACTATTAATTCTTATTCTCAATAAAGTACAAATTTCCTATAGGTTTGATTGCAGACTTTTGCAAAAAAAAAAATTTCAATGCAACTATTTAATTTTCCTTAATCCACGAAATAAGTGCCTACAAAATGAATGAATCCAGATAATCCTAAAGCTCATTAATGTTTGACTTCAGTTACTTGTTTAGAAAACTTTTAAATACTTTTTCGGGATCTGTGTATTGTTTATAATCTGTTATGGTGATCACAGGATCAAAGATCTTAATCTTAGGTAAACACTCCTTGATAAAGATCATCATAAATCAAAAATAGTGGTCAATGACAGGGAATTTAATTTTATCCTATAATTTACAGGTGTATTGTCAGATAAACTTGCAATACATTTAAATTCCTGAGATCATATTTTGATATACATGTATCTGTGTATATTTGTATGAGATAACTTACATAATTGAAATGCTTTCGTTAACCTTTGAACAAGAAATTTGGTTTCAGACAATAGAAATTTCAACTAAACCATTTTTACTACTTATCAAGAGTCAAAATACATTTTTTATGGACAAATGATTGAACCGGGGGAAAATTACGACTCAAAATGTGAAATTTCATGTCAAATAAGTTTTAGACAAGATTTAACCATATATCATGATATCTAGTATAATGAATATGGGTATAACTGATTTTTTACATGGTCAGTTCATAAAAACATTGCAAATTAATATTTTGTTGTGCATTTTGTCTGCCTTTTGTACATTGCACTTAATCATGTTTTTTTAACAAACACTTGTAAGAGTTATTATAAGTAGCCAATCTGACCACAACTCAACAATCAATATTGATATAGTTTTTCAGTATACCTTGGGGTCTGTGCATTACAATGGTAGATGTAATCAAAGATAGTATCATCCTCTTCTGATTCACCAAACTTTCTTTGTAAGTCAGGTCGAAATTTCTTTACCAGTACTGGTCCTGCAACATTCAATTGTTTTTTTTAAAGAAAATTCTTGAATTAGATCAACATTTTTACTTGAAATTATGAACTGAACAGATCATTCAATGTAACATACTATTGGATATCTATCTCACTGATATGAATAAAAAGGAAACCTGTAATATACTTGAATGAGCCATATATATAAGAATTTATAATGCATTATTGAAACATACTATTTTTGACATTTGATATGACAATGATTGTTTTATGTATCTTTTATTAGCGTTTACAAGGATGTTGTGACTGAGAATCAAAAGACCAAAGGGTTTACCCCTTTTTCTATCTTGAGCATTTTGTTTTTGGATGTTACTTTCTATCACTGATCAATACCATGAATACATGTATATATTTATTGTATGATTTTCCTGGCAATACACATAAAAAACTACAAGAAATTATAATAAATGACAGAAAATTCATTGTGTTGTTACAAATAAATAGAAATGTGTATGCATTGTAAGAGGCCATGTCTGTCAGTTCATCCTGAATGGTCAGTTCAGGATGAACTGATAGACATGGCCTCTCACAATTAATGTTTAAAATGAGCACATATGGTTATAGGTCATATAACCATATGTGCTCATTTTAAACATTAATTTCTGCCTTGAATTCAATTCAAATCCGTCATCCTGTGTTTAATCTGTATGTACAATATACATTGATATACCACATTCAAATTGTTTTATTTTTACCAACAATTAAGAACTTACTATCATCATGTTTGTACACTTATGTTTAAGATGAAAAAAAGTATAAACCAGTGTTAGCCTTCATGTGTTCACATTTTTATTATTTATAATAATTTTGATAATTTTTTTCTTCTTAATACAAGTTATTTCCATGCTTATCTTTTTATTAAAAGTATTCAATTCCTTTATTTCTTGTACAGATTATACTAACCCCAAGGCCCAGCAACTCTAAGAGCTGCAAGTGGATTGAACGGAGAAATGATAGCACCAATAACTCTAATCCATGTAGGAATCCGATTTGCAGAGTCCGGTGGTTTGTCTGGGAATCCCCATGGATCTGCTAGCACTAAATGTTTTACTCTCTCTGGATATTTCAAGGCATAAGATGAAGACACATAAGCTCCAAGGCTATGTCCTAGTAACACAAATTTATCAAGTTTCATTTGTTTTCTCCATTCTTCTAACGATTCGACAAATTCGTCTTCAGCTTGTTCTGGTGTGTAACTGAATGTTGGTCTAGAACTCCGACCAAACCCAAGCAAGTCAAATGCATATAAAGGCCTATTGTTTGCAAGTTCATCTATATTTCGTGACCATAAGCCTATTCCTCCCCCCATGCCATGAACCATCACTAACGGCATATTTTTATGGTCCTTATTCACTGTCATAGTCCATAATCTATGTTGTTTTGAAGGAAGATACACATACTTTGTATCAAATGCCAATTTTATGAATTCTGAAACATAATAAGTCAGATACATGTACAAACATGTAGTATAAACTATTGTGTAATTCAAGTAGAAAAATATTCAAATGCGTACAACAAACAATATAATTTCATATTTTAATATAAAAATGATGAAAAGTAGATCCTGAAAATACGTTCTGTAATACATGTAGATGTACAAATGTATTTGTAATTTCTTTAAAACAAATTGTGTTGAAAAACTTTTCAAAGAAAAGGTATGATCTGCATTGTACATGTGGAATATTCTTGAGCTATATTCTAAAAATGTATGAACCGAATCGATAATATTCTTACTGATGAGGTAAATGTAAGGATTGACTGATATATCTATACTAAAGGTTCAGTTGCAAATATTACATACATGTCCTAGACAAATATTATATCATGAATATGTTATTGATACATGTACAGGCTGTTGCGTGATAATGTTTGTATATTATGTGATGCATGCTTTGCCTTGTTTTCAGAAAAGCAGCAAATATAAATGTTAAAGTCTTTGGATTGATATGGCCAGTGAACAAGGTAAAAAAACATGACATACATCCAGTAGTCAAACTCATAGTATGTTTTCACCTATAAATCAGTTTGTGCCAAAAACTTTTTCATCTACTAGTCTGGACACTAAATATCAAAACTTTTCCCTATATGACTATATAAATTTTGAATATTTTCACTAGTCCGAAATAAATATTATCTAGTCTGGGGCATCTGACTAGAGGCAAACAGTGCAGACTATAAATGTATGAAGATTTTTACTAAAAATATTAGCATGACCAACAAATCATAGTTTTTTTTTTAAACATACAAACACGAACATACATTTTTTGTAGATGAACATAAGATTAGACATGAATGACAGGAAGTCATGACATTGGTTATCAACAATTATGAATACATACAATACGAATACGAATTTGTTTATTATAGTGACATTGTGTATATATATATACAGTCAGACAGTATAAATAATATATTGTCAATACAATGTTTGTACACCCGGCCCATTGGACCTATAAGTCACTTTAAAAATATAAATCTTTAAATCATTTCATAATAGAGTCCTGTATTTCAATTATTTACATAAATGAATGGTCTGTGTTTTGTAAATGCTTGTAAAATATATTAAGCTGTTCTTCTTGGAAAATAAATTAAAAAATTGTATTAATTGTTCACAGTGTGGCAGTGATAAAAATGTTTCTTTGCTTGGTATGGTTGAGTAAAGTTCATTTCGAGGTTCACTATATGGATCACAGTTAATAAGGAAATGAATTTCACTTTCAATTTCATGTATGTATATTTTACATTTCACAGCCTTTTATAGCTGACTATCCAGACTATTGGGAATAGGTTTTGCCCTTAATAGAAGGCCATACAGTGATCTATAGTTTATAATTCACGTTTCATTTGGTCTCTTAGAGATGTCTCATTGGCAATCATATCACATCTTTTTTTATTTTTATATGTACACAGTTTCATGACCTTGAGAAAATTTTGTTGATTTTTTATGATAACTTTCACTTTTAGTTGTCTTTAAACATGTTAAAACATATACATCAGATGCATTAACAACTTATACTAATAACTTGTATATAGTACATACTGTTGAGAAGTTTGGTTTCTGCTTGTGCTAAATGCATCATTGAGGATGGAACCCAAGTAATCCAAGTACTAGGGGACATCCAGCTAAATCTGGAATGATAAAATGATTTATGAAATATTCATAAATTTATTAGCACTTTTCTCCTAAAAAACAGTCTTACATAAATTTGTCATTTTAGTATATATAACAGTACATGATCATCATGATATTTATATATTTTATAAATTTGTTTCGACTTACTTGACTTAATCCTCGTCATTCCTTGTGGAACATAGGGCTGCCACAGTGGCTTATGAATTTGTTTAATGTTAAATTAATTAAGTAACATGGTTTTTTTGTGAAGATCTCTTTAGATGTTAGTTGTAACAACTCAACTAAATATCTTACAAAATGTTCACTGTTCTATAGCTCAGGCAAATGTTTTAATATATATATTTTATGTTTTAAATTCAGTTTGACAATGTACATGAACTGAACACATGATGTCATCAGGAGGTACATCATACATGATGTAATAACTGCATTTTTGCAAGAGTATATAGTTCCCTCAGACAGAAGAATTCTGGCTGTTGATCATGTTGATTGATTGATGATTGTTAGTTGCTTAATGACCAGTGGCAACTATTTCAAACATGTTCAGAATTAAAATATTTGATAACAATAAATACAACAGGTACCGGGTAGGCCCACTGTTGTTATAGTAATAAGGTATGAAAAGTCTAGACTACCACTGGAAAATGCGGGTATGAGGAATAGGATAGGGACAGAAATTTCACCTTGCAACTGGCCACTTGCATGACTTATAGACATCCAAAGGGTACAATACATACAGTAGTTGTCTGTTTATTTAGTTCATACATGTACATGTTTCTTGTTTCTTGTTTTTATATAGATTAGACCATTTGTTTTCCCATTTGAATGGTTTTACACATGTAATTTTTTGGGCCCTTTATAGCTTGCTGTTCGGTGTGAGCCAAGGCTCTGTGTTGAAGGCCGTACCTTAACCTATAATGGTTTACTTTTATATAACACAGGGCTGGGGGGAATCAAATATTACAAAAAAAAAAGTTATTTTTGATTTTTGATTAATTCAGTTGACCATGTCGACATGGTAGATATGCCTTTTCAGATCTGACATATGATGTGAACAGATGTGATGCAATACCATTTTCTACGTTTGTTCTAAGATCTTCTAAGTTTCTAACGTAATAAGTAATAACAAACTGAACAAGACCAATACCAGGTCTGGACTTGCATTCCTGCATGAAATCCTATAATGTTACATGTACATCTCAGGGATCACTTGTTTGTATACCAAAGCATAGCTGATATTTGGAATCCCATGAAATTGAAGTTAGGAAACCTTGTTCCCTAAAAATTTCTTTGTAATGTATAATCATGATCATGATGATAATGTTTGTCTTAAAATTCCTTACTATCCGAATAGACAGTGGCTTCATTATGTTCATGGCAGATGTTAAAAAGTTGTTACACTCTAAAACTCATCATTATCAAACTGCACAACATATTAAATTTATAAAATCATTCTCCTAAGCAGAAGAATGGTAAAATTAATGCTACCCTAATTTGTTATTGATCTGTCCTATGTGGTAATAAGCATTGTGTATAAGTTTCTTAACATTTGGTTTAGGCAAGCTTAAGACATATACATGTAGAGAATGGAAACGTAAAGGGGCATAACTCTGGAAAGTTTAAAGTGACATCATTAAAATTCAAATTTGATCTGTATTTGAGGTAATGTAACAACGTAATAAGCATTGTGTAAAGTTTCATAAAACTTTAGTAAGAATATAAGAATATAAGAAAATGGGGGGGGGGATTTAGCAATTTTTTCATTTGTTAACATGGTCAAGAGGCATTACTCTAGGACTGTTTAAGTGCTCCACCAAAATTCAAACTCAATCTGTCTTTTGAGTTAATAAGCATGTATATAAGTTTCATAACATTTGGTGGAGGCAAACTAAAGTTAGAGAACAGAAACCAACTTTGGGAGGTACAAACTGACAACAAGGATATAACTTTACTCCCTCCCCTATGGTAGACTGGGCCAAAAGAATGCTACCTAGCTACAATTCATCATCATGCAGACCAAACCATTTCCTTGTCATGCTTGTACAGGAGCTACAAGTGAGACAGCTATTATGAAAGTTTTATACCAAAGGACTTTTATCAATTGAACAGGTTTAAGCAGTTACATACATGAACAATGCAGAACGGAAAATTATTATATGTCCTAAAAGTGGATCACACACATTGCTGCAATAAAAAGTCCTTTTTTGTTGTTGTAATAAGTACTGCTTACATGTATGTGATGATTACAATAAAATCAAATAATGGTTCAACTAAAAAACACATGTACAAACTTCATACATCAATGAAAGGTGCATATACTTTTTTTAAGTACAAATACATTGTAATAACTTATCTTGTATCCAAGTACAATGTAAAGAAATTGTTCACTAGGTCAGTGTGACAAATCTACCTACAGAGTTTATATTTTATTATTTACTTATTAAAAAACTTACAGAAGTCCGGTAACATGATATGCAGCATCAAATATAGATCTCAAAAAGTGTACCATTATACCATTTTATACTGTTCTTACTGATGAGAGTTGTGGACAAACATATTATGACCCATTGGTCACTGGGTCACAGTGACGTTAATCTGGTTCCACATATTTACACTGACTTTGGTAAGTACTTGCAATATCGGTTAACCGGATATAAGTCACTTTTGTTTTGATGTTATTTTTAGAAATTGTTGCGTAAGATATTCACCGGTTTATTTACGTCTTTTGTGGAGCATGGGGTATATACAAAAGTCATTTAGAATAAAAATCCATTTCATGTGTTTATCAACTACATGACTGGCTATTTTTACTGTATATTTAAAAGCCTAAAAAGTATAATTTCACGAAAATACCTTTTCGAGTTGTCTGCTGTGACCACTTCCTGATCCATAACGATAATAACATTCGGAACAATGACGGATCCAGAATGATACGGTACATAGTTAATTTCCACCCGGATAAAGAGATCCGGATGTCAAGTTGAGATAAAAATAAAAAAAGGCAGAATTTATTTACTTTTAGAAATAAAATACTTTTTTTCTTATATTAGAACACAAATAAACAATCCACAAAGACAACAAAACAAATTAGAATAACTGAAATCAGAGACATATACACATATATATGTCTCTGCTGAAATAAAATAAAAAATAACAAAACTTTAACAGAAACACTGAAAAATGAAACGTCGCCCCCTCCAAAATAAACCCAACAACAATAGAGACTGAAGAGGAAGAGAAAAAAGGTTGTGAGTGTCTTCAGAAAGCAACTGTTTGCATGTATGCTATATGGAATTTATCGAGCTATCAATCTAATTAAAATATTGATCTCTGATTACGTTATACTACATATGAGCTCATATTTTAATTAGATTGTCGAGCTATCTCAGGGATTTCATGATCATCCATACTTGGCCCGGATAAACTGTCCGACGTCCGACTGTAGCCGTTAAAAGTTCATATATATAGTGATTTATAAAGTGTACAAAATCCTTGTCCATTTATATTTTTGAGGAATATAACAACCCTAGCTATCGTGACATCTTATTTACGCGTTAACCATATCATAGATAAAAAATATTATAGACAAAGAAAACGTTAAAAATGATTAAAGACTTCTTTACAGACGATGCACATTTATTACCCATTGACATTGATTTCTACTTATTGTTTTCTGTTTTAACAGATTTGTTTATAGTGGATTGGGAAACAAGTTATTACAACTAATCTTAATCCCTGCCCACAATTTTTTTTTATCCCATCCGTGTCCTATTGATATATTTGACAATCAAAAAAGGTACCAATATCAGCGACACGACAGTCTGTGTGTACCTTTAAAAGAGGTACCTTAAAAGAGACCATCATTCCATGAGTTCGACTTACATAGATAAATGACATTATTGACCCTCATTAATGGATCCATGACATTAAATATAATATCATATTATGCTATCAAACAGAGATGTTACATTACAAATTTCCAGTGCCTTTTTTGGGGGGGGCTTTTATACATTTTGACAATTCATTTGCGCCAACAAAATGACCATTCACTTGCGCCACAAAGTATATTTCATTTGCGCCAAAAAAAAACACCAACATTTTATTTGCACCAATAGTAAATGTCACTCAGTATAAATGATAGATCTTTATCGAAAAGAACCTTTTGTAAAAATGTGGCAACATAGGTTGACAGCATAATATAACATATTCAACATTTATCTCACCAATTGACAAAAATGAAAACATCAAACGCTTATTACTCTATTTGAGATTATACTTTTGGAAGGTCTTAACCCGTGCATGCTTGACTGTATCATTCAATATTTTATTAAGGTTTTGATGTCCATGTCATTTTGGGATTTTATTTATGCAACTTCTTTGGGCACATATATACGATTAATATCGTTTTTTAATACATTATACACTAGAACACACCCGCGAAATCGCGGGCATTCAGGGCGTAGTTTAAAGTATGTAAAGTGTTGTTGGAAGAATTTTGTAAAATATTGAATGACTGGAGAATTTCAGCAAAAGTATCATAAGTCATATATAGGTTATTTGGGACAGGAAAATGCTTTTTTTTTTTATCCCTCTTCCTTTATTTCCAAAATTCCCAATTTTTGGTTTTCTATCAATTTCAATATGAACATAGTTTTCATTTAGTATGTTATGAACATTTAAGTAAGCAGCCTGTAATTCAGTGGTTGTCGTTTGTTTATGTGTTACATATTTGTTTTTCGTTCACTTTTTGTACATAAATAAGGCCGCTAGTTTTCTGGTTTGAATTGTTTTACATTGTCAGCTCGGGGCCTTTCGAAGCTGAGTATGCGGTATGGGCTTTGCTCGTTGTTGAAGGTCGTACAGTGACCTGTAGTTGTTAATTTCTGTGTCATATTGGTCTCTTGTGGAGAGTTGTCTCAACATGGCAATCATACCACATCTTCTTTTTTTTGTAATCAATGAATTTTGTAAAAGATTTAATGACTGGAGAATTTCAGAAAAGGTATCAAAAGTTCACATGAATATTTTTAGCGCTTATCTGTATATTATGAACATTCATTACTATATAAATATAGTGTATTTACTTTCAACTCTTAAGTTTACTAATCGATCCATGGTAGTCATTGATATAGTATACAGACCCTCTCTATTTAATAAACTATGTGACCGCCGTGGATAGTAAACTTGAAAATGATAGCAGATAGAATTCTGAAAATACACTTTATTCTTTGTATATGTATGTTCAAAGTATACAGAAAAACGCAAACCGGAAGTCTAATCTGACTTAAAATTTTGTCCAATGACGGGACAATATCCGGATGCCTTTTTTCTCGTTTTTCTCCCAAAATAACTCAATCTGAATAATCATATGAATGGATGACAAATGCGATTATGCACTGTACCTATAGGACATAGAGGCGTGTTGATTAATTTATTGTGGAAAGGAGAGAAGCGACACCAAAAATGAGGTCTTCTCGTTTAATAGTATAGAAGATACTCTGAATGTATGGTCTTAAAAACAAAACAGATATTTCCCAGAGGACAGGACTCTATCATCTATGTTGAACCCCGGCTATAGCCTCCCCCTTTATTATTATAAATCCCTGATTTCTGTACCATATGAATACCATAAGTTTCCTCTCAGTGGGCCACTCGGCTATAGAGCGAAACACCAATGGTATTTCCTCCTCTATTCGTCTCTGAATGAAGTTTGTCCATTTCGTCATCTCGAACATGAGCACACTACACAATTTCATTCATTTCAGTGAATCTCAGTTTTGTATAAAAAAATGAGCGAGTATGAATTCTTCTACTAACCCAAAGGGATGGAAACTTCACAAGATTTATAACACGAGCTTTGTATAAAGGATGCAATTTATATATATTAAAACATTTCCGTCATATCTTACCAGTTAATTTCAAGAATATATTAAGTTCGGACAAGGGGAAAGGATGTTCATTTCATAGTTAAATAAAGGGCTGCGCTTTAGCGCATGATACGCCCGTTGCTCTTTTAACTTGTCTTTTATGCTTTAAATGAATTTATATGATCAAATAACAATTCAAAAGGGATGTTACATTAATATATTCACCAACGTTTCATAAAATCCCCCTTTTTTAAGTATAAAAATTCATTACTTAAGAAAACGTAAAATCTAAAATTTATAAAAATGGAAAGGGAGCTTATGTCAATAGATATAAACAATTTATCAAAGTTGCATAACATTTTGTGAAAGTGTTAGTTATTGTCCCAAAATTGGAAAATCCCCCATTTTATAAGCATAAAAATTCATAACACGGAAATGTAAAATCTGAAATTTATAAAAATTGAAAGGGAGCTTACATCAATAGATATAAACAATTCACCAAAGTTTCATGGACATTGGTGAAAGCCTTTTTAAGTTATTGTCCAAAGTGTTGAAAATCCCCCCTTTTTTTATGAATAAAGCCCCATAAATCCCAAACTTAAAATCTGAAATTTATAAAAATTGAAAGGGGGCTTACATCAATAGATATAAACAATTCAACAAAGTTTCATGGACATTGGTGAAAGCCTTTTTGAGTTATTGTCCGAAGTGTTGAAAATCCCCCTTTTTTTTTATGAATAAAGCCCCATAAATCCAAAACTTAAAATCTGAAATTTATAAAAATTGAAAGGGAGCTTACGTCAATAGATATACACAATTCAGTTAAGTTTCATGGACAGTGGTGAAAGCCTTTTTGAGTTATTGTCCGAAGTGTTGAAAATCCCCCTTTTTTTATGAATAATGCCCCATAAATCCCAAACTTAAAATCTGAAATTTATAAAAATTGAAAGGGAGCTTACATCAATAGATATAAACAATTCACCAAAGTTTCATGGACATTGGTGAAAGCCTTTTTGAGTTAACTTATTTTCCGAAGTGTTGAAAATCCCCCTTTTTTTATGAATAAAGCCCCATAAATCCAAAACTTTAAATCTGAAATTAAAAAAAAAAACGAAAGGGAGCTTACGTCAATAGATATAAACAATTTACTTAAGTTTCATGGACATTGGCGAAAGCCTTTTTGAGTTATTGTCCGAAGTGTGGACGACGGACGGACGGACGGACGGACAGACGGACGGACGGGCAACGGTATACCATAATACGTCCCGTCTAAAAGACGACGGGCGTATAAAAACGGGGGTTCTGCGTTTGGTGCACATTTCCTGGATTAGCCATCACCCTAAATGCTAAGTTCTAAAAGATTGCATAACAAAATTTGAAATATTCGTGAGTGGATGTGCTTTCCCGCTAACTACTTGAATATAGCCCTATTAACAGGTTTATAGAGAGAGAAAGGGGGCTGCTTTTGCTTTTTTAATTTACCCGAACACAAAAAAAATGGAACTGCACTAACCTAAGTATTTGTCAAAATTGGAGAAGATATTTTATTTCCCAAATTCGGTCCCCATGAGGGGGGGGGGACATATACATATAAAATATATAATTGTTACAACATACAGTATTTTACATGAAATTCATATAATAAACCTTAACTAATAATATAAAGTCACACAGATGAGAGTCTTAGAATCACACTGCCAAAACGTTGACATGGGTCTATCGGATATCAACTGGGACTAAACAAACCAGCACATGGGACAAACTAGGTTGTTTCAAACACAGCGTTGTTACTTAAAAGTATGAACAAAACTTGTCTGGGGCGTGTGCTCACCAAATGTACTGTCGACCTAGTGGTAAGACACAAGTCACGAAATGTTTGGAAATAACCAAAATTGCAATGGAACATCATTATTTGTAGCTGCTGTACAAAATTTGTACCACTACAGGCCCGACTAAAGAAAGAAGATTTCAACTTTATGTCCCCAATGGCCATTCAATTACATTGAACGTCCAAAAAAAGAGGGGTTGAAACCCCCGGACCCACCCCCCTTTTTAGATCCGCCACTGCACTTCCTGATCGTTATACACATCAGGTCAATTGGACAGTCCGAAAATCATTATACGCAAGTTAATTAAACACACTGAGATACGATCATAACTTAATTATCATTTCGAGTAATGGTTAATAAATACGTTGAATTTATCATAACATGTTTCCATAACTGAGTAAAAAGTTTATTTTTCAATCGGTGGGTATGCATCTTTTAACACTTGGCTCATAATACTAGCAATATATTTATTCTAAAAGATATTTTTCCGTAAAACCGAGTCCCCGTGTACTAACATTCACAAGCGGTCTTTTTTAACGGCTTATTGTTATAATTGTCACCGGCGAGTCGAAATCTACGCTCTATATTTTGATCGTTCTACCTAATATTGATGACTCAATTTCATTCACTTCTGAATATATTTCATGGATTAAATAAAACAAACTACCTAATTTTATAGTCAGTTTTCAGCATGGAAACTCAAGTAACAGACCTACCAACTAACAATGCAGAACCGGCACAGTAAGTAAAATATCGTACAAGTCGTACAACATCATAGTACATTCAGTACATTTACACTGATTATGGATCAACTGATTTGTTATTAGTTATTCGCTTTATTATTGGTAATTAAAATACCTTTATAATATTCGATGCGTATGAAATATCTTGATGATTTTTAGGATATTCAATTATCTTCAGTTGTTCGGATAATTTTATAATTCAGTATCAGTATTAGGAATCTGGTATACTTGCACTATATTAAAGAAATAAAAAAAATGTAACCTGGGAACAGTATCTAACAATCAATATTTATATGTTCCTGATCACTGATCACGGTAACTGAATAAAAAATGCCCCTAACAAAAATATTGTAAAATTAAGATATGAATTATGACTGCTCGTTTTTCGTCCACGTTTTACAAAACGATATGAACATGATGAATGTGGATCGTGAAAAGCTAAAAAAAAAAAAAAAAAGAAGCAAAAAAAAAAAGTGGGGTTGTTGTTTCACGTCCACACAAAACAAGCCAGAAATAAAAGTGACAACGATCACGATTATACATTTAGCTGACAAAAGTATGAGAGAGAAGAGTAGAGAAATGAACATTAATTTTGTCGTCATCTTCAAGGATTTGCAGAGAACGTTGACTGATTTGCTGCTTCTCTCGAATTATGACTCTAACTAAGAAGCAAGTAACCAGAAGTAATTAAAGTTGTAGAAAGTGTAATTTAGTTAATATAAAGTTGCTCAGTTCAAATTTTGTAACTAGGAAATCAAAAGATCCTGGAGAATTAATTGCATGTTCCCAGTTATATGTACATTTGACACATGACAATTATTAGCACTGCCCCATTTTCTTTAAAATCCGTTATTTTTTTTTTTTTTTTTTTTTAATTTCAATCAATTTTGCATATATCTGATGTCTGCTGTGGAAAGTCTAGGAATTGAAAAAAAAAAAACCAACATGTTATCTGTTACTTTGTAGTAGATTTATATTAACCGGCATATCCAAGAAAAACGCGAAAATATGAAAATAGATTTTTATATTTCCCGATTTTCCGCCATGTCTTTAATGGTCAGGTTATTTGGATAATTTTGTCTCAGTAACGACAGACCTTTAAATGTTTTTGTTGAAATTTAGACCCATGTCTATTGTTGAAAACTGTATGTTATCCTCTCGATGTTCTTTCATTATTTTTGTCGTTAGTTTAATATCACAATTAGCATGATTAGGTCAGGTTAGATTGATGTCACATGATTAGGCCGGTCAGGTTAGATTGATGTCACATGATTAGGCCGGTCAGGTTAGGTTGATGTCACATGATTAGGTTAGGTTAGGTTGATGTCACATGATTAGGTCAGGTTAGGTTGATGTCACATGATTAGGTCAGGTTAGGTTGATGTCACATTTATGTTTACTCCCACATTTCTTTTTATTAAAAGTTTTCTTCTAAATCGGTCCATGACCTGCACATCAGAACTGTAAGGGCTATTGAGCATATTGATTACAGATTAAGTGCGTTTCTCTATTTAAGAGAGATTTATCAAAATATTTTTTGACAATTGAAAACATGCAGAATACGGTGATATTTTGCGTTTTCAACTGTGTCCTATATTGAAGAAATGTTGCATTGTAAAACAATATAAATAATAAGCCTAGTTTTTTGACGAATACTTTTAAAAAGTTTCTCCTATTTCCACTTAATTTTACTTTCTTTCATACTTCATATTTGGAAACGACGAAAGTGGTATTTGTTTAACATGGCATATGTCTATATATTAAAGGCAAGATAACTATATCTGGGGAAGTAAATGTAAATATATTGGTCAGACTATATGGCAGTTAGAACAAACTGAGTCTGTCTAATACTATGTCGTGTTAATAATAATATAAAAAAAATAGTACAGAAATATGATAAGAATAAGCAGAAAAAAATCGTTTTAGAATGAAATTCAAAACAGTGTGGCTGTGGCCATTGATTGACACATTAAATTCATCCATTGACTGGGACAATTTACGTGAACGTGTGTCTGTAACGACCACTGTTCACGACGTACCTACGATAGACATTTAAACTGTGGGGTCACCAAAGGTTTCTTAACGCCTTTAATTATAATAATTCGAAAAATTAATCAGGAATAACCCTTATGTTTTGATTTATACATTGATATAGATCAAAACATCGTGTTATTCCTGATTAATTTTTTCGAAATACTTTATTAAGGTGTTGAGGACCTTTGGTGACCCCATAGTTTAAGTGTCTTTAAAAAGTACACAGTTATCAATGGTCGTTACATACAGACGTTCACTTAAATTGTCCCAGTCAATGGGTGAATTTCATGTGTCAATCAATGGCCACAGCCACACTGTTTTGAATTTCATTCTAAGTTCAGGGTTGGGTTTTTAAGCTTCTCATCTACTAATGCATTTTTGCAAGTCTTTCAGAGCATTCTCAATGAAGGTTATCAATACTTTCTGATTTTTTTCTCTGTTTTATTTGACAAGATTTCAGACAGGGCGACAGTCTTCCATGTCTAATTTTTTTAAAACCGTAAAATGTGGAAAGTCACAAATATTATCATGGCCTCTTATTGCAGACTATACAATTTTTGAGCTCCCTCTAAAATGTCTAAGAAACTATTTAATAAATCGTAATGCTCACAGTAGGTCTTTATTTTGTACATTCTGGGTTATATTATTTGCTTAAACAAAAGCTACATGGCAAAGCTAAAACAACTTTAATACTGTATATCTGAAAACTAGTTAATTTTTATAGTTACCATTTCAGTACAAAAAAACGTAATTATCGATACATGGTATTCGATGACTCATGGCATTACAATTGATATTATGTTTCCTATATGTATGATCAATGCGTTTTAAAATAATTTATATAAACGGTAAACGTTTTAAACATAATATTCCATACATATAGTAGGGGCCTGGAGATTTTATAGAAAATGTAAGCAAGTGATGTTACATATTATTTTGAAAGCACTACATTTTCTGATTCACATGATCCGTGCTTCCTATCTGAAAATGTATAACCATTGATGTATCTCCTTTTCATCTACAACAGCCATTGTCAGCAGCCAGAACAAAGTTGTAGAAAGTTACCGAAATGGAGACCAACATCCAAGGCAAAATTAGCTGAAGTGGAAGAAAAACTACTAAAAGGTACGATACATTGAATAGCAAAATATTGTGTGGACTAAAGCTAGTGTACGCCGTTCAGAAAATGCGAATCACAAGTTATTTGCACCAATTATATTTTTTGTGTGCAATTTTTTTTCAATCAATCAATCAATCAATCAATCAAATAAATGCATGGCACCAGATACATGCATATAATACATTATATGTCTCTGATGACACCCCCTCTATTGGGCGCAGATCTAGGTTTGAGACTACAGTTAGGGCGCGATCATTACAATTTTATCGGGCGTAGAGATGCGATACAATTTATAACTTGCTTTATCCCCTTAAATGTTTCCTCATTTGTGGCGATTGTGACATGGTGATGGTTATATATCCCAACTGTATCTCTTTCACTTAATTTTTGATTGATTGTAAATTGTTTTCATGCAATGCAAACATTGGAATTTCAACACGTTCCTTTTGGATTTAATATATTTATACTGCCAAAATGTTTATATGTATTTTGTAAAAATTAATGTGTTATCCTGGTTTAAACATGCTAAAGTTTATATGATTACATTTCTTAAACATCAGCTTGTTCTAAAGAAATTTAACAATAAACCATTTATTCCTTATTCATTTTAGCGTATTTGAAAATTCCATACACCACGAGAATGGTCCAACTTTCAAATCCGAAACATCAATTATGGACAATATCTATTAACGAAAATCATAGTGGAACACCTTTAGTTCTAGTACACGGTATGGGAGGTGGTATTGGACTATGGGCCAAAAATCTAACAGAACTATCGAAAAATAGACCCGTATATGCATTTGATCTCATTGGTTTTGGTAAAAGTTCTAGACCAACATTAAGTACAAAAACAGATGTGGCAGAGGACCAATTTGTAGACTCCATTGAAGAATGGAGAAAGCAAATGAAACTGGAGAAGTTTATTTTACTTGGGCATAGTTTAGGTGGATATCTAAGTACATCATATGCATTGAAATACCCAGAACGAATTCAGCATTTAATACCAACAGATCCCTGGGGATATCACGAAAAGCCACCAGAAACACAGATGCCGACACGATACAAAATCTTACTTGGAATCGGAAGTCTATTTTACCCGATGTCTTTTCTACGGGCTTCGGGACCATTTGGTATGTAATATAAATTAGGCCAGCCCACTCATCAATTTTCCTACTATTAAGCTAAGTGATTTTTCTAAGTATCGTAATTAGAAAACACTTTCAAATGCTAATAGCATATATCTTATTTCATTTTTCACTTTAAGAATAAAATAGCATTTTGGAAATAAAGGACAATTTTGTGTCGATATCTTGATTATAAGTTTATAACTGA
Organism: Mytilus edulis; assembly: GCA_019925275.1. NCBI lineage: Eukaryota > Metazoa > Mollusca > Bivalvia > Mytilida > Mytilidae > Mytilus > Mytilus edulis. Next base: position 34,270,549 of record CM034352.1, read on the forward strand.
GACTTTATCTAAATATGGAAACAGAGAACTTTTTTCAATTTGCAGGTCCTGGATTGGTGAAGAAATTTAGATCTGATATCCAGAACAAGTTTGCTGATGCCCTTACGGACGATACCGTCAGTAATTACATCTATCACTGTAACGCAAGAACGCCAAGGTAATAGCAATCTATAATATTGTAATTTTCAAACATTGGGTTGTTTTCTATATTTAATTTAGTATGTAGAGTTTTTGACGTTTTCCTTACATGGTGATTCAAATACTTGAGATTATTCTAAGATGTAATAGCATGATTGTGACATCACATTACAACTAATTAGTACAAAACTCTCATTTTTTTCTTCTTCACTGTAGTACATGTTAATATACGAACCCTAAGGCGCTAGATATAAAAGTCTTAGAGAGACAAGAAAAAACATATACATACTACTTTCTATTAACGTAAAATAATATATGCTTCAAATGAATGAATATAGAAATGATTAAAACTTCATCTACAACATACATAATAATAGCATTATTTAGATAAACATCATTTTTCATCTTTGAAGATTTGCGTTATTAAATACACAAATTATATTATTGATGTAGAATTTATAGTGCTTGGTGGCTAGAAAATTCATTTAACATATTTTATGTTCCAGTGGCGAGATTGCATTCAAGAGTATAAGTCTTGGACCATACATTTGGGCAAAAAATCCTATGATAAACAGGGCTGTCAATTTACCAAAGGAATTACCAGTGTCTATATTGTATGGATCTGAGTCCTGGATGGATAAAACAGCAGGGTACCAAGTACAGACGGCAAGGGATTCTAGTTATGTTACTGTACAGGTAAATATAAAGACTAACATCAAGAGTTTTTTTCCTACAAATATAAAAAAGATGTGGTATGATTGCCAATGAGGCACCTCTCTAGAAGACACCAAATAATACCGAAACTATAACAACTATTGGTTACCGTACAACTTTCAACAATGAACAAAGCCCAAACCACAAAGTCAGCTTTGAAAGGTCAGAAGTGAAATTTCTCTTAAAAATCTAGTTTAAAGTTAAAATTGTTGTTTTTATCCATTTTCGAAGGACTGTTTTGGATTGGGCTTCCTTTTCATTATCTAATTTATATTGTTTTTAAGTGTTATATTAGGTCAAAATAATTAACTCTTTCATGTCCTCCCCAGTCTACTCAAATTCTGTGCAATTTCTTTATTATATTTTGATGCTTCCATGTTTGGATTTAACTATTTTATTTCTTGTACAAACATCCTGTCGATGTTACTGAAAATGTTTTAGTTTCACCCGAAGAGCTTAATGTACATTAAGTCTCACTATTGCTGATTATTATGCAGTTATTCAGGCATCTCTTTTTGAAAAAGAAAACATCGTTTCTGCCTGTACAGTTTACGAAATTGCTGTATAAAATATTATCCGATGCACAGTGGCCGATATTAGAGTGCAGGGTTAAATAATTTGAAACACAGACTTGAGTGTTATCTCTGAACTTATCTTTATTATACTTTAAATTTATTCACAACTGTAAAACTCAAGGCAATTCATATTTTGATTTATCATTTTGATATGTGTATTAAATATCCACTTGTCCTTTTAAAGACTATATGTTAATATCTAGATGTCTTTTGGTTTATAATTTGTCTAAGTCATACAAAATCTTTTTCATTTCAGAAAATCCCAGATGCAGGGCATCACGTGTACGCTGATAGATCTGATATATTTAATGTTGTTGTCTCAGAGATCTGTAAAGCTGCAGACCAGAACAGCGTCGTGTCACATGACAAACTGGAAGATATTATATTGAGCTTTGAAAGTACCAGTACAAAGAAAACCACATGACCTAATCACATGACTAGCTTTACAATTTTAAAATATTTGCTTTAAAAGGATCTGAAATATAAACTTTAAAAAGATCTGAAAATAAGGGTAAATCTGTCACATTTATAAGGTCAAACTGCAAGATCTTACTAAGTTTCTAAGTGGGCATTAAAAGAAGCTTAATTGAGAAATTGCCGGAAAGTGAATAAAGGGCCATAACTGAGCAGACACAACTATTTTGTCTTTCTTTAAGAATTATATTTTTGTACCACTATTTTTGCTGTGATAATATATATTTATTGCTATGTTATGTTAATGTTATACATCGTTTCTGTTCTGTGTTAAATGTTTATCTTTCTATTTATCAATGAATAAAGGTTGAAACTAGAAGTGTTTTGATTATTCTTCAATTTACGTATACTTTTCTTGTTTATATATGTATGTATATATATATATATATATATGTCAGGAGCCTCTGGCCTTTGTTAGTCTTATGATTTTTAATTTTAGTTTCTTGTGTATAATTCGGAGTTTAGTATGACGTCCATTATCACTATACTAGTATACATATTTTTTAAGGGGCCAGCTGAAGGACGCTTACGGGTGCGGGAGTTTCTCGCTACATTGAAGACCCATTGGTGGCCTTCGGCTGTTGTCTGCTCTATGGTCGGGTTGTTGTCGCTTTGGCACATTTCCCATTTCCTTTCTCAATTTTATGAATACAACAGTATTCGATAATAGCATCATCTGCCAACTAACCAGCTCTAGGATGTAGCCTCCCATTTGTTTCTTTTAAAAAATCGAAATCTCCCTCTTTGGACCTATCACCTTTGAATGAGACCATAGTGCTCCCCTTTAATGTAAAATAAAAACACCTATAGTTGCTAACATTCATGTACGTCATTTCGTCTCTAGCGGATTGTCACCTTATTGGCAATCATACCATATTCCAATTCTCAATTAAATGATGAGGTGAACATAGAGTGTTTTTATAGTATATTTGTATGTAGCTTCTAACGGTTGGCAGGTATATTATGTATGTAGTTATTATTTCATAACTTGTTTTTCAAAGAAAATTCTTAGTGCATACTAGTATGTGTACATTTGCGACTGAAAACTGAAAAAAAGATGATCAACAAGTTTATTTGTCTGCTAAAGATTGTTTTATCTCGTAAATATATTTAACCGAATTAAATTGAAAGACTTCAAAGCATTCAGTTGCCTGTTTTAAGATTTTTTTCTTCGCCTTAGAATATAAAAACACAACTGAAGCATATCTTAACAGAATATTTTTATGATGTAATATGGAGGATTACTGCTAAGTATTTTAGCAGTGTGAAGTGCCGAGTAAGTGGGATAGAAGTGTATATTCAGCTCTTAAATAATGCAAGGATGAACATGAGTGATCTTATTCTTTCGAGAAAAAAAAAAAACCCCAACAATAACAGGCGGTCGACGAGATAGGCCACAATACGACCTTCAACAATAAGCAAAATCTATACCGATAGTTCACTATATAAAACAACAATGTGGTACAGTTCGAATGAGAAAATGTTGAATAATTAACGACAAAAAAAATAAACGAGGAACAGCTAATACAGCTAGCAACCAACAGCAACCAATGCAACACAATATTTTGACATTGGACAGGAACCCAGAGAATGAAGCAAGGTAAACAATGTTTTCCAGGGTTCTAACATCACAAAAATAACGAACACTCCAGCTATTATCGGAAAGGGTTGGCTCATCAGATCGACACAAAGCACAACAAAAACTTTAACAAAAAGACGAAACACACAAAGTATCGATCTTAAAGAAATCGCAGTTACATGAAAAACACATCAATCAGTTTTAAAAGTAAACCTCCAACAGATTTAGTATGAAGTCGTTTCAGATAACAAGCACATACGCGACATTACTCGTTTGTACTCCGTGCAGTACGTAGGCAAAAAATAAAGTTTACTTGAACGAATGAAGAACATGTAAGCATTTGCACAGTTCAAGGCAAGCATAGACTTACTACTGGCAAACCGTTATAATTTTAAAAACATATTATTAGATAATGGTATGCACCAAGCAATTTTCGAGCCAACATTTTATTGTGAAAATTCCTCATCACTCCTCGACCCCCTTATAGTTAATGATATCAATATTCTTGCATATCACGAAGTGAGTGAAAATATTTTAGAAGCAAATACTAGGTTCCATTGTCCAGTAAGTGGAATACTTAATTTGCACAAACCGAAATACACCCAATTTAAACGTAAGGTTTGGAATTTTGAAAAAGGGGACTACGATCGCTACTGCGAGGAGTTAAGACAAGTTGACTGGGACACATTACTTGATAAAACTTTAAATAATGCAGTCTCCATTGTTACACAAAAAATTCTAGATGCTGCTAACAAGCATATACCAAGTAAATTAATTGTTGTTCGCACGAATTAAACCATTGTGGTGACGTCGGCCCATTCATTTACCGTGGATTCTTTTTCTAGAATCAACGCTTTCTAAATCAGTCGCTGAAATTGACTCACCAGATTATATTCTATTGTTTCCTTTGTGTGCCTAATATCATTAAGTTTGAATTGAGTAATTTCCTGATTTCTGTTCACTAATGGAATTATTTTTAAAAACTTACCTTTAATTTTTGTAATTTCTATATGCCTTCACTGGGAATCGAACCCGTCCATAAATTTTGTAACTTGTTACTGACATTAACATATCGACGAAACCTTTGGGCTACCAATAGGTTACGATTTTAAAGTCTATTTTATATATATAAATGAATATATGATATACATCGGTACAACGGACACATGGCTTCTACCTTTATATATACATAATAGGTAATTGTATTGTATGAGTTGGTAGCCACGAGGTTTCGTAGTTAAGATAAATGAGTTAAAACTAAGGACTTGTCTGTTTAGGTTCGAATCCCTGAATTCTCTTTGTTGTTCCAATAGTCTAGATTTCCAGTTTTTGTTCTTGTTTTGAATGTTCTTGTGGATATTTTGTGTAAAAAAGCGATTATGGTCGTTTATTATCGGATAATGGTTGGCTATTCCATATGTTTCGAACAAAACAAAAATGGATTGCATAATATTGGTCCATTTTTGTTTTATAAATTAATATTATATGATTTCATCTGTTTTACTACATAATTTTACAAATTTTAATTCGCAAATTCCTATGCTAGAAAATCGTGATATGTCTTGAATTAGGCTTATTGCTAGAAATTTCGGAAACATACTTATTATATATGCACTATATATAATGTTTTTTGTCGGGTTGTTGTCACTTTGACACATTCTCCATTTCCATTAAGATCAATTCAAATAGAAATAATTTCCAATATGTCTTATTTTGTAAAAACAGAAAACATTCGGATGCCTGGTGATATCAAGATCTTTAAGGGCAGACGTGTTGTGTTATAATATATTTGTATTCTTTTAACCATTTAATTGTGATATCTAATTTATTGTAATGAATCGTTTGGCACAATATTATGGTTAATAAAACTCACTCACAATACCTTCTAATTAAGAATAGGCGTTAATTTTCAAAAGACATTATCACAATAGTTTTAAGTGATAGATACAATGGATAAGCGTTGATTCATGAAAAACAAACCATTCGCCCTGCGGGCTCATGGTTTCTTTTTCAAGAATCAACGCTTATCCATTGTATCTATATCACAGATCCTCCCTGGTATATGGATGACGGTCACTTATAAGGAGACAAATTCGTAAACGGAAACGTTCGCACAAAAAAGCAAAAAAATACAATACTGCTGAGTCTTGGGCAAACTTTAAGAAAATTAGGAATGAATGCGTAAACTCGATTAAACTAGCAAAAAACCCATTATTTTGAAAAACAATGTGAATCATTACATTCACACGTAGATTCCATAAATAATTGGTGGAACAAATTGCCAAATTGCAACCTGGCTGGATTTCCTTCCAAATCCTCAGACTTCCCCCCTATTTTATTAAATGATACCTACTTAGACGATAATAAGAATAAAGCACAAGCAAATGCATTTAATCGTTATTTTTGTGATCAATCGAGTGTTGATGACTCATCTGCAAATATTCCAGAACTAAATTTAGATGAAATCATACATACATTAGATAATATGATTATAACGCAAGAGGAAGTTTATGACCAACTTCTCTTGTTAGACGTGTCTAAGGCAACAGGCCCCGATAGCATTTAAAAGTCTAAGATTTCTTAAATATGCGGCTTTAGAATTAAGCTATCCCCTGGCTCTGTTGTTCAATAAGTCACTTCAATCATGCATTTATCCGTATGAATGGATAATAGCAAATGTGATACCAGTTTTCAAGAGTGGTTCTCAAGAAATTTTATCAAACTATAGACCAATCTCTCTGTTATCTATTATTGGTAAAACGATGGAAAATGTGTTTTTAATATTTATTTAATTTTCTTTCTTATTACAAAATAATTACAAACTTGCAATCAGGTTTTATGCCTGGAGATAGTACTGTTAATCAACTTATTTATATTACCAACGATATTGCTAAAGATCTTGATTTTGGAAAGGAAATAAGAGTTGTGTTTTGTGATATCAGTAAATCGTTTGACCGGTTCTGGCATGAAGGCCTCCTTCATAAACTAGAAAAATATGGAATAAGAGGGGACTTACTAAAATGGTTTAAAAGTTATTTATCTGAAAGAAGACATGCGTTGTCATAGGAGGACAGACCTCTGATGTGTATAGCATTATTGCAGCTTTCCCCCAGGGCTCAATTTTAGGCCCTGTATTATTTTATTATTCATAAACGATATTGTATGTGACATATCATGCAACATCAGACTTTTTGCTGACGATACATCATTATATATAGTTGTTGAGGACGAGTATGCTACAGCTGAATTAATGAACTCTGATATAGAAAAAAAAATCACCTATGGTCTCAACAATGGCTTGTTAATTTTAATCCAAGAAAAACTTAAACCATGACCATATCTAGAAAAAGAGCAAAACCCCATAATCCACCAATATATATGAATGATACACTGATACAAGAGGTTGAAGAACATAAACATTTAGGGTCAATTTTTCAAGAAAACTGTTGTTGGGAAAGTCATGTAATCTGTATTATTGATAAAGCTACGCCTCGTTTAAATCTTATGAGGAGTTTAAAGTTTAATCTATCGCGTAATAATCTACAAGTAATATATATATATCAGTTTCATCAGGCCAATTCTTGAATATGCGGATACAGTGTGGGATAATATACCAATTTATTTAAAGGACAAACTAGAGAGCATTCAAAAAGAAGCGGCTCGTATAGTCACGTGTTCCACTAAGCTTTGTTCTAAATCTAATCTTTATAATGATACTGGTTGGGTATCTCTGAGCGAGAGAAGATCTAGACATAAAGTTATTAAATTTCACGAAATGTTTCATGACCAAGCTCCTAATTATCTTTGTAGTCTCGTACCTCAACAACTTTATCAAGTCTATAACTATAATACTAGAACGGCATTTAATGTTTTAAATATGAACTGTAGAACTACATTTTATCAAAATTCTTTCTTACTATCTGTTATTCGTGAATGAAACAGGCTTCCACAAGATGTTTTATGTTCCTAATTTTGTCATTTTTAAAGGGAGACGGATTTATATAAGTTTTTCTTGTTTCCGAATCCCTGTATTTATATTGTATAATTATATTTCATGCACTTTTTGAATAAAATATTGTTTAAACTAAGCATAGACAGATATTGGTGTAACCGCCTGTTTTCTACGACCACAAACAATGTATTGAGTTTAACATTACTCGACTCAACCTTTTCCTTAGTTAGATTGTTCGTGTAGTTACGACTTGTGTTCCTATTTAAACTGTCAGAAACAAACATACTACCGGGTAGCGTATAGACATACATTGTTTATTGTTGCAGATCTTATGTTGATCGTAGAATATTTTTGTTGTTTATGTATTATTAGGTTTATGTTCCGAATATTTGATTGACGTTGTTTGTGAAAGAAATAAAAAAAATTGGAAAGAATATACATAATATAACTTTCTTATCAAGTTCAGCCTTGTATGTGTCAAGCCAGTTTGGATCCGTTATTTAAATGAAACTGGTTTGTCCAAAACCATCATCGTCTTTATAGGTCAACTAGATCGAAACTCAAGTGAGAGTTTCAGTTCCGTATTGCAAAAGTATTTACCAAATGCCCAATATTTTTAAAACAAAGGAAATATCAAGTAATGAATAGAAAAAAATAATGTGCCTGTTAATTTAAATTTCAAGTGTTCTTTGTAGAAATATGATATAAGTATGTTTGCATAGAAGGAGCTTCTTTGTTCGTATAATACCGCAGGGAGCTCAAGTAGTCTTTAATTAGCAACATGACAATTTCGGCCTTCGTTTCCTTTCGTGCCTGATTATACCAAGCATAGTTTAGCGAAAAGCGCGTCTGGCGTACTAAATTATAATCCTGGTACTTTTGATAACTATTAGACGATGTTAGAAACGATACTTAGTTCATAACCAAACAAATCAAATATTTTTTAGAAATACATTCAATTTAATTTTGTAATTCCTGTTCAAAATCTGGGTTAACTTACAATATTTAAGTTTTTTTAATTTAAAGAGAAAAGAAAAATAACAAAGATGCATTTGTGTACAAGAAACTTTTGTCTATTGTCTTTGCTTCTTCGACATCGTCAACCAATGGCGAAGCAATAGAACTATGACGTTGTCGTCATTCTCTGTCTTCTCTGTAGCGACGTTCCTTCACTACGCCATAGAAAGTCACAAAATATTTCCAGAATATTTTCGTTGATTTTACAGAAGATAAAGAAATGAATTCAGTTTTAATACCAGATATATATCGGCTTATGTCCGGTCCATATCACAGGTGAGTTTTTTTATACCGACATTGACTCTCTACACCATTAAATTTGATAACCGAAGAATTAATTTTGGTTAAATATTTCTATTTTTTTTATCTACGAGTTTTGATTTATTACATTTATCTTGAACTTTTTATACCTCTTTTCTCTAATTTTATTTTTTTCTAACCTTATTCTCAATTCTTTCCTTTTTCTTCTCATATTTTCTCAATTTATATTGTTTGTCCTATATTTTGAATTTCTTGCCTATCATTCTTTATGCTGTTAACCCCATCCATAAAATCAATTACCGTGGAGTTTCAAACTTTTCTGTAAGTACAAAGTAAGATTGGATTTTTTCGAATTGCAGTATTGATAACTTTACAACATTGTGCGAAGAGCTAGAGGACCATATTGATCCATCAATAGATGAAATACGTATGGAGAAGATGATCAGCATCATGAAGAGATTGGGAGATTATAAAACAGATGAAGGTAAGTTTGTGTTGCCAAAGACTTCTACATATGTCAAAGAAGATGTTTTATCTTCGAAAAACACAAAATATTCAAGATTATTTTGGTAAGAAATCCTGTTTTTACAATTATTTTCTTGAGAATTTTAACTTCCCTAATTTAGTATATGTATATGTTACAGTAAATAGGTGAAATTAGGAATTACATGTAATTACTAAAATTTAGGAATTACATGTAATTGCCGATGCACTTAGTAAATACAAGTAATTCCTAAAACGGCCCAGTAATTACCAGTAATTACTAATTTTAAAATGAATTTTTACACCTATTTACTAACTGTTAAAAGAATGTTGTAATATAGTCAACTGATCAAAAGTTATGGTAAAACTAACTAGAAAATCAGTACATACTCTTAAAAAAGGTTCAGCCTAAAAGTACCTTTTCGCTATAGGTGCATTAGCAACGAGATTTTAAGTTTTTTTTTTTTTTTTTTTAGCGAAAAGGTACATTTTAGGCTGATCACTTTTTACAAACTTTACTTGTGGATATTACCTTACGATCACAAGCTTCTGTCCAAGTTGGGTAGAAATCCAGGATAGTTTAGAGAGTTATCAAAATTGACCAAACTTTAACCACAGTGTGACTTTATAAGTAAAATACGAAAAAACTTGATTTTATATTTACAAAATTTACTTCTTTAAATTTATCTTTTGATCATAAACAAGCTTCTGTTCAAGTTTGGAAGAAATTCAGGATAATTTAAGAAAGTTATCAAAACTTTAAAAACTTTAAACCACAGAGTGAATATTTGTGGACGCCGCTGGCGACGGAATTAATGTTGGTTCGCTATGTCTCGCTTTTGCTACAAAAGTTACAGGCTCGACAAAAAGGAAAAGAATGTCAACGTTGAAAGTAAAAGAAAAGGGATGGACAATTTAGTTGACTTATTCAATCCACAAAAAGATCCTTCTTATACAGGTAGAAACGATGATAACATTTTGTTGCAGGTATATGAGCTTCAGTTTGGAGGTCTTGAAATACTTATGAAAAAGAGAAACACAGAAACACGGAAATATGAAAATGTGACTCTTAACGCCATCAATTTGTAAAAATTTGTTTGTGAAGAATATCAGCTTCATCGCTAATGTCTGACAAAAGAAGTCGTAGTTAAACATTTTTTGTGAAAGGAATTTAACTCATGTCATTGGCCAAGTTGATATGCAAAGTATTTAATTTAACAAAATTATGAGATTTAAAGAATTACCAAGATTATTTAACCAAATTTGGCGTAATCTAATGTCTATCTTTAAAAAGGGCTGGCTAAGTTGCATATAAACTTCTAAAAAATGTATTTCTCAATATTGGATTGATATCATTGTCTTGCAAGCATGCTGAAAATGATTTTTATTTTTTTATGGAGTTTCAAAACTTATCATACAACCATTTTCTAGTTTCAATTCACAAACACTTATGAGTATGCACTTTTAATGTGCCGTATTATCCTTAATCCTTAAGTAAGCCCTAAAAATCTCTACCCCTTTACTTTCTTATTTGATATCTTGAATTAAGTCGTTAATTTTTAACAAAAAATATCAAGTTAGTAAATAGCTGTAAAAATGACCAAAAAAATCAGTGAATACCAGTAATCACTGAAACAACTAGTAAATACATGTAATTACTAAATTGACTAGTAATTACAGGTATTTACTGAAATGTTTAGTAATTACGTGTAATTCCTAATTTCACCTATTTACTGTAACATGTATATATTGTATCTGAGACCACGATTTTATTATTTACCTTAATTAAAAAATAGGTTGTTTATTTTCGGAGATAAATACAATTCGATGTTTTTATGAAAAACTTAAAGGCTTGCGAATTCTTCTGTCATTGACCAACATTTAAAAACACCTTGTTACAAACAGGGTGATCTTTTATATGCTACTGAATATTTGTTTCTGAAATGATTAAGCAATGTACAATGTAATATCTTTGCAGTGTTTCCTAAGATGAACGAGTTATTTTACACGTTGACTGAGACAGTTTTCAGTGTTGTCGAGTCCCAGGAGAATTGGTCACTATCTGAATCCGCTAAGCCATCAGTTGCCAGGGTGATTCTTGACAAATTTCAGAAAATGATAGTAGGAGGCAGAATTCTGCCAAAACAAACGTGAGTTCAAAGAATTTACTTTTCGGATAACATGCTATCTTAACAAATTCAGATTTTTCATTCTTTAAAAATATTTTGGTTGTATTTTAGAAATTCGCTTCAACGAAAAACATTTAAAAATAAAAGTTAAAACAGAAATTCGGGAATTTTATTTTTGGATAATATTTTGTCGCTGCTTGAGAAATTAGAAATCCGTTTCGAAGAAATAAAATGAAAAACATGCGGAAAACATTAAAAAATATTCGAGTGATTTATGTGGTAATTTAGAATATGATTTATCAATCAAACTAAATTTCATTTGTTTTCTAAGACAATTCTGTTTTTTTTTTTTTAGATTAATGGAGAAAAAATGCCATAAGCGGTATAAACAAGTAAGAGAATACAAAGAAGTACAAGATCTAAAGAAATTAATAGAGAACCACGAGAAAATTTACCAGGAACTTCAGGAACAACAAAAGGTAAAATATAACCATCAACAATTTTGATATTCCAGTAAAACGGAACAGCGAAGCAACGAAACAGTAGAACAAACAATAAAAAAATCAAACAAACCGAAACAGCAAAACAACCGAAACAGCAAAACAACCGAAACAGCAAAACAACCGAAACAGCAAAACAACCGAAACAGCAAAACAACCAAAGCAGCGTTACAACAGAATAAACGGAACATATTTGAATTACCGAAAGACTTATCGTAGTGTTCTACAATAAATGTCGTTCCGTTATTTTGTTGTTTCATTGTTTTAAAATTGATTTCGTATTTTTTCCATTGTTCCATAGTTCTCAAGTTTAATGTAGTAACCGCAAGCAATGTTTTTGTTTTGTTTTGAAGATATTTGCAACAAATTTGTTTATTTGATAGTTATATTTTTTTCTTCAGAAATGTTGGGTCATCAACGACAAGGTGACTTTTGTTACAGACCTACTTCAGCGTAAAAAAACCTTCTTCGCAGAATATGAAGACAAATTCTCGCCTAAAAATCATGAGCGGAGAAAGGATTTCATGGAGTTTCTTCAAGAAAAGTTAGAGAGAAAGATGGAGAAAGCTGCTGAGACTACGGGAAAGTATCAGACTATGCTTTATGCTGAAAGTGTGGCCAAAGATAAAGTGAGACAGGTACACATATATAAATTATAATAATAAATAACTAGTAATCACAATCCCTTGTTTAAAGGATTTTCTGGGGGAGGGGAGGGGATGGGAGGGAAATATTATTCGTAGTTATTCCAAAAGACTATACATGAATTCAAAATCAAAATATGAGAACCACATTTTCCGTTTACCAATACTGCGAACTCAGTTAAATTGGAATGGAGAAAAATAGTTAGGAGCCTCTGGCCTTTGTAAGTCTGGTATGATTTAAAAAAAAAATTAGTTCATTTATAAATATGTTTTGGAGTTTAGTATGACGTTCATTTTCACTGAACTAGTACACATTTTTATTAAGGGGTCAGCTGTGACCCACCTATTTATTATTATTACATACTATACGAGTAATTTATAAATAATTTCTTTACAGTTGGAAAGTCAAATTTTAGATAGTCTAAAATACGGATTCAACGAAAAGATATTGAGTGGACTTGTTTTTCTGAAGCGAGTTTTGTCAACCGTTAACACTGAAAGGTAAGCTAATCTACCTCCAACTTGATCCTTAATTTCAGAGGATATCTTTTTTTCTATAAATCGGAAGCATATGACTAGTAGTATGACATCATTCAAACATTATATATATACAGACATAAAAATATGTATGTAGAATTAAACTAAAATGATATATTTATTTTCTATGGCAAAAATTGTAAAGTGAAACCCGCCTTTTAATTATTTTTCCAACATTTGGTATCATAGTGAAAAAAAAAAATAAACTAATTTCTCGTTTTAAAAATTGTGTTTTGACTTGTCACACTTACCACGCCATTTTTTGTCTCTTAAAAGTTCAAATTTTTTATTATAAACTCTCAGACATATATAGTGCTTCAAGAGGATATCAGCGAGGACATATTTTGAAATATAATTTGCATATTTGTTTACACAGGTCACACGACCTTATGCAGCACATCCAAAAGCTAGAAACTGAGAGCCAACATTTAGTTACCAACATCGTAAATACACTTAGTTCAAAATACAAAAGTGTATCACCACAGGTACTTATTTTTATTTATGAGTAAAGTTTGTATATGAAGACGTTAAGCTAGAAACAAATTTAAAATGCGCGGAAATAAGCAAATCTTAAACGGATCTGCATGCATGTATGAGGGGTTATGTATGACAGTTAAATAAAAGCCCCCCCCCCCCGCAAATCATTCGAAATATGGTCCTCATTTTATAAGAATATTGGAGTATTTGAACAATGTAGTGAACTAGAAAGATATAACAAATATTATAAGATTTGTTGCAAATTAAAGGATTGTTTTAAATTTAGAAATTATTGTGAGGTGTTTATTTATGCTAACAATGTGACTTCCTGAGTATCCACATACTATATATATGCGTATGTTATTTAAAAAAAGAGTCATATCTAAATTCATAGGCTCGCATTTGTATGCTCCACCTAGTGGCAACAACATTTTCCGTAAGTACTTCTGTTTGTTCGTTCGTCCGTCTGTCCCGCTTTAGTTTAAAGTTTTTGGTCAAAGCAGTTTTTTTATGAAATTAAAGACCAATCAACCTGAACCATAGTAAACATGCTTCCTATGATACGATCTTTCTAATTGTAATGCCAAATTATTAGAGTTTGACCCCAACTTCACGACAATGCATGGTACATGTATCTATATATTGTATAAAATATAGATTATAAAATGTTTTAATATAGTTTGCTTATATATTTCTATTTACAAGGAATTTCACCTTCAACATAAATTTTCTGAAGAACTTCCTGACTGTGAATTCACTGGATACCATGAAAACCTTAGACAAATCAAGTTGAAAACATCAAAGAAAAACGAACAACAGGGCACCAGTAATGATAGTAAGTGGTTTTAGTATAATATCTTCAAAAAGAATATAGGACATGTATTTTAATCTTATCATTTTCAATTGAAACGGAAATGGAAATCATTACATCATAGTACGTGTGCCTTTTTTTTTTTTTTTATTTATCTTTGCAATATTGCATATATAAAAAACAAGATATGGTATGATTGCCAATAAGACAACTGTCCACAAGAGAACAAAATGATACAGACATTAACAACTGTAGGTCACCGTACGGCCTTCAACAATGAACATAGCCTATATCGCATAGTCAGCTATAAAAGACCCCGATATGACAATGTAAAACAATATAAACGAGAAAACTTTTTATTGTTTATAAAACTTTAGCATTCTTTGTTTTTGTGCTGTTAACTTATCTTATTTTTTTATTATAACTTTTATTATAATTATCATTATTACATGAAAATAAGTTAATCTTTTCCAATTTCAATCTGTCGGAAAAAAAATCTTTTCTATACCTAAAAATATTTTAGTTCTTCATTTTTTTAATGAACAGAACCCAACAGAGACGGAGCAGCTTTTACCCACTGCTTTTCACGTCAGACATATCTTGATACACGTGACTTGAACAATAACACACATCCGGGCTTCAGCGCAGCATCTTTTGATACACACGCAGGCTGTAGTGCAGTACCAAAAGGTAACTAGATTTTATTCCGATTTTATAATCAGTTATTATGATTCATAATCAACAAGGAATGAAAAAAAAAATAATGTCGTCCGTTATAACGTATGAAATAAACGTCATTATCAGCAATCAGCAAACCTTTAAAAAAAAATAAAACTGTTTTATTTGACTGTTTACTGATGACTTATTTTAGACGATTCAGGCGTCTGCTGTGCAAAATGTCAGTCCTGGTATCTATGATGAGTTTATAAAAAATAAAACTATAAAACAAAACAAGAATCAAAAGTTAAAATAGTTTTAAAAAGTTAAGGGTATATAACATATTTTCAAGTCTATATTTCTTAGTGTTGGCATTTCAAATTTTTGATCACTGAGAGTCATGTCAGCAATATCACAAATAACATTGCCAAGTACAGCAAATCTCGCTTTTTAGTCACATATGGAATAGAGTTTTGTTATGGCCCATGCTATGATCATTATGTTTTTTCGGTCTGTGTGTCCGTTCGTTCGTCCATCCGTCCTTTCGTTCATCTCTCCCTCCGTCTGTACGGTCCACTGAACATAGAAATTGGTAGTGCGAATGGAGCATCTGTGTACTATGGACACATTCTTGTTTTACCATATGATTGGACTGTACTATAAAAGTTCATTCTTAGTTGCGCTTATATATGTTTGGAAAAGAATTTGGTTACAATGTGCTTTTGATTTATTAGGCCAAATAAAAAATATGTGTGTTTCCTCTTTCCCTACTTACTCTATATTTTAAGCTAAGAAATAGACTATCTAAAAGTTTTTTTTGTCATTTTTCAATAAGCTAGAGCTGATGTTAGAAACAGAATTTCTCTCCCATAGACTCAATGTGAAAAAAAAATGTCAAATGAAAAACAATTCCCTGCCAACCTATCCTATTATTTTCAAAGCTGTAATAGGAAACACACATATTATTTTATTTGGCCTTATACGTTATTTTTAATGTTGTAGGGATGATTGTTAAACAAAAGATTGCAACAGCATCTAGTGATGTCTCATTTGGATGGTACAAAATGCAACAATGGCAACAAAAGAAATGGACCTTCTTTCTGAAGAACTCTAATACAACATTGTCAAAATCTTGAACAATAATCCTTCATATTATAAAAAAAAGAATCTGTATCATTTTGAAAATAAAGAATATATTATTTATATTTCTTTTTTTGAACTGTGATTTTTACGGGTTGTATAATTTCGAATATTGTATACGTTTTGACTAAATAGGGCCATTGTCGTCTTTTCTCGACACAAAGTTGTCAGTAACTCCAATTAGAATGTATTCTCCTCGACAATGGTAAACACATAAAAAACAATTTTCTAAGATTTGAATACAAAAATAAGTTACTGGTTAAAGTTAAACCGAATGCAGCAAACACAGTTATTTTTGTTTTAACCATAATACTATTCAGATGCTTTGTAGAATATAAACTTCGTTGTAGAAGGTTTTATCATGTATACGAAGAAAACTTGTTGGGTGTGTAACATCGCAGGCAACGTCTGGTTGGAACGTCGAATCCGAGACCTTGCACAGTGAGAAATTTATGCTCTCTGCATGTTACAGAGAGCTATCAGCATTTCTTTGTGGCATGTTGCTATGCACACATGTAATGGCTTTCCATAACTAAAATAAAAAGAGGCGGAGAATAACGAGATAACATTCAAAACTCATAAGTCGAGAGAAACTGACAAAAAGGCATAACTTCAGCAAAACAGCAACACAAGAAAGCAGAGCAAGAATTCAGAGGTCACAACTCTGATTTTTTTATTGTAGGAATGATATTCAAATAAAAGATTGCAACGGAATCATCTGGTGTATTTTTTTATGGTAAAAAATGCAATCATGGCAACACAAGAAATAGGCTTTCTTTTTTAAAGACTCAAACACAACATTGTCATTATCTTGACTGAATTGCACCGAGAAACAATTTGCATCTTTACTATTAGACAATGAAACTTTTGTTATATATAAAGTTGTGTTGTTTTGTAGAATGCATTTAGAATAATATCTTCGCTATAAAGTATGCCAAGGCAATTGCCGTCGTTCTACGACAGGAGATGTTACATCGAAATAAGGATGTAAATTCGTTGGGAAAGTAGAAATGAAATGAAATTTTGTTCGATTAATATTTAATAAATACTTTTTGCAGAAAGTATTAAATATACTATCGCAACAAAAACAAAACAAACAATATTACAAATGATAAACAACAGACAGCAATATATTAAAAGTATGATAGAACGGAAGCAACGTTTAGCAAACCATGAGCCAATCAAAGGCAAAAGGCCTATATTTATTTGGTGACACTATATACCTTCTTTTTTATAAAACAAAAAGTAGTTGGAACAGATGAGAAACTTTTTGGACCTGCCTAGGATCATAAATCGACAATTTTTATCGCCTTCAAATTAAACATGAATCAAGTTTATGCAAGGATTGCATGAATCAGCAGTTACTGTCGGAGACCTGTCATCAAATTTTTATCATACTTCAATAAAAGCATGCAAAACAAAAATAAGATAACATTATAACAATGTATTGCTTACCTTACTTACGTTTTATACCAAAACTTTGTATGGCAATATCTATTCAGCTTTGTAACCCCAAGCAAATAAACCCCCCAATAACATACATATTCCCAATTATATATATATATATATAAATAATTAACAAGCAAGTACATGTAACAAAAAATTCAAATGCTGGTAATATATGTGTAACAAAAGTCCATCATATGGCTAAAAATAGAAGCAGTAACGCAAGCACAACATCCTTAGTAATGCTACTGGCGTGCAGCTATGATCAAAGTTCTGTTTGAAAGCATTGTAAACTCAAACGAGGCTTAACAAATTAGGTTTTACAAAATGCATAAGAAATAGCGCTGTAAATTCAAACTTACGTGATAAAAAACTATTTACGGATAAATACAATGATAAAAAATTTGGTGGCCTACGAGAAGAAGCATGGTTTATACTCTACTGCCAGTATTACACTCAAACATGTTTGGTAGGATAAGTTTAGCCTACAGCGGGTCATACACAGACATCTTTGTGGAATTTTATATTCATATTCGGATGTTTTACACACCAAAAAAAGACAAGGTTTTGGTTATGCCAAATATAGACTTGAATTTCAAAACGGTCGTAACTCAGTTATTGAATCGATCTTTTTTGATAGCCGTACTACTAGGTCGAACAAATCTATTCATAACAGTACATTATAGGCTTGTAGTCAGCACATGTTGGATATATTGTCATAAAATAATGATTTTATGTATTTTATTGACGTAATGGCCTGTGAAAACCCTTGACCGCAAACTAGGATCCAAAATCCTCTGTTAGCAATGATTATTATGAATCCCTTGACTAAAAAATTAATATGTTAGCTACGTTAGGTAATGTTCAGTAATATTGCCAAATTGGTTGAGCAACCCACACAGACATAATTGGTTAACATAGCAATTACTGTGATCCAGCAGCCAAAACTGTGTAAGCATACACATCAGACATACAACACAAGTAAATAAAACATTCTGGGACTAAATCAGAAACGTGCTGTTCGGTGTGAGCCAAGGCTCCGTGTTGAAGGCCGTACCTTGACCTTTGGTTTACTTTTATAAATTGTTACTTGGATGGAGAGTTGTCTCATTGGCACTCATACCACATCTTCCTATGTCTATAAAAATTCTAAGATGTACAATTATATCAAACTATGGCGCCATAAATAATGATTGTTGTTGATAATAAAGTCAGTACGGTAAAGCATAATGACATATACACATTCCCGATAAAATGTAAACACAAGGGTATGAAAAATGAAAACAACAATATAAAAACCTTAACATGTCCGAACTGTATCTCTGGTACCATCCACATAAACATAAAGGCATGAAGCGTTTTTGGAAAAAAAGAAAAGTTATCTGGATAAGAATATGGATAAAATTAGGCGAAAAAGCCGAGACGTTGTAATCGTATAAACCAGGTCTACACATGCAGGACAGACATCATCATCGAAATGAGGCCTGAGAAAGTTAACGAAGGCTGAGAAATACATGGGCATTTGATTCGGCAAAAAAAAAATTAAAAAAAAAAATGGGTCCCGTTATAGTCTGATTAATGCCAGCCCCACTATAAATGCAAGTAGATAGTTGGGGCTTGCTCTAATCAGACTGGTTCCGTTACAATTTTTTTTTGCAAGCAAACGACGGACTAATTATTATTCAAACGGCAGAAAGAGACTGCAAAAAGCTAGATGTTGAAATCATTTAGATTGTATATTCTTGTTAATTTACGCTGGCATGGGTATTCGGTGGTATTTTTTTTTATGTGTTATGAGTTGGAAATAATGTACATGTACAAGTTGGGAGACGAAACGACTAAAAGAGAATTAACAAAGTTGCATATTGTGGCCCTGAGGGGCATATTTCTCACATACTAGGCGTCGGGAAAAGCCAGAGGAGTTTCACAGTCTTGAAAGGAGTTTTTAGAACAAGTATACAAAGTATATACATGCAAAAAAGAAGTGTTTGTCCGGTCGGAATGGTGACGTTAAATCCGATGACTCGTGTAAAGAGAGTGCCACGCTCTTTGAACATTAAGAACCCTTGCAACAAATCTTTGAGGGTCGGTAGGGGGCCTGTTGCAAGGCAAAATGTCTTTTCCTATCCAATACACTTTAATTTTTGAGTGTCAGTCCAAATTTCCCCGGCCATCATCTCGGATGGCCTCTAAAAATACAGCTATTGACTAATGCGAATTGGACGAGTATCTTTTTACTCATAATTTGTAGTTTTAGTAAACGTTGGTCCCCTAAATTGGAATGTTTTGATAAGTATATGTCTGGTATAATTATCACATTAACATTTCAGTCTCTTATATTTGTGAAAGTCTTAAAACTTTTGTTCTTCTAGAGAAAATTCAAACCATATAATGAAATAAGGAGATGCAGTAAAATTGCAAATTAATCAACTTTCCACCAAAGACGAAACGACGGAAATGTTAGCTTGTCTACATTGCTACTAAATTTTAAATCTCTAAATTATCATTCCATTATATGAACTGCATATTCAAAAACACAAATTCCTAAAATAGCACGTATCATCATATTGTTTAACCCGTGTCCGTTCGACCGGCAATCCTGCACTTGGTATATTACAGTGTTTATACGGCTTCAGCTTTAGAATTATGTTCCTGGTTGCTGGATTAGACATTTTGAAAAAAAAATATAAAGGCACACAGAGTACAGACTCCGGCTAATATCTCCTACATGTGGAATTTCAAGCTGGAACTTTTATATTTCGCAGTTTGTTTTACTTATATAAAGAATGCATATATGATCCAATTTATTTTGTTAATAACTTTTCATAAATGACAGAATGTTGAACTTTGTGAAATTTTGCATACTGTTTGCAAAGTTTGTCCGACTTGCTGAGCAATCAACTCACACATTTACACCACGAAGAGTACACTATGCTAATGTATGTACCAAGTCAATAATATGGCGGCTGTTTATCATTCGTTTGATGTTTTTGAGCTTATGATTTCGTCATTTGATAAGGGACTTTTTTGTTTTGCATTTTTTCTTGGAGGTTTGGTCTTTTATTTTTTAGAATGTGCATCAAATGTTTCTTTTATAAACAATTGTTTTCAAAATTATATTGTATCCGAACATGCATGAAATATTTGCCACTGAACGTTTTTACAACCATACGTGTATGGATTCAGTATGCAGTCCCAGATATCATGTTAGTTTTTTGTTTTTCTCCGTATAAAAGAACGTTAGCCATCCTTTGGAAAATCTAAAAAGGTAAGCCGAAAAAAAGGCATTTCCCCTACATACCTTTGTAAATTTGTCGCCAAAATTGACGTTTTCTTATGAAAATTACAAAGAAAACAAAAATGGTGACCCCCATTTTTTATTACATATTCCGATGTAACTCGATACAAAAACACGTGCATGTGTATGCCAAAAAGTTTGGAAATCGGGAGATATGCAATTCGGTATCGTGTTACCTTAAGACAGGTTGGAACCGTTAAAATATATTGAAACTGGTTTGTCCAAAAATCATCATCGTCTTTAGATATGTCAATTATATAGATCGAAGCTGAAGTGAGATTTCCAGTTCCTAATGCACTGTAATTTACTAAGTTCAACACAATGTATGTAAGTATAAAATAAAATTAGGAAGTCGCTGAGAGCAAAACGAACCATCGTTTCTCTCAGTATATTGGTCTTGCTCCATTTTTGATACTATACCAAAACATTGCTTTGATCAAGTGTTTTGTAAAAATATGATGATATAATTTAAGAATGAAAGATTTTCTATGTCTGTGTAAAACTCTCATGGTCTCGGATCTTTCCCGCATGAATAATTTCTTTCGTCTTCATTTAAGAATTGAATTCTTCTTTTTGTAAAGGGGTGTAAAAAGCGTTGACCCCAAGTACATTTTGTATGAAGCGCGGAAGCGCTTCTTTCAAAAAATGTGCGCACGGTCAACGCTTTTGCAACCCTATGAAATTACAAACAGAAGCATTCAATACTTATAATTACATTTTTTAGCTAGGTTAATGAAAAAGCGATTTCTATAAAGTTTTTAGTTAAATTACCTATCACATGCACTTTATTGTGAGACATAATGTCATCATCAATGTTAAATTTCTTCTTCCACCTTTTTCATATTCATATATTTATTACATAGCATGCCAGTATTTAAATCTATGTATAATTGTTCAATAATTGTATTATTTTTGTAAAAGGAGACAGATTTGTAAAAGCAAATTCTTGTTTCTCAATGAAGAATTGAATGCTTCTTTTTGTAACTTCATTGGGGTGTACATTTTGTATGAAGCGCGAAAGAGTTCATTCTAAAAATGTGCGCACGGTCAACGCTTTTACAAAACTATCAGCAATAAAGTATTATAATGAAACATACATTTAATGTAATTATTCCTTAATATTATTTCGTTTGTATAATATCGTTTAATGTTGATTTATCTGATTAAATATTGTTTAAACTAATTGTAAATTTCATTATGTAATGAATGTCAATTTCAGAAGGACGCGAGATTTTTGTTAGCCAACCAAGATAACGTAACATAATGAAACATACATGTAATGTAATTTTTCCCGCCTGATAATGACAAGCATTCTCTGCTACGAACGATATACTGCAAAAAGCAAAAAATACGATATTTTTAAGAAATGCGTTAAATTCAATTTTTGCTATACCTGTTCAAAATCTGAATAAAAATTTATAATAATAATATTTTAGTTTATTTTACAAGGCGCTTCTGCCAATTGTCTTTGCTTCTTCGACATCGTCAACCAATGGCGAAGCTATAGAACTATGACGTTGTCATCTTTCTCTGTCTTCTCTGTAGCGACGTTCCTTCACTACGCCATAGAAAGTCACAAAATAATTCCAGGATAGTTTCGTTGATTTTTAAGAAGATAAAGAAATGAATTCAGTGTTGATACCAGATATATATCGGCTTATGTCCGGTCCATATCACCGGTAAGTTAAGTATACCGATATTGACTCTCTACATCATTAAATTTGATAACCGAAGAATTAATTTTGGTCAAACATTTCTATTGTTTTTTATCTACGAGTTTTGATTCATTACATTTATCTTGAACTTTTAAGACTTCTTTTCTCTAATTTTATTTATTTCTAACCTTATTCTCAATTCTTTCCTTTTTCTTCTCATATTTTCTCAATTTATATTGTTTTCCTATATTTTGATTTTTTTGCCTGTCATTCTTTATGCTGTTAACCCCATCCATAAAATCAATTACCGTGGAGTTTCAAACTTTTCTGTAAGTACATAGTAAATTAAGAATTTTTCGAATTGCAGTATTGATAACTTTACGACATTGTGCGAAGAGCTAGAAGACCATCTTGATCCAACAATAGATGAAGTACGTATGGAGAAGATGATCAGCATCATGAAGAGATTGAGAGATTATAAAACAGATGAAGGTAAGTTTGTGTTGCCAAAGACTTCTACATATGTCAAAGAAGATGTTTTATCTTCGAAAAACACAAAAATATTCAAGATTATTTTGGTAAGGAATCCTGTTTATACAATTATTTTCTTGAGAATTTTAACTTCCCTAATTTAGTATATATATATATATATTGTATCTGAGAACACGATTTTATTATTTGCCTTAATTAAAAAATAGGTTGTTTATTTTCGGAGATAAGTACAATTCGATGTTTTTATGAAAAACTTAAAGGCTTGCGAATTCTTCTGTCATTGACCAACATTAAAAAAACACCTTGTTACAAACAGGGTGATCTTTTATATGCTACTGAATATTTGTTTCTGAAATGAAGGGAAAATTCACGATTTTTTACTTATGGTTTAAATATGTTCATTATGACATAATATATATTCACAAAGTTTTATCGCTATATGTGCAGTAATAAAGGAGAAATTCAATAATTAATGAAAAAATATCAACTACTTCCTGTAGGTCGTGACGTTTTCTCCTGATTTTTGCATGCCGGGATTTAAAATACAATCATTAAAAGTCTTGGTTTTTAATCATATTTTAACGTAATCGTAAGCGCGCCGATGACTTATGCTTTATCTAATAACCATCCGATAATAAGAAGATAAAACGCACAGACGTTCAATTGTACTCATTCGTGAGATAAATTATCTATGTTAAACGTATATATTCGAATTATTTTTGTAGACAACACAAAAAGTTATAAATTTATTTTTAATAAATGCATTTTCGGACTGATAAGGTGAACAAATTAAAGTACAATAATCTGTAAAGACAATATGTTGGTGTACTATTATTGACCTTTTACTATCTCTGCAATGGCTAGGTTTATACGATGTGTGTATTCACGGTTCTGTGGCAATACTCGTAGATGGCTTGTTGAAAGGTAAATTGCTATTTGCACTTCGGTATTTAACCACGCCTCTAGGGCACACCTTGCCAGGTGTGACTGTCTATTCGGATCAGTGGTAGCATTTAATACACACATTAAAAATACATATTCAAGTTGGTGACAAATAAAAATTGGTCTACACATGCAGGACAGACATCATCATCGAAATGAGGCCTGAGAAAGTTAACGAAGGCTGAGAAATACATGGGCATTTGATTCGGCAAAAAAAAATTAAAAAAAAAATGGGTCCCGTTATAGTCTGATTAATGCCAGCCCCACTATAAATGCAAGTAGATAGTTGGGGCTTGCTCTAATCAGACTGGTTCCGTTACAATTTTTTTTTGCAAGCAAACGACGGACTAATTATTATTCAAACGGCAGAAAGAGACTGCAAAAAGCTAGATGTTGAAATCATTTAGATTGTATATTCTTGTTAATTTACGCTGGCATGGGTATTCGGTGGTATTTTTTTTTATGTGTTATGAGTTGGAAATAATGTACATGTACAAGTTGGGAGACGAAACGACTAAAAGAGAATTAACAAAGTTGCATATTGTGGCCCTGAGGGGCATATTTCTCACATACTAGGCGTCGGGAAAAGCCAGAGGAGTTTCACAGTCTTGAAAGGAGTTTTTAGAACAAGTATACAAAGTATATACATGCAAAAAAGAAGTGTTTGTCCGGTCGGAATGGTGACGTTAAATCCGATGACTCGTGTAAAGAGAGTGCCACGCTCTTTGAACATTAAGAACCCTTGCAACAAATCTTTGAGGGTCGGTAGGGGGCCTGTTGCAAGGCAAAATGTCTTTTCCTATCCAATACACTTTAATTTTTGAGTGTCAGTCCAAATTTCCCCGGCCATCATCTCGGATGGCCTCTAAAAATACAGCTATTGACTAATGCGAATTGGACGAGTATCTTTTTACTCATAATTTGTAGTTTTAGTAAACGTTGGTCCCCTAAATTGGAATGTTTTGATAAGTATATGTCTGGTATAATTATCACATTAACATTTCAGTCTCTTATATTTGTGAAAGTCTTAAAACTTTTGTTCTTCTAGAGAAAATTCAAACCATATAATGAAATAAGGAGATGCAGTAAAATTGCAAATTAATCAACTTTCCACCAAAGACGAAACGACGGAAATGTTAGCTTGTCTACATTGCTACTAAATTTTAAATCTCTAAATTATCATTCCATTATATGAACTGCATATTCAAAAACACAAATTCCTAAAATAGCACGTATCATCATATTGTTTAACCCGTGTCCGTTCGACCGGCAATCATGCACTTGGTATATTACAGTGTTTATACGGCTTCAGCTTTAGAATTATGTTCCTGGTTGCTGGATTAGACATTTTGAAAAAAAAATATAAAGGCACACAGAGTACAGACTCCGGCTAATATCTCCTACATGTGGAATTTCAAGCTGGAACTTTTATATTTCGCAGTTTGTTTTACTTATATAAAGAATGCATATATGATCCAATTTATTTTGTTAATAACTTTTCATAAATGACAGAATGTTGAACTTTGTGAAATTTTGCATACTGTTTGCAAAGTTTGTCCGACTTGCTGAGCAATCAACTCACACATTTACACCACGAAGAGTACACTATGCTAATGTATGTACCAAGTCAATAATATGGCGGCTGTTTATCATTCGTTTGATGTTTTTGAGCTTATGATTTCGTCATTTGATAAGGGACTTTTTTGTTTTGCATTTTTTCTTGGAGGTTTGGTCTTTTATTTTTTAGAATGTGCATCAAATGTTTCTTTTATAAACAATTGTTTTCAAAATTATATTGTATCCGAACATGCATGAAATATTTGCCACTGAACGTTTTTACAACCATACGTGTATGGATTCAGTATGCAGTCCCAGATATCATGTTAGTTTTTTGTTTTTCTCCGTATAAAAGAACGTTAGCCATCCTTTGGAAAATCTAAAAAGGTAAGCCGAAAAAAAGGCATTTCCCCTACATACCTTTGTAAATTTGTCGCCAAAATTGACGTTTTCTTATGAAAATTACAAAGAAAACAAAAATGGTGACCCCCATTTTTTATTACATATTCCGATGTAACTCGATACAAAAACACGTGCATGTGTATGCCAAAAAGTTTGGAAATCGGGAGATATGCAATTCGGTATCGTGTTACCTTAAGACAGGTTGGAACCGTTAAAATATATTGAAACTGGTTTGTCCAAAAATCATCATCGTCTTTAGATATGTCAATTATATAGATCGAAGCTGAAG
This sequence comes from Mytilus edulis, assembly GCA_019925275.1. Classification (NCBI taxonomy): domain Eukaryota; kingdom Metazoa; phylum Mollusca; class Bivalvia; order Mytilida; family Mytilidae; genus Mytilus; species Mytilus edulis. Next base: position 34,296,718 of record CM034352.1, read on the forward strand.
TGAGATTTCCAGTTCCTAATGCACTGTAATTTACTAAGTTCAACACAATGTATGTAAGTATAAAATAAAATTAGGAAGTCGCTGAGAGCAAAACGAACCATCGTTTCTCTCAGTATATTGGTCTTGCTCCATTTTTGATACTATACCAAAACATTGCTTTGATCAAGTGTTTTGTAAAAATATGATGATATAATTTAAGAATGAAAGATTTTCTATGTCTGTGTAAAACTCTCATGGTCTCGGATCTTTCCCGCATGAATAATTTCTTTCGTCTTCATTTAAGAATTGAATTCTTCTTTTTGTAAAGGGGTGTAAAAAGCGTTGACCCCAAGTACATTTTGTATGAAGCGCGGAAGCGCTTCTTTCAAAAAATGTGCGCACGGTCAACGCTTTTGCAACCCTATGAAATTACAAACAGAAGCATTCAATACTTATAATTACATTTTTTAGCTAGGTTAATGAAAAAGCGATTTCTATAAAGTTTTTAGTTAAATTACCTATCACATGCACTTTATTGTGAGACATAATGTCATCATCAATGTTAAATTTCTTCTTCCACCTTTTTCATATTCATATATTTATTACATAGCATGCCAGTATTTAAATCTATGTATAATTGTTCAATAATTGTATTATTTTTGTAAAAGGAGACAGATTTGTAAAAGCAAATTCTTGTTTCTCAATGAAGAATTGAATGCTTCTTTTTGTAACTTCATTGGGGTGTACATTTTGTATGAAGCGCGAAAGAGTTCATTCTAAAAATGTGCGCACGGTCAACGCTTTTACAAAACTATCAGCAATAAAGTATTATAATGAAACATACATTTAATGTAATTATTCCTTAATATTATTTCGTTTGTATAATATCGTTTAATGTTGATTTATCTGATTAAATATTGTTTAAACTAATTGTAAATTTCATTATGTAATGAATGTCAATTTCAGAAGGACGCGAGATTTTTGTTAGCCAACCAAGATAACGTAACATAATGAAACATACATGTAATGTAATTTTTCCCGCCTGATAATGACAAGCATTCTCTGCTACGAACGATATACTGCAAAAAGCAAAAAATACGATATTTTTAAGAAATGCGTTAAATTCAATTTTTGCTATACCTGTTCAAAATCTGAATAAAAATTTATAATAATAATATTTTAGTTTATTTTACAAGGCGCTTCTGCCAATTGTCTTTGCTTCTTCGACATCGTCAACCAATGGCGAAGCTATAGAACTATGACGTTGTCATCTTTCTCTGTCTTCTCTGTAGCGACGTTCCTTCACTACGCCATAGAAAGTCACAAAATAATTCCAGGATAGTTTCGTTGATTTTTAAGAAGATAAAGAAATGAATTCAGTGTTGATACCAGATATATATCGGCTTATGTCCGGTCCATATCACCGGTAAGTTAAGTATACCGATATTGACTCTCTACATCATTAAATTTGATAACCGAAGAATTAATTTTGGTCAAACATTTCTATTGTTTTTTATCTACGAGTTTTGATTCATTACATTTATCTTGAACTTTTAAGACTTCTTTTCTCTAATTTTATTTATTTCTAACCTTATTCTCAATTCTTTCCTTTTTCTTCTCATATTTTCTCAATTTATATTGTTTTCCTATATTTTGATTTTTTTGCCTGTCATTCTTTATGCTGTTAACCCCATCCATAAAATCAATTACCGTGGAGTTTCAAACTTTTCTGTAAGTACATAGTAAATTAAGAATTTTTCGAATTGCAGTATTGATAACTTTACGACATTGTGCGAAGAGCTAGAAGACCATCTTGATCCAACAATAGATGAAGTACGTATGGAGAAGATGATCAGCATCATGAAGAGATTGAGAGATTATAAAACAGATGAAGGTAAGTTTGTGTTGCCAAAGACTTCTACATATGTCAAAGAAGATGTTTTATCTTCGAAAAACACAAAATATTCAAGATTATTTTGGTAAGGAATCCTGTTTATACAATTATTTTCTTGAGAATTTTAACTTCCCTAATTTAGTATATATATATATATATATTGTATCTGAGAACACGATTTTATTATTTGCCTTAATTAAAAAATAGGTTGTTTATTTTCGGAGATAAGTACAATTCGATGTTTTTATGAAAAACTTAAAGGCTTGCGAATTCTTCTGTCATTGACCAACATTAAAAAAACACCTTGTTACAAACAGGGTGATCTTTTATATGCTACTGAATATTTGTTTCTGAAATGAAGGGAAAATTCACGATTTTTTACTTATGGTTTAAATATGTTCATTATGACATAATATATATTCACAAAGTTTTATCGCTATATGTGCAGTAATAAAGGAGAAATTCAATAATTAATGAAAAAATATCAACTACTTCCTGTAGGTCGTGACGTTTTCTCCTGATTTTTGCATGCCGGGATTTAAAATACAATCATTAAAAGTCTTGGTTTTTAATCATATTTTAACGTAATCGTAAGCGCGCCGATGACTTATGCTTTATCTAATAACCATCCGATAATAAGAAGATAAAACGCACAGACGTTCAATTGTACTCATTCGTGAGATAAATTATCTATGTTAAACGTATATATTCGAATTATTTTTGTAGACAACACAAAAAGTTATAAATTTATTTTTAATAAATGCATTTTCGGACTGATAAGGTGAACAAATTAAAGTACAATAATCTGTAAAGACAATATGTTGGTGTACTATTATTGACCTTTTACTATCTCTGCAATGGCTAGGTTTATACGATGTGTGTATTCACGGTTCTGTGGCAATACTCGTAGATGGCTTGTTGAAAGGTAAATTGCTATTTGCACTTCGGTATTTAACCACGCCTCTAGGGCACACCTTGCCAGGTGTGACTGTCTATTCGGATCAGTGGTAGCATTTAATACACACATTAAAAATACATATTCAAGTTGGTGACAAATAAAAATTGGTCGCCGTGGAATTATTTAATTATATTTGGTGCTATTATTTATTTGAATTCAAATAAGTTAATTTACTAAGAAATACACAATTTTCGGTTAAAGACGGGAAACTTAATTCATATGTCAGAATGAAATGATATAAAAGTCTTGTCCTTGATTTATGTCTCATAAAAAAGGGGGACTTAGAAATTAGAAATAGCTTTACTAAATCATTTTTATTTGTCTTTATTAGGCGAAAAAATGTACGAGAACACTTACATTTAGACTTTTGAAAGCCATGTATTAATTAATATATGAAACTATCTGAAGATAACTCTACCGAAGCGGAATATAATATGTACGAATAAAGAAAAAAATATTTTTGTAATGGAATCGAAAAATTACGAATAGATATTCTTTTCAAGTGTGATAAACGTCAACCAAATTTATTCATAATGGGGAACGTCCTTATTAAAATCTGAGACAACTATAATAATCGTCGTCTCCCAACGTATATATATACTTAAATAACTATTTGATCAACGATGTTTAAAATTAAAAGACAACGAATTTAATGTTATCTTTCCCTATTTTTGAATGTTATTATAAGTCTGTTCAACTTGCAAGAATACCCCTAAAGCGGACAAATATCCGACAAGCAGTTTATTCTTTAAATTGCTGTCATTGAATATCAAGAAAGAAAATAAATCCCGAAATTGATACTCAATAGTTTTCCTAGAAAATATTCACATTCCTTGGGGATTATTAGTGTACGTCCAGTTGCATATATTTTACATGAATGTTGGAACAATTGTGATGATGACGAATTTCGTCCTTTATTCGAGAACAATTTAATTGATATATAAATCTGTGAGTTTACTATGTTCTTAACTTCGATAAACCAAAGCAAGTTATAAATTGACCTGTATTTAAATCAAATTGTTTCTTTTTTTCTTCTTCTTCTTTTGGTATACAATAGTCTATCGAATTCGTTGATTACATACTGTTGGCATACATGGACTAGTCTATTTACAAAACTTTTACCACAATTTACACAAAATGTATGTTTCTTTCTTATGTTCAATGTATATATGTATATTTAATATACATATTTTAAATTGCGCTACTGACTATAGTTCCGTAACTTTCTACCAGGCGTATGTATACACGAATCGTCGACAAGTGCGCACATTTTTTTAGATCAATAATTCTGGTATGTTCCAATCTGTCCTAAACTATTGACAACGAGTATATATTACATTTTCCCAAATTAACCCTTGGAAAAATATGTAAATAGATTTGTATTTCTTCAATTATTTTTTTTTGTATTATTTTTTTTTTATAAATAATATTCTTTACACCAGAAATGTTATTTATAAACAAGCGTATGAGTTCAGTAATGACTAGTATATTATATCACTTTCGGACACGCAAGACAAAAATGTATATTATACATGCACCTGATAGTTCAAAATGGAAAGTTATAAGTAACGGTCGTGTACACTGATCAATACCTACAGAAGTGAAACGATACATGAACTTGCAAGCCCGCCGGACAGGAAATCGATTGAATACCTGGACGTGTCACCTTACACCCCTTCCAATACCTTTGGGAGTAATACCTTTAGCCATGCTGGTGATCAGATAAGGGAAGATCCGAATTTATTTAAATAAAGTTTATTACTTGAAAGAATTATGAACGAATTAGATTTTCGAAAACAATTTCCACGGAACACTTATTTATCATTTTATGATTTGAACTTTGACTTTTTAACTAATTACAATATTATCAGTTTAAAAATAACAGACTATATGGTTATTTAAAAATATAAGACCATTTTCCGTATCAAGTTAGTCAGTCCATGGAAGTATTATATTGACGTCAATATAATACTTCCATGGTCAGTCAGATCATGGAAGTAATATTCAGATAAAACAACCGTACGATTGACAAGATATCGACACGCAATTACGACTACATCGTTTACTGTAGTTTTGTTCCTTTGTGGTTTATTGACATATCGGGATTTTTCATCGGAGAAGGTGACAAGATGGCGGAGAGTAGAGAACTGATACTCAAAATTTAAAATCGATGGTGATCTCTTATTTAGCGTAATAAAACTTTAATATCTATAAATTTGAGCATTTTTATACAGAATGGACATAATATCAATTTTTGATTTTTTTGCGAAGTTTCCCTTTAAGCAATGCACAATGTAATATCTTTGCAGTGTTTCCTAAGATGAATGAGTTATTTTACATGTTGACAGAGACAGTTTTCAGTGTTGTCGAGTCCCAGGAGAATTGGTCACTATCTGAATCCGCTAAGCCATCAGTTGCCAGGGTGATTCTTGACAAATTTCAGAAAATGATAGTAGGAGGCAGAATTCTGCCAAAACAAACGTGAGTTCAAAGAATTTACTTTTCGGATAACATGCTATCTTAACAAATTCAGATTTTTCATTCTTTAAAAATGTTTTGGTTGTATTTTAGAAATTCGCTACAACGAAAAACATTTAAAAATAAAAGTTAAAACCGAAATTCGGGAATTTTATTTTTGGATAATATTTTGTCGCTGCTTGAGAAATTAGAAATCCGTTTCGAAGAAATAAAATGAAAAACATGCGGAAAACATAAATGTTCGAGTGATTTATGTGGTAATTTAGAATATGATTTATCAATCAAACTAAATTTCATTTGTTTTCTAATACAATTCTGTTTTTTTTTTAGATTAATGGAGAAAAAATGCCATAAGCGGTATAAACAAGTAAGAGAATACAAAGAAGTACAAGATCTAAAGAAATTGATAGAAAACCACGAGAAAATTTACCAGCAACTTCAGGAACAACAAAAGGTAAAATATAACCATCAACTATTTTGATATTACAGTAAAACGGAACAGCGAAGCAACGAAACAGTAGAACAAACAATAAAAAAATCAAACAAACCGAAACAGCAAAACAACCGAAACAGCAAAACAACCAAAGCAGCGTTACAACAGAATAAACGGAACATATTTGAATTACCGAAAGACTTATCGTAGTGTTCTACAATAAATGTCGTTCCGTTATTTTGTTGTTTCATTGTTTTAAAATTGATTTCGTATTTTTTCCATTGTTCCATAGTTCTCAAGTTTAATGTAGTAACCGCAAGCAATGTTTTTGTTTTGTTTTGAAGATATTTGCAACAAATTTATTTATTTGATAGTTCATATTTTTTTCTTCAGAAATGTTGGGTCATCAACGACAAGGTGACTTTTGTTACAGACCTACTTCAGCGTAAAAAAAACTTCTTCGCAGAATATGAAGACAAATTCTCGCCTAAAAATCATGAGCGGCGAAAGGATTTCATGGAGTTTCTTAAAGAAAAGTTAGAGAGAAAGATGGAGAAAGCTGCTGAGACTACGGGAAAGTATCAGACTATGCTTTATGCTGAAAGTGTGGCCAAAGATAAAGTGAGACAGGTACACATATATAAATGATAATAAGAAATAACTAGTAATCACAACCCCTTGTTTAAAGGATTTTCTGGGGGAGGGGAGGGGATGGGAGGGAAATATTATTCGTAGTTATTCCAAAAGACTATACATGAATTCAAAATCAAAATATGAGAACCACATTTTCCGTTTACCAATACTGCGAACTCAGTTAAATTGGAATGGAGAAAAATAGTTAGGAGCCTCTGGCCTTTGTAAGTCTGGTATGATTTAAAAAAAAATAGTTCATTTATAAATATGTTTTGGAGTTTAGTATGACGTTCATTTTCACTGAACTAGTACACATTTTTATTAAGGGGTCAGCTGTGACCCACCTATTTATTATTATTACATACTATACGAGTAATTTATAAATTATTTCTTTACAGTTGGAAAGTCAAATTTTAGATAGTCTAAAATACGGATTCAACGAAAAGATATTGAGTGGACTTGTTTTTCTGAAGCGAGTTTTGTCAACCGTTAACACTGAAAGGTAAGCTAATCTACCTCCAACTTGATCCTTAATTTCAGAGGATATCTTTTTTTCTATAAATCGGAAGCATATGACTAGTAGTATGACATCATTCAAACATTATATATAGACAGACATAAAAATATGTATGTAGAATTAAACTAAAATGATATATTTATTTTCTATGGCAAAAATTGTAAAGTGAAACCCGCCTTTTAATTATTTTTCCAACATTTGGTATCATAGTGAAAAAATAAAACAAACTAATTTCTCGTTTTAAAAATAGTGTTTTGACTTGTCACACATACCACGCCATTTTTTGTCTCTTAAAAGTTCAAATTCTTTATCATAAACTCTCAGACACATATAGTGCTTCAAGAGGATATCAGCGGGGACATATTTTGAAATATAATTTGCATATTTGTTTACACAGGTCACACGACCTTATGCAGCACATCCAAAAGCTAGAAACTGAGAGCCAACATTTAGTTACCAACATCGTAAATACACTTAGTTCAAAATACAATAGTGTATCACCACAGGTACTTATTTTTATTTATGAGTAAAGTTTGTATATGAAGTTCAAATGCGCGGAAATAAGCAAATCTAAAACGGATCTGCATGCATGTATGACAGTTAAATAAAAGCCCCCGCAAATAATTCAAATATGGTCCTCATTTTATAAGAATATTGAAGTATTTAAACAATGAAGTGAACTTGAAAGATATTACATATATTATAAGATTTGTGGCAAATTAAAAGATTGTTTAAATTTAGAAATTATTATGAGGTGTTTATTAATACTTAGTCTAACAATGTGACTTCCTGAGTATCACAATACTATATATATATATACGTATGTTATTTAAAAAACAAGTCCTATCGAAATGCAAAGGCTCGCATTGTATGCTCCACCTAGGGCCATTATATTTTTCCGTCTGTGTGTCTGTTCGTTCATTCGTCCGTCTATCCCGCTTCAGTTTAAAAAAAAATTGGTGAAGGTGGTTTTTCATGAAATTAAAGACCAATCAACCTGAAACTTAGTAAACATGCTTCCTATGATACGATCTTTCTCATTGTAATGCCAAATAAGAGTTTGACCCCAACTTCACGACAATGCATGGTACATGTATCTATATATATTGTATAAAATATAGATTATAAAATGTTTTAATATAGTTTGCTTATATATTTCTATTTACAAGGAATTTCATCTTCAACATAGATTTTCTGAGGAACTTCCAGACTGTGAATTCACTGGATACCAAGACAACCTTAGGCAAATCAAGTTGAAAACATTAAAGAAAGGCGAGCAACAGGGCACCGGAAGTGATAGTAAGTGTCTTTAGAATAATATCTTCATAAAAAAATGTAGGGAATGCATTTTATTCTTAACATTTTTAATTGATAGGGGAATGGAAATCATTTCATCAGAGAACGTCTGCCCGCTTTTTTTTTTTTATTTCACTTTGTAATATTGCAGTATGTTTACAAGTTGTATTAATTGTTTTGTTGCCTTTTTATTGTTAATAAAACTTTAGAATAAAATTGAGAATGGAAATGGGGAATGTGTCAAAGAGGCAACAACCCGACCATAGAAAAGACAACAGCAGAAGGTCACTAATAGGTCTTCAACGCAGCGAGAAATTCCCGCACCCGGAGGGGTTCTTCAGCTGGCCCCTAAACAAATATGTATACTAGTTCAGTGATAATGGACGTCATACTAAACTCCGTTTTTGTACTGTTACCTTTTATCATTTTTTATTATTATATTTTATTATAACTACCATTATCATATGAAAATAAGTGATTTTGTCAATGTTCATTATGTCGAGAGAAAAAATAAATTGTTAATGTGAATACTAACTTAATATCTGTGTTTTTTTAATAAACAGAAGCCAACAAAGACGGAGCAATTTTTACCCACTGCTTTACGCGTCAGACATATCTTCATTCACGTGACGTCAACAATAATCCACTTCCAGGCTTTAGTGCAGCATCTTTTGAGACACACGCAGGCTGTAGTGCAGTACCAAAAGGTAACTGGTATACTAGATTTTATTCCGATTTTATTACTTATTATGATTCATAATCATCCAGTAGGAAAGAAACAAAAATAATGACATCTATATATAGATAATGATGTAGGGAATAAATCGAAATATCAGCAATCAACAAACCTTTTAAACTTTTTTTAAAACTTTTTTATTTGACTGTTACTTATGACTCATTTAAGACGATACACACGTCTGCCGTGCAAAATTTCAATCCTTGTAGCTATGATGAGTTTATATAAAATAAAACTATAAAACAAAACAAGAATCAAAAAGGCAAAATAGGATTTCTAAGAAAAGTTTCTCAGTTTGCATTTCAAATTTTTAACACTGAGAGTTCATGTAAGGAATATCCCAAATAACCTTGTGCAGCAAATCTGTTTTTTCCGTCACACATGGAATAGAGCAGATTTTTATATGCCCCACCTAGGATCATTATGTTTTTCAGTCTTTGTGTCTGTTCGTTCGTCCGTCCTTCTGTGCGTCTGTCCCTCCGTCTGTATCGCGTCGGATTAAAGTTTTTGGTCAATGTAGTAATTGATGATAAAAAAAATCCCTGCCAACCTACACTTTTTTTTTCAAAGATGTAATAGGAAACACACATATTATTTTATTTGGCCTTATGCGTTATTTTTAATGTTGTTTTTTAATGTTGTAGGGATGATCGTTAAACAAAAGATTGCAACAGCATCTTCCGATGTCTCATTTGGATGGTACAAAATGCAACCATGGCAACAAAAGAAATGGACCTTCTTTCTGAAGAACTCTAATACAACATTGTCATAATCTTGAACAATTATCCTTCATATTATAAAAGAATCTGTATCATTTTGAAAATAAAGAAATTATCTATATTTATTTTTTATTGTGATTTTTACGGTTTGTGTTTCGAATATTGTGTACGTTATGACTAACTAGGGCAATCTTCGTCTTTCCTCGACAGAAAAGTTTATGATTCTCCTCGACAATAGTGAAAACATGAAAAAAATAACAACGACACCAATCTCCGAGGACAATTCAAAATGGAAAGTCCCTCATCGAATTTCCAGCTCAATAGTCCAAACACCATAACCATCATATTCCTGACTTGGTACAGGTATTTTCTGATGTAAGCAAAGGTAGATGAATCCTGATTCTTTTTAGGATTGTCCCCCCCCCCCCGAAAAAAATCTGGATCCGCCACTGCAATGCATACATGTAATGACTTGCAATAACTAAAATGAAGAGAGGCGGAGGATAACAAGGTTACATTCAAAACGAAAGAAACTGGAACATTAAGACACTTTAGTGTAGTATCAAAAGGTAACAACTGGTACATACCAGATTTTTTTCTGTTTTTAAAAAAACAAACTAAAATCAATCTATCGTCATTTATATAAAATAACACAACTCTGAGAGAGCGATAGCCCCTATGAACTTTTGATTTTTTGCTCAAATATACTACTGCAACTGTTAATCAATAAAACTCCTCTGAAACCTTACAACAGAATTTCACAAAACTTTGAGATACTTAGGACTTACTATGTAGATGGGCATATCGACATAAAATTATGATTCAATTCTTTTCCAAGAGTTATATGCACCTTTGAATTTTAGCTTCAATTAACTTCTGCATCAATTTTGTATTCCAACTTCTCTGAAACCACTCAACTGTATTTCACGAAACTTTGTAGAAAATTAGCACATTCTATGTAGATGTGTATATCTACAAGAAATGATCTATGAGTCTTTAGACCTAGAACTCTGGCGAGATTGTGTTTGTCTAGTGACAATGTGCAGGAGTTGGGTGTGTGATCGTGCTCACAAGTGTTTTTTTTCTCAATTATATATCTTTATCTATAAGTAATCTTTCATTTTATGTATAAGTTCATATTTACTTGATATGTAAAGCCATGACATTGAATTAAGAAATAGTCAAAATTTCTTAATAAATTAAAAATCCCGTAAACGCAGACACTGGGGTAGCAACCCAAGCACGTGCAATGTATGCTCCCTCTACAACTTTTATCCATGCCGATTCTCCTAGTCTTAGTTGAACTACTGCACTATTAGACCCTGCCAGCGCATCCTTTGTTAAGTCATTGTCTACAGCAACCGCAACAATAGCATGTCCATTTACAACCAATTTACTTGTAAAATCTTTATTTGGACTAGATAGTGATGACCAAGAGAAAAAATAAACTCCATCCTCCTTACAGGTGAATTTCCCATTGGATGCATTGTATGCTCCTCTGACGTTTAGGTTCACTGTGCCAAATACAAGTGTTGTTCCCGTGGCAACACTAGCCTTATCCGCTGAGAGTGATGCAAAAAATGCACACTTTCTTCCATCCGCAAAAGATATACAATAGTAATCATAATATTCACCTTCGTCCATACAAGAAAATATAGAAAATTTCTTTAAACAGACTGAGAAAACAAGAGAAGGTACCACTGAGACAGGTTTGTAAGTAAGGCAGCTACCATTTGATTTTTTTTTTAATCTCTGTCCTGCCTTTTTATTTTTCACTCTATTCGGTCCTGTTTTTTTTTTTTTTTTTTAGTTTATCCTGCTGACTTTTTTGACATAAATTGTCATCCTGACTTTTTTTTTTTGCAAGTGTCTCATCCTGCCTTTTTTATACTCAAAACTCCTGTCCTGCCTATTTTTTCAAATTTCATCCTAGCCCCCCCCCCCCCCCCCCCATAAAAATCAAATGGTAGCTCCCTAATCAAGTAGATTTTACTAGATTATAGAGTGTGTGTCCGAGCGAGTATATATATTTGTTCAGGGGCCAGCTAAAGGACGCCCCATGTCTGCCGGAATTTCTCGCCTGCATTGAAGACCTGTTGATGACCTTCTGCTATTGTCTGCTCTATGATCGGGTTGTTGTCTCTTTGACACATTCCCCATTTCCATTTTTAATTTTATTTGTGTAGTTCCTTGTATTTTTATGTAACAATATATACATGTACCAAGGCCGTAACTAGGCATCTTATTTTAGTGAGGCAAAATAATTGAGCCGAGCGAAGCGAGGCGAAATTTTTTTTTGGAAGGTATGAAATAAATGGTGCAAAATCCTGCATTCTAGGCATTTTTAGAGATTTTGATAATGTTTTGAATTTGGACACTTTTTATATAAATTTTTCATATTTTAAGACTTTTACTAACACCAAATTTTTAACAACTTTATCTAAATTTATATGTAAGATAATCTTCCAAAAATCACTGATTTGAGTCTGCTGCCAGAACATAGAACAAACATCGATTCAGTAGAGTTTGCCAAATTTTTCTATTGCCGGTTCAGTCAAATCGTTTCAGAATCATAATTTGGTCTGCTGATATCCTTATCGCGATGAACATGGAGCATGGCAAGACCGCACAATCTCTCGCCACTCATGCATGCTCTTTTCCAAGTTTTCAGTCGTTTCAGGGCACGGTCTGTGTTTCTAAAGGTAGCACATTATCATCAACACAATGATCAATGTCTTCTTCCAATTCCTTCTCCATCAGCAATTCGATAGCAGCATCCGTAGTAACAGTTTTGTTTGCAAAAGGGAATTAAGCTTTCCTGTAAGCACCATCATACAGTCGCAGTTACAAAATATTAAACTCGCTTTTATGCTGACAAAGAGTAGACAAACTTGGGAAAGAATGAGATAAGATACAGGTATATGATTCTATCTATAGAGTAAGTATATCTGATATGGGTACAGGGGAAATTGGAATGGAGTTTTTGACGTTTACATGTAGGTCCGTAATTTCCAATTATTTCTGGAAATAGTTGGTGGTATTTTAGTTCCAAAATCTATAAATTTAGGGGTTAGGGTTGGGGGTGTCCGATTCCGAAACCCCGAATATAAAGAAACGAAATTCCGTATAGTCCCGAATAAGTAAAGACGAAATCCTGTGTTAAAGGTTCTACCATTCCTCAATAATATCAAATTGGAATATGGGATATTCTTTCAATTTTTAAGGTTAAAGAAACATGGATAAAAACTAATCCATGCATGTTTCATATTATTTATATTTTATTTATCTGTAAAGAGAAAGATTAAAGTTCGTGAAATGAATACGCAGACAGGACTGCCCCTTGCGATGCCCAGTACTTGATTTGTCAAAAGTTGGTGAAACGGAGAAATGAATACGCAGACAGGACTGCCCCCTTCCGAAAACCAGTACTTGATTTGTCAGTCTACTAATCGTTTTTGGATTATACTAATGAAGTTATATGCAATACTCAGACTCTGTTCACAAAAATAGTTTACTAGAATTATTCCTTCTTTACCTTCACTGTCGCTTTTCCTTTTTCTGCAAGAGCCTGTTTTTAACTAGAGATCCATGATGATTATCGTTACTAGGTTAATGTAATCGAGAAACATCACCCGTTGAGATGCTGAGTTATATCCAGGAAGAATAGTTTAAAAGGAATGATGACAAGTTATAGAAATCAAGGTTGAGACAGAACAACAAATGACTATTATATTTATATATATGTATAAAAAAAAATAATCAGTGTCGAAATTTTAGTGAGGCAATTGCCTCACTTGCCTCAAGGGTAGTTACGGCCTTGTGTACGTATGATAATCAACAGTTACAAATCTATCCTGTTTGAGCGCAAATATTGTTTATTCCAAACAAAACAAACAAGCAAACAACCCGAAGGACGATAAAAGAATCCGACATGTTCAGTATCCGTTGCAGCGGCACTATTATATTTGTAAAGGAAGACGAAAAAAATTCCAAACTTAAAAATGATCACACTAAAAGAAACATTTCTCAATCGTTAAGCAGATAGGCAATAACTTCCAAAATATAATTTATCAAACAAACGTTAAAAGAATGCTAAACAGGAAGATACATTTATATACCATGGGTGCTATAAACAGTTTCGTAACTAGGGGTTATTCCCCGACTAAAAATAGACATGGAGGGAAGTCCCTTTTTATCAACATAATTGGTGAAAAAGTATCATGTTTTTTGTATTGGGTTGTAAAATTAAGTTAATTAACTACAATTCAAACAGGTTGAATGATTAAAATAATTTAAAAAATTAGATTTAATATTCATGTTTTGAGGGGAGACAACACTGTAAACAACCTGTTTTTTAGGCAGTGAAAATTGAAAACTTATTTGCAGCCACTGTAGCTCTTTTCGGAGCAGGCGAACGTACCCTGAAGCATGAATTTTTTGAAAGACCAGATAAAAATCTATGAAATTCATCCAGTTTTGATTATGAAAAATGTGCAGGTATCATGTCTTCATGGGTGTGCACATGACCTGATTTCAGGTTTTTTTATGATTTGTTAAGGCAATGTTTTCCCATCAGTTTCTCTGGATAAAACTTTTTTATACATTTAAAAGTACATTTTATTTTTATTTCATTATAAACTAGAGAAAATTCTGATTCTAGTGATATCAAGTTTTATACAAGTATCTTTATTAACATTGCCCCCACTAAGGGTCAATTATACATGGTCCCTCAAAATATGACGTCATAGAAAAAAACTGTTGATTGCACCCATGTCCTCAATGTAGAGATTGGTTTACGGCATTGGACAAGGGACTGCTTAAAGAACTAAAAAGCTCGGGGAGGGGTGCAAATTCTGCATTCTGACGAATTTCTGATATTTGAGAACATACATAAGGTTTAACTGCACAATAGAAAACCTTCAAAGAGAGTGCATTTTGGAGATCAAAGGAGGATATTTTTAAAGACAAACCACAACCAATAATCCTATAAGTGTTACCAAGTATAAGCGTCAGCTCAAACATTATGCATTACGCATTGCAATACATGTAAAAACATCTAGCAATTTCAGATTAATATAAAAGTGAGATGTGGTATGATGCCAATTAGACAACTATCCATCAAAGTTTAAATTAAGTGTGTAAACAACTAAAAACAACCGCACAATCTTTAACAATGAGAAAGACCCATACCATATAGTCGTCTATAAAAGGTTCCGACACGAAAAAGATTGTGAAACAGTTCGATATTGTATACGGCCTGCTAGTAATTTAATACCAAAAACAAATAACGCAATCACTGAATTACAGGCTTCTGACTTGTGACTGGTATATACCGGTATGTGTGGCGGGGTTATACATTGTTTTTAGATTTAATATTTGTTTTTCGTTTATTCTTATGTTCTTGCGATATGCATTAACACAATAGACCAGGTTAGGGGGAGGGGTTGCCGCCTGCGAGCATGTTTAACCCCGCGACATAGATATGCCTGTCAGCGCCTTTAGTTAAAGTGGTTTGTCGTAAGTATATGTCTGGCATGTAAATGTATTTCGTAAAAATGTTTGTATCAATGAATCAGGCCATTGGGTTTCTCAATTGCATTGTTTCACATTTTCAAATCGGGGCGTTTTATAGCAGACTATACCGTATTGGTTTTCTTTTTGTCGAAGGCTGTATGGTTGTCTATATTTGCTTTAGAAAAGATAGTTGTCTCAATTGTAATCTTTCAACATCTCTTTATTTTATATGGATCGAACGTTATCCTATCAAATATCTTATATTGAATACTTAAGTCGAAAGAAAACTTTTGTAAGAAGTTGCCAGTGCACTTTGATACACATGTGTTGGTGTAGAAACATGTCGCAATTTAGATTAATTTACCAAACACATGTTTTCGTTAACTTTAAACATTTCGGAGAAGTTGCAACAACACGCATACACTATTAGTTTAAAATTAAGCATATAACCTTGACCATTGACATTGACCTCTATTTCCTGTTTATTGACCAATGATCGAGGTCATAACACATACCAAAAGCCTCTTTTGAGTTTTTATAAAGTTTTCCCAATATATTACACACATCATTTTCCAAAGAGAAATCATTCTTATTGCATGTGACGTTGACAGAATAACGGACATTTATATTTAAGCACGGCGATAGTGAACACTTAGAATACATGACATATTTGTGCGATAAAAAAACGACCTTATATTTTACCTCTGACTTGAATTTCCTTTTCCAGTTTTCTTGTAAAATCATGCTCAACTTGTATACTAAATTTTAACTGTGAATAGGACCGATCAAACGTGTTTTCAAGATCCCAATGAAGAGAACTTATGTTTGTTACTATTGTTTTCAAAGCAAGATGCAAGGTGTTGTCGGTCAGATCAGCCTTATTAAAAAGCCTTCTCTTGTTAACGTCATTGGCGATGGACTTCAGTTGATTGTTAGTTAACTGTAACTCGTTCTTCAACTGTTTTGTTTCGCTAGAAACATTTAAAACAGTTTCTCAATTAGCAACACTTTTCAACTGCTTAACAGAAATCAATTCCTGTTCGAGAATTCTTGCATAGCTATTCATGTGTATTGTTCAGCTGTAACTTGGTTAATTTTGAAATAACTCAGCTGTAGTCAGACTGTAATTTGGAATAATTATTTTTCACAATGTCCAGTTCCATTTTCAATGTAGCATTACCACTGTGAGAAGCATGATAATTGGTTGTTACACCTTTCTGAGTTTCCAACAGTTCTTTCTTCAGCTGGGAAATTTCCTCTCCCAGTGTGAAATTGCTGCTCCGACATTGTTTGTCTGGTTGTCTGCGGAGACGACTTTCTGCCATCTAGCAAAAACCCAGAACTATAAACCGAAAAAATTAAACAGAAGAAAACTTTTGTCAACTTCATCTTTTATAGACAACAGACAAAACAGTTAAAATATATACTAGTACTAAGAAAATCAGATAAAATACACTAGTAAATGTGCCACGCATGATAATCGTGCGAAAATCATGCGTAAATCATGCGTATTTTTCGCACGGAAAACGCCCAAATCGAGCTACATCCGATAATCGTGCGTAAACTTTACGCATGATTTTCGCATGATTCCCGCACGAAAATTATGCGTATAGAGCTACGTGCGTATTACATGGAATAAGTTTACGCATGAGAATCATGCGTTAATCAAAACATATGATTATCGTGCGTAGTCATGATAAAACTATGTAGTGAATTATTTGTTTTTAACGTCTGGATTTGATAAGTTCTTCTTTTTTTAATGTGTTGACAACTTTTGGTATTTTCTATTTTTCATTTTTATACAAATATAAAGTGAAAGTTTTTGGAAAAAATATATACTTGTTTGATTTTTATGTCACAGTTGTATTGCTGGAACTTGCGATGAAACAGTCAATATACTTTCATTTTAAAGCAATATAATTGTGATCTGCATTTCCTTATAAGTCACCTAGTGTGCAAATAAAATATGTTTCTAATGCAATATACACATACAAGGATTTTGGTAAAGAAATCTCAGTCATACAATAAATTGTTGCTAAAAAAGGTGAATATTGATGATAACTCTGATTTAAAATCCATTTAAACATTCTACATTCTACATGTATATTCAAGAGTACAGCAACATTATCCCAAGTATTTCAGTGCTTGCCTCTGGTTTGTATCATATTTTGTTTTCACATATTAACTTGTTAAAAAATTTTCTCTTCTTCTTTACATGTCTTATGTTTGGGTCTTTTTTTTATAGCTCACTATACCTGGTTTTTTATTCATTGTTGGAGGACATATGGTGACCTGTAATTACTTACTATATATACATTATTTGAACAACTCTTATGGATATTTTTCTCATTGGCAATTCAACCAAATTTCTTTACTATTATATGATCTTTGGATCATATTATATCAAGAGTAATTGTCCTCAACAGTGATTGTGTAAAATATAGTTTTCTTTTTACAGTTTTGAATGTCTCCATTTTCTTCAAACTTTCTTAGTACAAACACCAAAATATAAATTTCAATCTTCTAACTTTATTTCCAAGTATTTTTATTCACAATTTTATTTCTTCAGTTTTCAAAGTACAACATGTACATGAATGTCTTCTTCGTGAATCAAAATATTGGGTTTTTCTTGTAATATTTCCAATGTTTGTGAGGTAGTCTTCTATGTCCTTTATTGGTTATTCTTCACCATGTTCACTGTGAATGGTAACTGAAATAAAATATTCATAAATAATATAAATTTGACTTAAGTAAATTAAATAATTCGATAATAATTAAAAGTGTAATTCATTTAAGAGGTCTCAAACAGCTTATAATGTATACGCATATAAAAAAAAAAAGATGTGGTATGATTGCCAACTGTCTTTATCTACAAGAGACCAAAATGACACGGACATTAACAACTATAGGTCACCGTACGGCCTTTAACAATGAGCAAAGCCCATACCGCATAGTTAGTTATAAAAGGCCCCGAAATGACAATGTACAACAATGATTGCCAATGAGACAACTGTCTATATCTACAAGAGACCAAAATGACACTGACATTAACAACTATACATGCTATTGGTCACTGTACGGCCTTCAACAATGAGTAAAGCCCATACCAAATATTTGGCTATATACATGATATAAGGCCCCGATATGACAATGTAAAACAACCCTTCCCCTAACCTGGGACAGTGGTATAACAGAACAACATGAAAACGAACTATAACCAGGTGCTCTGCAGGGCGCAGCTTTATACGACCCCAGTGGTTGAACCCTGAACAGTTGGGCCAAATTTGGTTACAATATTCAAGCTTGATTCTGTCTGAATTTGGATTGTGATCAAATTTTTGACATATAGGTTTTTGTCAAAAAAATAAATGTAGTCAAAGATCTAACAAATCTATTGCACAATACATGCAATACTGTGCAATTGGAGATTTCTTGAAACTTTTCAAAATTCGAAATTTGAAAAATTTTGAAAAAAAACCAAAGCCCTTCAAAAAATGGTGAACAACCCCCCAAACCCACCCATCCCCCGAACTTTTTGAATCCCTCTTGGAGCAATTACCCTTAAACTCAATCCCATGCTTTCCTTTGTAGTATTGAACCTTGTAGTACAATTTCAGAGAGATCCATACACTTAAACACAAGTTATTGTCAAGATTGTTTAGAAACTAGAAACATGCTTCTTTTTGGTCCTTTTTTGGCCCCTAATTCCTACATATTTTGGGCAATTAACCCAAAACTTAATCCCAGCCTCTCCTTTGTTATATGGTACATTGTGGTACAATTTCAGAGAGATCCATAAAATTACACACAAGTTATTGTCTTGTAACTAGAAAAATGCTTGTTTTGACCCCTTTTTGGCCCTAAATTCAGAGCAATTGAAATACTTCTACACAAGTTATTATCCTGAAACTAGAAAAATGCTTGTTTTGGGCCCCTAATTCCTAATCAGTTGGGACCTTCGTCCCCAAAATCAATCTCAACCTTCCTTTAGTGGTAGTGAACTTTCTGAAATTTTTTTATGAAGATCTATTCACTTTAACTAAAGTTATTATCCGGAAACCAATATGTCTTCGGACAACGACGACATCATACCATTATACGATCCCAAAAATTTTTGGGGTCGTATAAAAATCAGTTGAAAAAGGCTCTACTCATCAGATGGACAAAAATACAAGTGGATGTGTTAATTTTAGAATGTTAAAAAAACTGCTGTAATGTCTATGTGTATTGATATAGGAGAGGCAAACTCTTAGTTAGAGAATGGAAACTAAAACTAGAGGCTCTAAAGAGCCTGTGTCGCTCACCTTGGTCTATGTGCATATTAAACAAAGGACACAAATGGATTCATGACAAAATTGTATTTTGGTGATGGTGATGTGTTTGAAGTTCTTACTTTACTGAACGATTTTGCTTCTTACAATTATATCTATAATGAACTTTGCCCATTAGTAACAGAAAACTATATTTGGTAAAAATTTACATAAATTTACCAAATTAATGAAAATTGTTAAAAATTGACTATAAAGGGCAATAACTCCTTAAGGGGTCAATTGACCATTAGGTCATGTTGACTTATTTGTAGATCTTACTTTGCTGAACATTATTGCTGTTTACAGTTTATCGCTATCTATAATAGTATTCAAGATAACCAAAAACGGCAAAATTTCTTTAAAAATTACCAATTGGAGGGCAGCAACCCAACAACCAGTTGTCCAATTCATCTGAAAAATTCAGTGCAGATAGATATTGACTTGATTAACAATTTTACTTCTTGTCAGATTTGCTCTAAATGCTTTGGTTTCATAGTTATAAGCCAAAAACTGCATTTTACCCCTATGTTCTATTTTTAGCCGTGGCGGCCATCTTGGTTGAATGGCCAGGTCATTGGTCACATTTTCAAACTAGATACCCCAAAGATGATTGTGGCCTAGTAGTTTCAGTGGAGATTTTTGTAAAAGATTACTTTAATTTATGAAAAATGGTTAAAAATTGACTATAAAGGGCAATAACTCCTAAAGGCAATGAAAGGGGTCAACTGACCATTTCGGTCATGTTGACTTATTTGTAAGTCTAACTTTGCTGAACATTATTGAGGTTTACAGTTTATCTCTATCTATAATAATATTCAAGATAATAACCAAAAACAGCAAAATTTCCTCAAAATTACCAATTCAGGGGCAGCAACCCAACAACGGGTTGACCGATTCAACTGAAAATTTCAGGGCAGATAGATCTTGACCTGATAAACATTTTTATCCCATGTCAGATTCCTAAAAATGCTTTGGTTTTTGAGTTATAAGCCAAAAACTGCATTTTACCCCTATGTTCTATTTTTAGCCGTGGCGGCCATCTTGGTTGGTTGACCAGGTCACGCCACACATTTTTTAAACTAGATACCCCAAAGATGATTGTGGCCAAGTCTGGATTTATATGGCCCGGTAGTTTCAGAGGAGAAGATTTTTTTAAAAGTTAACGACGACGAAAACGCCGGACGCCAAGTGATGAGAAAAGCTCACTTGGCCCTTTGGGCTTTGTGTTTGAAACCAATTACACAATAAGTTCGTTTCCCGTATTTGTCATCAGTCCGTAAGATGATAGAAAGAACATTGTCCAAATGTGGACAGGTGGAAGACATCAAGTTAAAGTACTGAATATTAAATAATCATTTGGAATTTTCTTGTTTCATAGATAATAAAAAAATACCGTCCATTTGGATAAAAAACGGGAATGCATGACAACAGATTAAGGCGATATTCTTGTTTTTCCAGTGGACGAGTCTATTACGTTTTTGAAACGTGTGTTGAAACTTATTTTCGTACAACGTTTTTACATTTTTTTCTTTATCAGTTTTCCTGCTTGAAGATCATAATTCACCAAGTTTTCTGGAATTAATTAAGAGCTACGCGAATCTGTTTTTCTTGTTTGTGAAATGACGATTTAATTTCGTCTTTGTCCGTGTACCCCCTTTTTTAAGGGACATTATTAGAATGTCATGCGATGTTTATGACAGCTGAGCAATAAAATTTCATCGAACTAAAATCAAAGAAATGATAACAAAATAGCATAACAAACATATTGTTAGAAAGGTGAAAAATATATTTATTTTGCATATAATTTTTTTTCTTTTTTTTCCCGACCGACCGACCTGACTTTTTCATGGGGAAAATCCGTAAACCAACAAATTAAAAAACCCTGGCCTTATACATGTTATATCATATTACAATGTATTATCAAAATTAACTGCAATTCTAAAGATGCACTTACTTTGATATCAGTTCTTTTTGTAGTACATTCACACCTACATGCACATGTTCACCAGTGATTTCAATACTGTACTTTCCTTTCATTTGGCAATAAGCTTAAATTGTAAAATTGTAAATCTTAAGAATTTAATCAAGTAGTCCAGACAAAAACTACATGTACATTTGTAGTATGAGCTAATGCTAACTAATTTATACCTTTACTATATACTTTGCATTGTTAGTGAATTTAAACAATACCTAAACAAACAACAGAAAAAATATTAACAGTTTAGCTAATAAAATATATGTACAGTATTAACTTGTTGTTTAAAAGGATCTTTTCTGCTGTCTAAACTTTAAAAATAGTTTCAGGCATTAACTACTGATATTTATTGGGTTTTGTTTTGCTGTTTTAAGTTAATAGGCAAAATAGTTAAAATACACCATTTATAGGAAATATTAAACTCATGAATATAACATGTAACTGTTGTCATTTGTTGCCATCCATATGATACTTCATGCATTTAATAAAAGAACAACCTTTCAATGTACCTTGCCAATGGATGAATAAATTTGCTGTCAAAAAGCAATAAAAACTACATTTTTTTTTCTTTTCTTATAAACTTTTTCTTAAAAATCTACAAGAAATGTAAACCTGTGTGGGATTACTAATGCAATGCAATTTTCCTTACAATTTATATTCAGTATATCAGACATAGCTCCTGTCAACATATTTGATAGCACTTAGTTCAAAACTTATACAAGACCATGCTGATATAGATAGACGTACGATATGAATTACAAAAATATCTGACAAAAAAGATACCTTGTCATACCAACAACTGGTTTTAGAATAAATGTGTTTAATTTTGTCAAAAGACCTTATAGTTTAATCAATATTAAAGCCAAAATATGCAATCTTTAATGACCTGACAAGAGTATGGCAACTATATATCCCTTCTTATAAGTCTGATTAAAAGTTTTGTTAGCTTTTGAGGTGAATGCTGACATTTTTGTGCTTTGTAAAGAATATTATCATAAAAGATTGGATGTGAAATACCTGAACGTATAAGATGTCTGCATGTTGAGTGATAAATATTTAAGAATAATTTAATTTTGGATGTAACGCGTCTCCTGATTGGCTGACGTTATTTTGTTATCAGCCCATAGACATAATTTGGTCACGTTACCGTGACATCATCAACGTTTTTTCATGGTTTTCTACGGTTTAAAATGGAATTTAGAATTAAATTATAAGAAATGACTGTAATATTTTTTCTGTCTATTCGAAATAACATAAAAAATGTAGTGCACACTGTTAAATAACCTGCTACGTGCGTTATTCAGTGTGCACCAAATTTTTTATGTTATTTCTTCATAGACAGAAAAAATATTAGTCATTCCTTAAATGAATTCCTTATACCGATGATAAAATGTTTTGACTAGTTTGTGATATCGAAAACCCTGGTGTAATAATTTTTCACATGTGGGCACCGGACATTTGTATTCGATAATTCATCCCTCCAAAATTTATTTTGTCAGACGGGCGTATAAAAAATCTTTGAAACATTATCACTGAACTAGTATATATTTGTTTAGGGGCCAGTTGAAGGACGCCTCCGGGTGTGGGAATTTCTCGCTACATTGAAGACCTGTTGGTGACCTTCTGCTGTTGTTTTTTTCTACGGTCGGGTTGTTGTCTCTTTGGCACATTCACCATTTCCATTCTCAATTTTATGTACAGAGTGTGACAAGAAAAAAATATTCAAACAAAGTTTTCATTTCATTACATACCTCTCATCACAAAATTATTCCTCGACTGCTGCTCCTCATATGCACATAAATCAATATGACGATCTATGACTATACTATCTATTTAATCTAGAAAGCAATGCCTAAAATGAATTCTGTTCTGTTGCTATAGCCATGTTAGCTTCTCGTACTTTTTGAAGGACTTGTATTTTCATTGAAAGTGCTAAAAGAAATAAAGTTTAATAAAATGAAGTAAAATATCTGCCAAAATTGCCTTAAAATATTTTGATATGGTAAACTGGCTTATTATGACTTTTTAGCAAGACCACCAAAGTTGCCTTGAAAAAGTTTTACCATTTTGATCTTTTAAATAAAACCACCAAACTTGCCATGAAAAAGTTTGACTATACAAAAACATTCATTGGAATGTTCTTATCAATAAAATAAAATCAATATGACCCTTGAATGAAGAGCTGAACAAAAGTTGTTATATTTTAGCTCTAAATCCGACATGATATATAATGCCAATCTTTGGGCAAAACTGTAAACCAACTTATTTTCGCGACTTTTGTGAGTAGAAAAATAACACGAATATAAATCGTCGTGAAAATGTAAAGCTTGGATCTTTCATTATTAAACTACATCAGGTAAATTACAAAATCGTGAAATTAAATTGGCACGAAGTGGACAAGAAAGGCTGAAACGTGAAATAAAGTATCTGCGAAAATTAGTTGGTTTACAGTAAGTCATTTTAATAATCATGATACATGCATGATCATGTACTTTGAAATTTGAAGTTATTCATAATTACACCAAAAGTCTTGTTATTGGCTTTGAACTAGCTGTTGGTACATGTAACTCAGGGAGTACTCTCAGATATGTACTCAAGTCTTTTTTGTTAAGGGGATGTGTAAGATGTCTTTCTGCTTTGTTTAGATTGATGAGTTAGGCCTTGTTCACAATAATATCCCCAGATAGATGGGTTTGGCATCACAATTCACAAAACTACTAGTCTAGCCCCATCACATTCTGTACATGAGTATCAGTCTGTAATTCAGTGGTTTGGTTTGTTGCTGTATATCATATTTTGTTTTTTTGTTCTTTTTTTGTACATAGATTAGTCTAGTTAGTTTTCTTGTTTGAAATGTTTTACAAATTTATCATTTTCATTTGGGGTCTTTTATAGCGGACTATTAGATACATGGGCTTTGCTCATTGTTGAAGGATGTAAGGTGACCTATAGTCATGATAGCTGTTAACTTCTATTTAATCTCTGGTGAAGAGTTGTCTTTTCTCATTAGTGTAAACAATATTGTATTTTGAAAATAATGTAAACATTACAATATCATGTGAATCTTGACAGTTTTATTAGGATTGGAAAACAAGTGAATTTTCATTTGTACAAATTTCTCTCTTTTCTCATTGGCAATCATACCACCTTTTCTTATTTATATATTTACATTACATACTATTAAATAGACCTTTCATCTCCTCCAGGGGTCCACTTCCCATGTACAACACATATACATGTAGCCTGACAGCATGATTTTGAGTTGCTATTAAAAAATTGAGATATTTTGGCATTACATTTGTTAATCATGTTAATATATTTAAACCTCTGCCTGCTTTAAATTTCCATATTAAGGTATGAATGTTTAAACATACATGTAGCATCAGGGATGATTCCACTATATAGTTTAGGGCCGCTTAGCGGCCCTTAAATCTGCCAGCGGCCCCACAAAAATGTTTGTGAATATAAATTCCCAATTCAGGAAAATAAAATAAAAATAGGTATTTTCAGAAAAGTTTCAGTCACCGATTACGGCAACTATAATTTGTCATAGTTTGTCGTCAAAACGTAGTAAAATCCGGATAAGAATGCTGACTACGATCGCATTTTATTAACAACGATTTAATTATGTCAACTTGAGGTAAACAATTTTAGCAGCCGGATTCTATTGAATAAAATGTTATGGGAGTATTTGAATTCGCAAAAGTGGATCGCTCATCAGGTTGATCAAAAACATGCTTTTTGTCAAAATTGGTGTCAAAGCAGACCTCGGCAAAAAACGAATTCAAATTTTGATACAACATTGATGAATAAATTTTAATGGGAGCCGTTCTTATAAAAGCAGATCGCCCAGCCGAGCCGGTTATGTAACTTGATTAAAATATGTTTTGTAAAAGAAATTATTTTATATTTCCTCAAAAGACAAAAGTTTGAGCGTTTTTGAAAATAATGTTGATGATAGACCATTCATGAAATGAGCCCCAGCCCCCCTGAAATACGATGTCATCATTATGGAACTGTTTCAAAAGATATAAAAATGATCCAAATAATTTTAAAGTTCACTGGTCAATTTCTTTAAATATCTTATCAATTATTTAAGTATATAACCTTTAGTAATTGCTTTTCTGAATTCGACAATTGGCTAGTTCAATTTGAAATCTATTTGAATCAAGGTAAGTTTGTAAAGATGATCAGTTGAACAAAATACCCAATGGATGATTTTTTTCAGTGGTTAATATGGCATGCCGTTTTGCTATTCAATCTAACTTCAAGATATCTCATAAACTTTATAAAATATCGTATATAATAGTTCATTAGATATCTTATATAGTTTGTTAGATATCTTATAAAGTTTATAAGATATCTTACATAGTTCATGACATATGTTATAAAATTTATGAGATATCTTTTATAGTTTATGAAATATCTCATATAGTTTTGCGCCTGTCCCAAGTCAGGAGCCTCTGGCCTTTGTTAGTCTTATATTATTTTGGTTTTGGTTTCTTGTGTACAATTTGGGGATTAGTATGGCGTTCATTATCACTGGACTAGTATATATTTGTTTAGGGGCCAGCTGAGGGACGCCTCCGGGTGCGGGAATTTCTCGCTACATTGAAGACCTGTTGGTGACCCTCTGCTGTTGTTTTTATTTGGTCGGGTTGTTGTCCCTTTGACACATTCACCATTTCCATTCTCAATTTTACTCTTTATCAGATATCTTATAAACTATATGATATATATTATAAACTATATATAAGATATCTTATATAAAGTATATTTATAAGATATCTTATATACTATATAAGATATCTTATAATCGATAGTAGATATCTTCTTTATTATATAAGATATATATTTATAAAAGATATCTTATAAAAAAGATTATTTAAGATATCTTATAATCATATAAGATATATTATTAGAGACATCGTATAGAAATTATAAGATAATTCATATAATATATCTTATATGGTTTTCTTAAGATGATATCCAATAAACTATATAAGATATCTTTTATAAAAAATATTTATAAGATATTTCATATACTTAATGAAATATCTTATAAACTTTAGAAGATATCTTATAAAGTATATACGATATCTTATAAGTATATACGATATCTTATAAGTATATTAGATATCTTATATATTTAATAAGATATCTTAAAGTTTTTGAACTTTATAAGATATCTTGTTAAATATATAAGATATCTCATATAATATATAAGATAGCTTTAAAAAATTAAATTATATAAGATATCTCATATATTAAATGAGATATCTTATAAAAATCTTATATGTTATATAAGATATATTATATATTATGAAATAATTTGAGATAATTTGAAATTCGAATAAATAGCTAAATTGCTTGCCATAGGTTTATGTTAGCTGGTATGTATGCCTTGTTTACCAAAGTTAAGATAATAGTGCATCATGTGCAATGGTATTCATGTATTACAACTTCCCTGGTCTGAATCCATTAACTTCTTCAATCAGAGTACAGGTGAAACTTAATATACATTTTCCGTTTTTACAGGCCAGGAAAATGATATTATTCCGTTTTAGATTGCATGCATAAAAAATTCCCAATTGGGGTAAAAATTCCCAATTTGATGTTCAAGTGACCCATTTGAAAACACCTGGAATCAACCCTGAGCATTTCCCAATGTGTTTTTTTTACAAAGTTTTATATTAATTGCTTGCTGTTCCTACATTTTTGTCATTACCTTTTGTTATATTTCATTTTGGCCTAAAAATTAGCCCCAAAATATAGTATTTTTGTCTTGGACAATTTTTTTAAATCTTAATTGTTATAACCTTTGAACCAGTCGACTCAGATTTAAAAAATTATGGCACCAATGAATTTCTTTATTTTGTGCTCTTTCACAATAATATATTTTTTTCTGTATTTTCTATACTTCAGTCTTCATATTTTGGCTGACCTTTATAACATTGTTACCCATTTAACCGGTTTAACAGCATGAACAGTGTTCTTTTGACTTTTTTTAAATATTAATCTGGATTTTACTCATTTTCACAAGTGGGGATTTGGCAGTATATTTGACAGGATTAAACACTTTTCATTTAGTGGGGGGATTTTTTTTAAACTGTTAAAAGTGGGGCGAGTTGGTGAAAAAGTGGGGAGATTTGTCGGCAGGTCGAGTTGTCTTGCTTCCGTTCTTGGACTGATTAAAGGGTTTACATGCATCACAGGGGTTTGTTACACTTTGCCGTGTTTACTATGCAACCCCAATTTTTCGGGGTTCGTAATGGATAGTGAACCCGGCAAATTGTAACAAACAGAAACCCCTGTGCATGCATAACCATGATAACATTTGACATCAGTTGTACGCCGGTATAAAGTCAAAAGACTGTAAACTATAGCACTAGCATCTGCTTTTATCCATTTAAAACATGTGTAAGATAATATTTACCTTTCGTTGCGCTTTCCAAGTACAAAATAGTGGGTACATAAATCCGTCAATGTTCCGGTTGGTTTGCAATTGTTCATCATGTTCATTTCAATTTTTTGTTCGCCGGTTTTTTCCAGTTAATCGACAATTAATAATACATTCATACTAAATTTTTGACCTCTCAGTTTGAATAAATACAGTGTCTTGTATTATCTTTCTGGCTGTCTCTGTCTAGGTGTTTTTAAAATACGGTAAAAAAAATCAAATCAGCAGACGCACGAGCGTCCATGGTTTTTGCGTCATAGTATAAAAAATGGCAACGGTGAAAAGTTTCCGGGTTTTCGTGTTCAACGTGCAAATCCGTTTACGTAGTTTTCTAGTTTGGTTTACGGATGGATATATGAGCATTGATTATGAGTCTGGAATCAATAATGGGGATATACATTGTATAGAGAATAATGACCAAAAAAGTGAAGAAAAAAGAACAAAAAGAATTGATATTAAATAAGCAATATTTATGGCAAGCCGTTGTGGAATTTATTCCCTATTTATTAATATTAATAAATCATTTATTAATATTAAATATTATTTTTTAATATTAATAAATCGAATTTTTAATATTAATAAATCGAATTTTTAATATTAATAAATATTTTTTAATATTAAAAAATCGTCATTTTTTAATATTAATAAATAGGTTTTATTTTTTAATATTAAAAAATCATTTTTTAATATTAAATATTCGATTTATTAATATTAAAAAATAATATTTAATATTAAAAAATAGATCCTATTTATTAATATTAAAAAATCATTTTCTAATATTAATAAATAATTTTTTAATATTAAAAAATCATTTTCTAATATCAATAAATGGTCTTATTTTTTAATATTAAAAAATGAATATTTAATATTAAATATTCAGGTTGATTTTTTAATATTAAAAAATCATTTTCTAATATTAATAAATACGCCACCTATATGTAAGAGTTGTTTGAGCGCTTTTATTTACGATGATCATACCTTACTGCAAGCATGTAGCTGAACTAGATCAGTGGAAAATATGAATAACAAAAACATCTACGAAACACCTGCTTTTATCCGGCAATAGGCCAATTATTGTAAAAATAACAAGTTGAAAAAATAAAGTGTTTTTTTTTACTTGTACAAATAAAGTCTCTTGTTACTCCAAATCCATATTTAGCAAAGATCAGCAAACGGTAATGAGAATATTTCTGTTTCTGCCGTGACCACTTCGCGGTCTGCGTTTAAACTATGTAGATTTCTTTGAAAAATGTTAAGAATCAGAGACTTGGATTTAAAAAATAAACTTTAGAGCCCCAGTTGTAAATTGTAAAATATGAACAATAGATGTACATTGTCGGAAATACTAAATGTATGTGTACTCGCTGAGAAAGAAGAGAAAACCTCGGCAAGAGTAGCTTTTCGTTCTGTTTCTAAATCTTCCCGGAACAAAAATGAGTGATTTTAACAACTAAATGATTATGTAATTACAGGTGACCAGATTATCAAAGCTTTACTTGTGATATATGACTGACGTTTAATTGCTATAACAACTGCCCCCAATAAATGTTGACTTAACCATGATAACAGGAAAAAGGCAATAAAAGTTATTTTCATGACTGTTCAAAACAATTATAAATTAATTCATGCACGAAAAAGAAATTTTGAAAGATTTATATTCTTATACGGTTGTTGTTTTATCTTTTTCTCTAATCTTTTATTCTGATATTAACCTGTTTACTTGAAAACTTGCAAGACACAATCCAGTGATAAGAAAACTGTTTCGTTTGATTAGATTTAAGAAGGTACATATCTTTTTAGACATTCATTTTTTTATACGGAAATCTATAAAACATTTTGTTTATTATATTTAATGAAATTACTGTTAAAAATATTACTAAACATGAACATATTAATAAAAGCTGCCCATTTAATAGACATAAATGGTAAACAATAAAAGGTCATAGGAAATAATCTTTCTACAATAATTAATAGCTCTTCAAAACTAGTCGAAGAACACTTAGAAAAGAAAGTTCAGTGAAAATGGACTTCATACTAAACTCCAAAACAATGAACTAAAATTAAAAAAAAAAACCATACACGACTCAGTAACAAAAGCCAGAGGCTCCTGATTTAGGACATGGGGTTAATAGGTATAGGAAGATGTGGTATGGGTGCCAATGAGACACCTCTCCATCCAAATAACAATTTATAAAAGTAAACAATTATAGGTCAAGGTACGGCCTTCAACACGGAGCCTTGGCTCACACCGAACAACAAGCTATTAAGCATAATAAAGGGCACCACAATTACAAGTGTAAAACCATTAAAACGGGAAAACCATTTCTTTTAATGAAATTTGGTTTATAATTTTTAAATGTATAAATGATTTGGTCCATTTTAGAGGTCATGTATAACTCTACCTCCATATCCATGGACCATGGTGCGAATCACTTACTTTGGTCAGCAGGTAAAAGTTCAGGTGGTCTTTGCGACAAACCAGACACCTCATACCCTATCCACTTGTATTTTTGTCCATCTGATGAGTTAAGCCTTTTTCAACTAATTTTTATAGTTCGTTCTTATGTTGTACTGTTATACCACTGTCCCGGGTTAGGGGAGGGTTGGGATCCCGCTAACACGTTTAACCCCGCCACATTATGTATGTTTGTGCCTGTCCCAAGTCAGGAGCCTGTAAGTCAGTGGTTGTCGTTTGTTTATGTGTTACATATTTGTTTTTCGTTCATTTTTTATATAAATAAGACCGTTAGTTTTCTCGTTTGAATTGTTTTACATTGTCATTTCGGGGCCTTTATTGGCTGGCTATGCGGTATGGGATTGGCTCATTGTTGAAGGCCATACAGTGACCTATAGTTGTTAATTTCTGTGTCATTTTGGTCTCTTGTGGAGAGTTGTCTCATTAGCAATCATACCACATCTTCTTGTTTATATTCAAAACTTTTACAAGTCTGGTACTATGGGTAATATTAGAGACCATGCCTACCTCTACTTCTGGTCAACATGGAAACTATCTTAGTGGATAATAGGAAAGTTGGCATATTTGCCATACCAAGACACTCAAACTCCCATTTTTTGCTGACATATACGTATGGGTCTAAGCTTTAATTGCTTTAATTACTTTGGGAAATGCCAACCCCCCCCCCCTCTCTATTTCCAAGGCACACGTAACAAATCTCTTAGTTTGGTTATTAAACTTTGCTGATAAACTCGTACAGTTGTAGGGTTTAAAATGCTATATTCCATTTAAGATTTTCAAGATTTTCAAGATTTTATTCATAACCTCAGACACATACTTGTGTACAAGAGGACAATATATACAAACATATTAAGATAATACATAGCGAGACAGGACAAACGAAACACAAATACATAGTATATTATAAAAGACAATTGGTATAATTAGATTAAGTATTTTATAATTTTCTTCACGAAAATTGATAATTTCCTTTGAACTTGTACGTTACATATAGACAGCAAGCCAGTAAATTTGTTCTTGCTTGGATTCATTACATAGTAATTTGGTATAAACTTTGATCTAAGAGCAGAAACATCAGCATTTTTACAGGTAAACAATATATGAAACTCATCCCCTATTCCCTCATTACAAAATGTATATATTCTATTTTCCCTCGCGATCCCCGCCCATCTACCCGTCTCAATAGGTAACTTCAAATTCGAGCATCGAAGTTTAGATATGTAATACCAATAGGACATTCAACAAGAACATGTCATACTGTAGGACATTCAACAAGTACCTATCATACTGTAGGACATTCAACAAGAACTACTATACCAATAGGATATCCAACAAGTACCTGTCATACTATAGGACATTCAACAAGGACCTACTATACCATTAGGACATTCAACAAGTACCTGTCATACTGTAGGATATTCAACAAGAACCTACTATACCAATAAGACATTCAACAAGTACCTGTCATACTGTAGGACATTCAACAAGAACCTACTATACTAATAGGATATCCAACAAGTACCTGTCATACTGTAGGACATTCATCAAGTACCTATCATACTGTAGGACATTTAACAAGAACCTTCTATACCAATAGGATATCCAACAAGTACCTAACATACTGTAGGACATTCAACAAGTACCTATCATACTGTAGGATATTCAACATGGACCAACTATACCATTAGGACATTCAACAAGTACCTGCCATACTGTAGCATATTCAACAAGAACCTACTATACCAATAGGATATCCAACAAGTACTAGAGGGTTATAATTGCCTATGTACATTTGCTACTTATAACTATGGACTGAACTGTGCCTATTATTGCTTATAATGTTTTATGTTTCATTACAGATGACCGTGGTCATTGTTCTACATTAAAGACATGTGTGAATAAATAGACATTGTTCTTATTTATGACCACGGCCAGTAATTACTGAAGACCTGTGAGGAACACCACTTATACGACAATGCCTGCAGTACAGTGTCCAATACCTGGATGTGATTATGTCACTGACGATCTTGATGCAGCAATCGTAGCTGTACTCATCACTGTTCATAGTACAACACACGCTCCGGGACCAGTCACAGCAGCGAAAGTAGAAAAAGTGAAAAGACCGGTTATATCAACAGCTGGAACTAGTGAGGAATGGGCATATTTTGAATCACGGTGGTCCGATTATGTTGAAGCAACGAAAATTGCCGGCCGTGACAAGGTAGTTCAGCTTCTAGAATGCTGCGATGAGCAGCTACGCAAGGACCTGACACGATCAGCAGGGGGTAGTCTAACAAACAAACCTGTGCAAGAAGTGTTAGCCGCAATCAAGAAACTTGCTGTTCGGGAAGAGAATACGATGGTGGCCAGAGTCACACTTCATAATATGCGCCAAGACCGTGACGAACCAGTGCGTAGCTTTTGCGCACGTTTGCGAGGACAAGCTGGTGTCTGCAAATTCTTCATACAGTGCCCTACATGTAACACAGATGTGAACTATACAGACACCATTATTCGCGACGTTCTTGCACGAGGCATTTCCGATCCAGAAATTCAACTAGATCTCCTCGGTGACAAAAACCAAGACATGACCCTTGAAGAAGTCACTCAATTCGTTGAAGCAAAAGATTCAGGGAAACGTTCTGCATCTAGATTACTTGATTCTCAAACAGTTCAAGCAGCTAGCAGCTCTTATAAAAAGGCAAAACAGACAGCCGTGAGGGACAAAAATGAAGTTTGTACATATTGTGGCAAAAAGGGACACGGCAAAAGTGCACCAGCTCGTCTCCGTAAATCAGATTGCCCTGCATATGGCCATAAGTGTGGATACTGCAACCGTGAACACCACTTTGAAAAGGTTTGTAGGAGCAAGGAAAAATCAAAAACTGGTACAGCTACGCATAATACAGACGATTGTGAAGGTGCTGTTTTTGATTCACTGTGTAGCATATCCAGCGATTCATATAAAATAAATGGTAGAACGCTAGCCATAGACCATCATCTTTATGATAATCTGTCAGATACCTGGATCAGCAAGGCATCGCAACCACAACCCTTCGTCAACCTTGTTTTAAGAATATTACCGGAAGATTATGAAGCATTTGGTTTCAACATGACAAAAAGAACAAACACTGTTGCAATTTCTGCCATGGCGGATACAGGATGCCAGAGCTGCCTTGCCGGTATCAAGGTCATCCATCGACTAGGAATAAATCAGACTGAATTAATCCCTGTCAATATGAAAATGCATGCTGCCAACAACAAAGGTATCACGATCCTTGGTGCAACCATACTCCGCATTTCAGGTAGAGATGATCAAGGCAGACATGTCGAAACGAGGCAAATGACGTATGTTACTGACAACTCTGATAAACTATTTATCAGCAGAGAAGCTTGCATTGCTCTTCGAATGATCTCCGACAGCTTTCCAACAATTGGTGAAATTGACGATACGCAACAAACTCTCGGTACTGAGAACTCTCACAACATCACAAACAACATCGGAAGTGTTAACAGCCTAGATACCACCTGTAACTGTCCTCAACGGAAGCTGCCGCCTCCAATGCCAAGGAACTTACCTTATCCAGCAACTGAAGACAACCTCGAAAAAATAAAACAATTTCTCATGGACTATTATAAATCTAGTACCTTCAATACATGTTATCACCAGCCATTGCCACTGATGGATGGACCACCAATGCGATTGATGGTGGATCCCCAAGCTGAACCTGTGGCTCATCACACTCCAGTTCCAGTACCAATCCACTGGAAAGAGGAAGTCAAAGCTGGTCTTGATCAAGACGTACGACTTGGCGTATTGGAACCTGTTCCAGTTGGAGAACCTGTCACATGGTGCCATAGAATGGTCGTTTGTGCCAAGAAAAATGGAAAACCACGTCGCACTGTTGATTTTCAACCCCTTAATGTGCATGCAACACGTGAAACACACCATACGCCTTCACCTTTCCACCAGGCTAGATCAGTACCGAATGGAAAGAGGAAAACAGTTTTTGACGCCTGGAACGGCTATCATAGTGTGCCAATTCCTGAAGAAGATCGCCATCTGACTACCTTCATTACACCCTGGGGCAGATATCGTTACAAGACGGCTCCGCAAGGTTACATAGCTTCAGGCGACGCCTATACAAGACGATATGATGAAATTGTTGCCGACATTCCAAACAAAACCAAATGTGTCGATGACGTCCTCCTATGGGCTGATTCAATTGAGGAAAGCTTTTTTCAAGCTGTACAATGGCTCGATATTTGTGGTCGTCATGGCATCACTCTTAATCCTGAGAAGTTCATATTCGGTCAAGATATTGTAGAATTCGCTGGATTTGAGATCACGTCCAACACTGTCCGTCCTTGCATGAAATACCTTAAAGCGATCCTAGATTTCCCAACACCTAGAAATATTACGGATGTACGATCATGGTTTGGTCTTGTTAATCAAGTGTCCTACGCCTTTAGCATGGCTGATAAGATGCTTCCCTTCAGGCAATTATTGAAACCAGGAACACCATTTTTCTGGGATGAACACATCAACAAACTGTTCGAGGAATCGAAAGCTGCTATCATAAGCGAAATAGAAGAGGGTGTTCGCATCTTTGATAAAAGTAAACCGACATGTCTTGCTACAGATTGGTCAAAAACTGGTATCGGCTTCTGGCTATTTCAGAAACATTGTTCCTGCAAAGGAAGTGAACCATTTTGTTGTAACACAGGATGGCGAATAACTCTTGTCGGGAGTAGATTTACACATCCAGCTGAATCCCGTTATGCGCCAGTAGAAGGCGAAGCGCTAGCCGTTGTCGACGCTTTGGACAAAGCGAGGTATTTTGTACTGGGATGCGACGATCTTATTATAGCTGTTGACCATAAACCACTCCTGAAAATATTCAGTGACAGATCTTTAGAAGACATATCGAATTCACGCCTTCGAAATTTGAAAGAGAAAACACTCAGATATCGTTTCCGGATGATTCATATACCAGGCGTCAAACATCATGCTGCTGACGGTGTGTCACGTCACCCAACTGGGGACCCTGAAAAACTTATTCTCTTAGATGACATAGCAGCCATCAAGAATAGTACAATGTCGTTGCCACCTGCCACATCTTTTTTATCCGACATACATCATACAGATTCAGAATCGGATGCTACTGAAATAGATAACAGTGTCTTCATATCAGCCGTATCCTCGCTTGATTCGCTTGCAGTCAAATCCGTTACTTGGGACAGAGTTCGTACCGCTACAGCAAGTGACGACAATATGAATGAACTTATCAACTTAATTGAGTCTGGTACACCTGAATTTCGACATGAATTTCCTCCACAATTACGGGAATACTTCCAATTCCGTGAACACCTTTACACTATTGATGGTGTTATAATATACAAGGACAGAATCATCATTCCCCCAGCCTCCGAGATGAAGTGTTGTCTGCTTTACACGCAGCTCACCAAGGAGTAACAGCAATGATTTCTAGAGCAGAGTCATCAGTTTTTTGGCCAGGTATTACCCCTGCTATTACAGCACAAAGAGTCGGATGCAACCATTGTAATCGGATAGCCCCTTCTAACCCGAGTGCTCCACCTACACCTCTGATGTCACCAGACTACCCGTTTCAATGCGTTTGTTCTGATTTTTTTCAATACAAAGGGATTTGTTACCTTGTCATAGTTGACCGATACTCAAACTGGCCAATTGTTGAAAGATCATCAAATGGAGCAGCCGGACTCATAACCTGTCTTCGACGCACATTTGTCACTTTTGGAATTCCTGACGAACTAGCATCTGACGGTGGTCCTGAATTTACCTCTACTGCTACAAAACAGTTTCTTCGTGACTGGGGTGTACACCATCGCCTATCGTCAGTATCTTTCCCTCATAGCAATTGCAGGGCGGAAGTTGGAGTAAAAAACTGTTAAACGCATGATTGCTGATAACACTGGTCCTAAAGGTGATCTCGACACGGATGCATTCCAACGGGCCATGCTTCAGTACAGAAATACACCTGACAGAGACACAAAACTTTCCCCTGCAATGTGCGTCTTTGGTCATCCAATCAGGGATTTCATTCCGATTCCACCAGGAAGATATTCTCCTCACAATACTTGGAGGGAAACGTTAGATGCCCGTGAAGAAGCTTTAAGAAACCGCCACATCAAACAGGGCGAACGCTTATCAGAACATACAAAAAGATTACCCCAACTTGCAACTGGCGATTGTGTGCGTATTCAGAACCAAATAGGGCATTACCCACTCAAATGGGACAAAACTGGCATCATCATTGAAGTCCGCCAATTTGATCAATATGCTGTAAAGGTTGATGGCTCTGGAAGAGTAACTTTACGCAACAGGAAGTTTCTCAGGAAGTACGTTCCTGTCAAGGGCATCAAAACAACAAAGACTATACAAGATGACCTTTGTTATAAGAATGTACCTGTCCCGTCATCATTCGACACCAAACAAGTACTTCAACCGACGTCTGATACATTAATGGAAACCCCCAAAGACCCCAAAGATTCTACTCTTGAGAGGCATTATCCACTTGGTCAGGCAACTTCAGACTCCAAGGACAGCTCTACACCAGAATTCACCTATTCACAAGATTTGCCTAGCGAGCAAAAACTTCACATTCTGGAAACGCCCAAGACAGGACTTTCTTCATCCAAAAGTCCTAGAGTTGAAAACACACATCCTGAGCGCCGTCGTTTGGAATTCACAGAAACGCCATTTGAGAACCAAGGAACACAGCCGACCACCAACACTCCTCCGTTGATTATTACTCCGACAGAACTTAATCCACAACGTAAATCTAGTCGTGCTAGTAGACCATCTGCCTGGCATTCAGATTATAGTATGGATTAACAATCATGACATTGACATTTTGAATTTTCGTTTCGCATTTCAACTAACAGAGATTAGTGTGAATATCATCTTAGTCATACTACAGTGTACAAGTATTTGCCACCTTTAATGGAACATTACAGGAACCAAAAACTTAAGGGGAGATAGAGGGTTATAATTGCCTATGTACATTTGCTACTTATAACTATGGACTGAACTGTGCCTATTATTGCTTATAATGTTTTATGTTTCATTACAGATGACCGTGGTCATTGTTCTACATTAAAGACATGTGTGAATAAATAGACATTGTTCTTATTTAAGTACCAGTCATACTGTAGGACATTCAACAAGAACCTACTATACCAATAGGATATCCAACAAGTACCTGTCATACTGTAGGACTTTCAACAAGAACCTACTATACTAATATGATATCCAACACGTACCTTTCATACTGTAGGGCATTCAACAAGTACATATCATACTGTAGGACATTCAACAAGAACCTTCTATACCATTAGGACATTCAACAAGTACCTAACATACTGTAGGACATTCAACAAGAACCTACAATACCAATAGGATATCCAACAAGTACCTGTCATATTGTGTGACTTTCAACAAGTACCTAACATACTGTAGGACATTCAACAAGAACCTACTATACCAATAGGATATCCAACAAGTACCTGTCATACTGTAGGACATTCATCAAGTACCTATCATACTGTAGGACATTCAACAAGAACCTTCTTTACCAATAGGATATCCAACAAGTACCTAACATACTGTAGGACATTCAACAAGTACCTATCATACTGTAGGATATTCAACATGGACCAACTATACCATTAGGACATTCAACAAGTACCTGCCATACTGCAGCATATTCAACAAGAACCTACTATACCAATAGGATATCCAACAAGTACCAGTCATACTGTATGACATTCAACAAGAACCTACTATACCAATAGGATATCCAACAAGTACCTATCATACTGTAGGACTTTCAACAAGAACCTTCTATACTAATATGATATCCAACACGTACCTTTCATACTGTAGGGCATTCAACAAGTACATATCATACTGTAGGACATTCAACAAGAACCTTCTATACCATTAGGACATTCAACAAGTACCTAACATACTGCAGAAATTCAACAAGAACCTACTATACCAATAGGATATCCAACAAGTACCTGTCATATTGTATGACTTTCAACAAGTACCTAACATACTGTAGGACATTCAACAAGAACCTACTATACCAATAGGATATTCAACAAGTAAATGTCATACTGTAGGACATTCATCAAGTACCTATCATACTGTAGGACATTCAACAAGAACCTTCTATACCAAAAGGATATCCAACAAGTACCTAACATACTGTAGGACATTCAACAAGTACCTATCATACTGTAGGATATTCAACATGGACCAACTATACCATTAGGACATTCAACAAGTACCTGCCATACTGTAGGACATTCAACAAGAACCTACTATTTCCAATAGGATATCCAACAAGTACCTGTCATACTGTAGGACATTCAACAAGAACCTACTATACCATTAGGACATTCAACAAGTATCAAACATACTGTAGGACATTCAACAAGAACCTACTACACCAATAGGACATTCAACAAGAACCTACTATACCAATAGGACATTCAACAAGAACCTACTTTACCAATAGGATATTCAACAAGTACATATCATACTGTAGGACATTCAACAAGAACCTACTATACTAATATGATATCCAACAAGTACCTTTCATACTGTAGGGCATTCAACAAGTACATATCATACTGTAGGACATTCAACAAGAACCTACTATACCATTAGGACATTCAACAAGTACCTAACATACTGTAGGACATTCAACAAGAACCTACTATACCAATAGAATATCCAACAAGTACCTGTCATATTGTGTGACTTTTTTACAAGTACCTAACATACTGTAAGACATTCAACAAGAACCTACTATACCAATAGGATATCCAACAAGTACATGTCATACTGTAGGACATTCAACAAGAACCTACTATACTGTAGGACATTCAACAAGAACTTACTATACCAATAGGATATCCAACAAGTACCTAACATACTGTAGGACATTCAACAAGTACCTGTCATACTGTAGGACATTCAACAAGAACCTACTATACCATTAGGACATTCAACAAGTACCTAACATACTGTAGGACATTCAACAAGAACCTACTATACCAAGAGGACATTCAACAAGAACCTTCTATACCAATAGGACATTCAACAAGTACCTAACATACTGTAGGACATTCAACAAGAACCTACTATACCAATAGGACATTCAACAAGAACCTACTATACCAATAGGATATCCAACAAGTACCTGTCATACTGTAGGACATTCAACAAGAACCTACTATACCAATAGGATATTCAACAAGTACCTATCATACTGTAGGACATTCAACAAGAACCTACTATACTAATATGATATCCAACAAGTACCTTTCATACTGTAGGGCATTCAACAAATACATATCATACTGTAGGACATTCAACTAGAACCTACTATACCAATATGATATCCAACAAGTACCTGTCATATTGTGTGACTTTCAACAAGTACCTAACATACTGTAGGACATTCAACAAGAACCTACTATACCAATAGGATATCCAACAAGTACATGTCATACTGTAAGACATTCAACAAGAACCTACTATACCAATAGGATATCCAACAAGTACATGTCATACTGTAGGACATTCAACAAGAACCTACTATACTGTAGGACATTCAACAAGGACCTACTATACTATAAGGACATTCAACAAGTACCTGTCATACTGTAGTATATTCAACAAGAACCTACTATACCAATAAGACATTCAACAAGTACCTTTCATACTGTAGGACATTCAACAAAAACCTACTATACCAATAGGATATTCAACAATTACCTGTCATACTGTAGGACATTTAACAAGTACATATCATACTGTAGGACATTCAACAAGAACCTACTATACCAACAGGACATTCAACAAGAACCTACTATACCAATTGGACATTAAACAAGTACCTGTCTACTGTAGAACATTCAACAAGAACCTACAATACCAATTGGACATTCAACAAGAACCTACTATACCAATAGGACATTCAACAAGTACCTGTCATACTGTAGGACATTCAATAAGTACCTATCATACTGTAGGACATTCAACAAGAACCTACTATACCAATAGGACATTCAACAAGTACCTGTCATACTGTAGGACATTCAATAAGTACCTAACATACTGTAGGACATTCAACAAGAACCTACTATACCAATAGGATATCCAACAAGTACCTAACATACTGTAGGATATCCAGCAAGTACCTATCATACTGTAAGACATTCAACAAGGACCTACTATACCATTAGGACATTCAACAAGTATTTGCCATACTGTAGGACATTCAACAAGAACCTACTATACCACTAGGACATTCAACAAGTACCTGTCATACTGTAGGACATTCAACAAGAACCTACTATACCAATGGATATTCAACAAGTACCTGTCATGCTGTAGGACATTCAACAAGTACCTATCATACTGTAGGACATTCAACAAGAACCTACTATACCAATAGAACATTCAACAAGTACCTGTCATACTGTAGGACATTCAATAAGTACCTAACATACTGTAGGACATTCAACAAGAACCTACTATACCAATAGGATATCCAACAAGTACCTAACATACTGTAGGATATCCAGCAAGTACCTATCATACTGTAAGACATTCAACAAGTACCTGTCATACTGTAGGACATTCAACAAGTACCTAACATACTGTAGGTCATTCAACAAGAACCTACTATACCAATAGGATATCCAACAAGTACCTAACATACTGTAGGATATCCAGCAAGTACCTATCATACTGTAAGACATTCAACAAGGACCTACTACACCATTAGGACATTCAACAAGTATTTGCCATACTGTAGGACATTCAACAAGAACCTACTATACCACTAGGACATTCAACAAGTACCTGTCATACTGTAGGACATTCAACAAGAACCTACTATACCAATAGGATATTCAACAAGTACCTGTCATACTGTAGGACATTCAACAAGTACCTATCATACTGTAGGACATTCAACAAGAACCTACTATACCAATAGGACATTCAACAAGTACCTGCTATACCTATAGGACATTCAACAAACACCTGATATAACTAGATGACATTCAACAAGTACCTTCTATGATATTTGGTCAAGAAATAAGCAATTTATACAAAGTATTAGAAATGAATTGTTTCTGTACCCTTGTTGGCCCCTCATTCCTAAACAGTTAGGGCCATAACCCCCAAAAGCCATCCCAACCTTCCTTTTCCGGTATGGAACCTTATGGTACAATTTCAGAAAGATCTATACACTAACACAAGTTAGTGTCTGGAAACTAAAAAAATGTTTATTTGGACCGCTTTTTAGGCCCTTTTAAAATTCTTAAACTGTTGTGGCCATAACCCCCAAAATCAATCCCAACCTTCTTTTTGTGGTTTCATAGAGATCCATTTACTTAAACTAAAATTATTGTCTGGAAACTAAGTGTCTTCGGACGACGCAGACGACGACGACGTGATACCACAATACGACTGCAAAAATGTTTTGCGGTCGTATACAAATTATTGTTACATTAGAGACTAGTTTAATAAATCTAGCGTACATTGAAGTGCATTAATGTAACAATAACGCAATGTAACATGGTAGCTGTAGACCTAAATAATATGTTACATTTGTAATTATTCAAATCCCTACCCAACCATTTATTCCGGCAACTACTAGTAGTCTCCAATGTAACAATAATGTTTTTGTAATTTAGATGTAGCCAGTGCAATAAAAATATCTACAATATGTGTTGCCCAGTGCGGGTAGCTGACTATGCAGTATGGGCTTTGCTCATTGTTGAAGGCCATACGGTGACCTATAGTTTTTACTTTCTGTGTCATTTGGTCTCTTGTGGAGAGTTGTCTCATTGGTAATCATACAACATTTTCTTTATTAACATAAGCCCTTAATTAAGCAGCATAACTTATATAGTATTTTCACATCTATTTCTTTCTGATTGGGAATAATTAATATACGTCAATTGAAAGTACATGTATATTGACGATCTTGCCCCTGGCTACACAAACACATACTAATGATATACACACAGTCTATGCCTCGGGCAGAAGTTCTGTTCATACTTTGGGACAAAATTCTTGAAATTCATATTTCCTTATATCCTGTATATACTACCTGCTAAGGAATTTGAATGCATGTTTATGGTCATTACACGTAGATCTTTGATTACTCGAAGTTACTGAAAGCTTGATTGATTGATGGATTGTTTAACGTCCAGTGGCAAATAGTTCATGCATGTTCAGGACAAAATCAAAATAATGATAAATATAACAGGAAGCTAGGTTCTGTAATAGGGGTCGTCGAGGACGAAGGTCTGGAAATTTGGAAATCCCATGCATTGGCAAATGAGGGTTTATTGGAATAGGAACATAAATTTAGAATTTCAGTAGACCACCTTGGTCATTTTCAAAAAATGTCGAATTTTGAAATTGAAAAAATTATTAAAAGTTACTTATTCAAACAACCCTCTACATAAGCAAATCAAAACAAACAGGTCTTTAAGAACAACATACTAAAAGATGCAATCTTAATGATGTCAAACAAGAATATGTTGAAACATTTTTTGATCGGTGGTACATTATTTTGTCTATCCTGTTACCATTTTCAAAAGAAATTTTGGGTTATTAAG
Source organism: Mytilus edulis (assembly GCA_019925275.1). Lineage (NCBI taxonomy): Eukaryota > Metazoa > Mollusca > Bivalvia > Mytilida > Mytilidae > Mytilus > Mytilus edulis. Next base: position 34,339,792 of record CM034352.1, read on the forward strand.
AAAAGGTTTAGATAAAATGTTAAGCTTGTTTTACGTAGTCAATTATATGGTTTTCAAGAGAATAAACTTCTATATATATTCATTCTGTAATATAATAGATTATTTGCCCATTTTCCAGGTTGTACTGAAAATGCCTCTAAAAATTGGTTTTCAAAGGTTGTAAAAATTACCACCAGTAATGCAAGTCTAAGATATCAATTCATATTGTTCGGCATTTTTTCACCCTTTCAAATAAACCCAACATCAAGTAAATCCCTCATAAGTTAGTTTACTTTTCTCTGTATTTCATTGGTAACAGGAACGTACGTTTCTGATATATCACTATATAAAAATTCTATCCTGTTACCTTTTTGTCTATCCTGTTACCGATATCAGTATTGCACCTGCGAATGCTTAATTAGGAAGATTAAGACGTTATACCTTAAGATGAGTTCAAACAACGAATATTTTATTCGTTTTGCACCTATATGTTAAGATAAAAAAATTAACGACGTTTTTGTCTACAATTGTCTATCCTGTTACTGTAACCATAGCAACCATAGTAACAGGATAGACATAACAGGATGGACAAATTTCATCGTTTTTGATTGCTGTTGTGAAATAACTACTCCCTTTGGTGAAGTGATTATGTTTTTCTATTGTGAATTTGGTTTCCAACACGTTATTGCACTTTTTACAAGTATACTGTTGGTGTAATTAATCAAAATTGGTGGTAACAGCATAGACATAAAAAAAAGTACGCTCTTTTTTTTTTCACTAAATGTCTTGAAATTTCCTTTCTCTACACTGTCGTTCAAGAAACGAGGCGTTTTAAATGTAAAGATTACTTTGCACTGTTGAGATCAACACTGACTGATTCAATATTCATAGGGAGAATAATTTAACGGCTGATTTAAGTAGCGGTAACAGGAAAGACATGAACCTCCTGTACGCTGATTCAATTTAGTTTGTAGATAATATGTTACAAACAATGATAAAGAAGCTACGATTTTTCGTTAGAGTAATATTTAACGTTCTTAAAAAGTCCCTTTTGCAGATATCAAGGCGATCAGAAAATCGCAAAAAAATCATTTGAAATGTGTTTTTCTGACAATGTACGCAGACAAATACCCCCAAAATCGGTCTTAAATGCAGTTTAATCTTATCAAAATAGATGTAAGGTGTGTTTATTATTAATGTTCTGAATCACAAATCCGACAAGCTTTCATTTAAACCATTACAACTGAAATTTCCATTAGAAATAAAAAAAAATTAGCATGGGTGTACTGAAAATTCGACATTTTTTTTTAAATGACCCACCTACGAACCCCTCAAAGAGTTGTTGCAAGTTTCTTAACGTGCAGAGAGCGTGGCATTCTCTCTCCATCATGCATCGGATTTAACGTCCCCATTCTGACCTGAATTGACTGCGTCTGTATACATCCTGCACAGCCAAACGGACGACCAACTTTGGCACGGTTTTATGTAGGTAGAATGAAGACTAAGTGGGAAGCTAGTTGAAAACCAGCAACTAATTAACAAAAAATCACGTGTGTAAGTTGAGGTGGCAATAAGTCCTTACGTAAAACAAAAATTTACGCCTCGTTCCAGAGAGGGACATGAAAGGCTTCTCTTTTGGTGAATAATTTGTCGTTACAGCTCATTTACTTATAACTAAGTTGAGGTTTATTCTAGCATTTGTTGATAGAAGCGAAATGATCTGAACGAAAGTTCTAGTTATATTTTCTATATAAAGGGGGGATATGATGACATTTAAGTATATCCAATACTCCATTCACTAATAAGTTACTAGTGTATACATGATATTCTATAATTAAAGAGTTTTGACGACTTCTCTAGCGTGCATCTGCAGATAGCGTTGTTTATTAATTTTTTTATACAAAAATTATGTGTAGACACGTGCCTAACGTGCCTAAGGCAGCTACGCCCCTGGAAGAAACAAGGTAACTCAACTGTATGCATTGGACTAATAGTTTGTATGTTTACTTAGTCCAGACTCCAAGTTAGGGAAATCGTATTACAATTATTTGAATGTAAAAAATGGAAGGGTCGAAATTCCGTGTCTTATTTGACTAGTAAAAAGATGCATACAAATCGCTTATGTCGACCCAAGTAAATAAATCGATCGAGAATTTAGTCAGTGGTTCACTTGAATGTGACATTATGTTTTGATTTGTTCCTGAACTTAAATATTGATATGAATAGATCTTTTCAAAGCTCTGATAGGGGCAATGCAGAATATTTAACCACGGTACTGTGGTATGTTTGCCAAATATCGGTCATTCTCATTTTGTTTTGTCCCTAAAACGCTTTTATTTTGGCAAGTTCAGAAACTATTCAAAGAAAATCTAATTAAACATTTAATATTTAATGGTTTATAATCATTAAATAGTTCAAATTTTCCTAAAATACTTGTCAGGGTCGATATAAGATGGTCCGAGCACAGGCACTAGACGTTCTGTCAATAGTATAAAAATATTGGCAATTGGAAGAAAATAGTGTCCATGCATATATATAATACTAGACGTTCTGTCAATAATATAAAAATATTGGCATTTGGAAGAAAATAGTGTCCATATATATAATATAGTGTCCATATATATAATATATTATATATATGGACACTATTTTCTTCCAATTGCCAATATTTTTATACTATTGACAGAACGTCTAGTGCCTGTGGTCCGAGTTAACTTAACATAGACTAGTCTCCAAAATTTCTACGAACCGACTTGTCCAATAATCATCATTAAAGCGTTTGACAGATAATGATTGATTTGCCTTATATTAAACGCTAAGGTTACATTGATGTTGATTTTTTAATATTAATAAATGATTTTTTAATATTAAAAAATCAGCGTATTATTTAATATTAAAAATTCATTTATTAATATTAAGAAATCAGACTGAATATTTAATATTAAAAAATGATTTTTTAATATTAATAAATGAATTTTTAATATTAAATATTCATTTATTAATATTAAAAAATCAGCGTATTATTTAATATTAAAAATTCGATTTATTAATATTAAAAAATGATTTATTAATATTAAAAAATCATTTATTAATATTAATAAATGATTTTTTAATATTAATAAATAGGGAATAAATTCCACAACGGCTTGCCATAAATATTTATATAATATCATATGACTGCCTTGATTATCATTTATTTCTATTAAGTCATTCACTTATTTTGCATTTTTTTCCATGATTCAGAATCAAATTACTCTACTGAGGGGTTGACATTCTTCTGTAACTCCTTTTGTGATGTGGGATGGAATTTGGGAAAATTGACAAACGAGAAATTAATCCAATCAGACGGAATTTTGAAATCTCAGTAGAGTGTAAATAAATGAAATACAACACATAGGAATACTCTTGGTTTGTTAGTGTTCCTGCGGAAGATCTCTCCAGCTTCCTCCATTAATAAAAACTTACCACCTTCGAGAAATAGTCAATACTGCTGACAGTGGCGCAAAAATGAACAATCGATAAGTCTTAGATGCAGATATAAACATTTAATAAGTGAATTATACATTTTACTAATCTGAATTTAAAAATGTATTATATTATTAGGAAATATACTTTAAGTTTGCTACTGTCTCTGTGACTTAGAATTGCACACTCTACAAAACTCTAGACAAAATATAACAAGTGCTAGCCTACCGGCCTACATTATCAGCATAGTCGATCCTTGAAATGGCTAAGTTTTGGACTCGATCTATTGGTCAAAGGTTAAACAATATTTTTTTCTTTTATAATAATCAACTCATGGATTTATTAAGTATGCATATACTTTTAACACTATCTCTTAAAAGCTCGCCAAACCGTATGCAGGGCCGTAACTACCTACAAATTTTTTGAAGTAATAAAATGAAATATTGACAATATGTACACGAAGAACTTGAATTTATATTATAAACAACACAAGTTTACAGTTTTAACAGTGTTGTCATGATACGTGATATATCTGATATAGTTTTGATCGATAGTGAACCGTTTCAGTTTGGTTTTTTTTTTGTGTTTTTTTTTTTCGTGTGGCTGTCCGTCAGTTATTCAGTATTTCATATGTCATACGAGAACACAATTGAAACTTTGCTTTCGACAATTTTGAATAATTACATTAGATGTATGTTTCATTATGATACGTTATTCTGATTGGCTAACTGCACATCACCTGTTATTCCTTAAGCAGTTGTATCACACAATAAAACTTATCATTCATGATGACACGAGGTCCCATAATAAAATGCACATGTAAATTAAATAAAACTTGATGTAAATCGTGTTTTCGTGACCCTAGCTAAAAAATGTAATTATAAGTATTGAATGCTTCTTTTTGTAACTTCATAGGGTTGTAAAAGCGTTGACCGTGCGCACATTTTTAGAATGAAGCGCTTCCGCGCTTCATAAAAAATGTACTTCGGTCAACACTTTTACACCCCAATAAAGTTACAAAAAGAAGCATTCAATTCTTAAATAAAACTTAACTATTCACATTTATTTAGGGACTCAATTAAGCAGAGCAAGTTCCCTTTGTATTAATATTGTGAATCTTTAATAATATTGGAAATTCGTAACTGGCTGAATCAGCTGTTGGATCATTTTTTTAACGTGTCTGGTCAGAAAGTACTATACCACGTCTCCCGATCGTACGAGAATATTATGGTCAATGCCTTGGTAGTTAAACACTCCCATTCGTTGTAGCAGGGACTTTCTATACTAAGTATACTAGTATAGAAAGTCCGTGGTTGTAGACTTGTAGTTATATACATGTCTGTTCAGCTTTCAACAATAATGAAATTCAAGGTCCTCGATAAAAAATATATCTTGTGTTCTATGATCTTGCTTGATATATGTTTTTTTTAACTTACCAGTTTGATTTCTAACAAAAATATCTTTTAATACAGATAATAATTGTTTGCATAAGAATTGCTTTCAGGATGAAGCATTACTGATGAGTCTTAAATTAAGGAAATCGAAGGAAAACGGGTTATTTTTAGCCACTGATTTTATTAAGAGAAAAAAATCCGCGGTCACAATGTAATTAATGTTAATAATTATAGGTCAAAGTACGGTCTTCAAGACGGAGCATTGGCTCACGTCGAACAGCAATCATAGTCCTTGTTTTTGCATAAAAATTTCATACAGGTTGTTTTCTTAAAGTAAGGAAATCGAAGGAAAACGGGTCATTTTTAGGCATTTTACTGAGAGAAAAAAAATCACTTCGGGGCCTCAATCGGCGGCCCCAAACCCCTGCCTCCCCTAGATTCGAACCCCAGTTACGGCCCTGGTATGTTCACATGTTAGTTCATTTGCAATTTTACTAAAAGCTACTGAGGCTAGGTTGCCACTTGTTGACGGCAGAGTTCCGAACTGTTAACCATGTATAGTACCTAAATTCAACCATGTATTTTGGAGATTCGTATTCCACAAAGAAGGCAATGGATTATATATGGAACCGCTAAAGCATGACTAGAGCGGAAAATCTTTAGCAGTCAGTTCCCTCCCCCTTTAAATATTCGTCACTGGCGCAATCGTTAGTTTCTTTGTAATGGCCCGTAATGTAAAGTTATTGGTGTTTTACTGCATGAACATTTTATACTTTTAATAGGCTTTCTCGTGTTTTATTGGATTTATGGTAATAAGTTACCAGATTAATTTGTATCCTTCTTTGATTTCACGGTTAACAAGAGACACACAGCTAAAGACCCTGTATTGTTATTTTTTATCTTATCTTTTCTTACCCAATTTTATTTTCTCCTGTAGGCTGGAGAAATCTATCAAAATTTCTTACCAAGTCTGTTTTGGTATACATGTACATCGCAATTTTAAAATGTGTTCACATTTGATCTTAACTAACGACGTCTTTGCAATACTTTACTCAAAATCTGTTCCGTGAATGTTTTCCTGCACACTGGTATTTATGAATGCCTCGAACATTGATATTTTTTGTTTCCTTTATATATGTATAGAATAGAGAATTGAAGAGTTATGAACTTTGACTCGGAAAACCACCAGCACGGGTAACTTTTGAAACCACCCGCAGGACATGCAGGACATGCAGGAGGTGGTCACAAATGGAAGTTTATACATGTACTAAGAGTAACCCCCCCCCTTTGCTTAAAACACAGTTATGTCCTTTGCTTTTTATATTCCACTCTAAAGAAGAAGAAATATATGATTAATTTATAATGGTACATTATTCTGTCATTGTATATGGACTATAAGGGACGAAGTAACACCATGTAAAGTGATTTTTGTTTGTCGTGATTTAAACATGATAAAAGTGTTTCTTTCCCCTAAATCTTAAGAGCCTCATTGAACAGGATAAAAACTACCTCAGACCACAAACAATCTGAAACTTTTCAAGTACTTTCTATATGCTCATGTGCATTTCTTGTTAGCATAGTTTTGTACTTGAACAGATAATCAGAATGATCAGCTATCGAGTATGGTCTCGTTTGTTTGAACAACCAATGATCAGGTAATTTGTAATTCAGCCTTATGTCAATGATTTGGAATAAGAAAATCCTAGATAACATATGCAAATGGCTAGTTTAATTTGATTATAGTCATAACTGTATGAAGCACCTTTTAAAGACTAAAAAAAAATACATCTATATGTAACTGCCATTTGGTCAAAGATTGGGGGGGGGGGGGGGGATAGATGGCACATATGTACATATGAAAAAAAGTGATGTAAGGTATTGTACTAAACTTTTGAGAAAGTTATATATACTCGATAACAATATTAACACAACACAACACATCTAGATATTCCAAGTTCTATATCATTAGTTTAAACTTTTTTTTCCAAAGTGTTGAAGAACAAAAGATCTGTCATTAACCATGTTAACACCAAATTCTTCAAATAAAGAAACACATTGACAGATATGCCATCCACCATTACTTTAGTTGTTTGTTGGGAAGACACTAGGCACTTTTGGTTACTCAGGGACACACATTAACTTCAAATTTAAAAGAAAGATTTTTTTCAATGACATAATATACAATGTACAGGCAAAACTTATTCTTTAAATCAACATTGTTTTAGTGCAATATAATTTGACCATGTTGACCCTTTTTCTAGATTTTTTCTTAAGAGATGTTTTTGGTAGATCATGTTGATGGTACAACCATATTTTAAATTAAATAAATGGATGACTACATGGAAGAAATTAAAAAAAATCAGCGTTAAGAAAATGAAGAAACTCACGGTCTTTTCATAATATAAAATAATGTGAAACTGTTGTCAAGAGAGGCTGTCCATTTTATTTTGTATATTACCATACCCTTTTCATTAAATTGCTCAATATATATTAAATTATTTTAATATTTCATATTTTTAATTAAATTAGATTAATCATGTGGTCTTTGCTGGAAAGAAATGACTCCATTTGTACTCATATATGCCAATATTTAAAGTTAAAAGCTTTAAGCAGAGATTTACAATATGCATGAACATCTGCCATGATCTGGCATGCAGAATGTTAAAAGCAAGTAAAGAATTGACTTTATATGTGCAATATCTATCATGATTTATATACAACACATGAGATTTACAACTATTACATAAATCAGATGAGTCGAGCATGATACACAAATAACTTTCTCATGTACTTAGCTTTCATGCGTAAATCATGCGTTTACAATGTATGTGATACACACATGTATTTATTACGTGCGAAAACCGCATGTGAAGATCATGCGTTTAACGCATGTATTTATTACATGCGAAAACCGCATGTGAAGATCATGCGTTTAACGCATACTTCAGATACCGCATGATTTTCGCATGATTCACACATGATTTACGCATGTAATAGCCTTTATGCGTAAATCATGCGTTTAAGTAATCATGCGATACACGCATGTTTAAAACATGCGAAAACCGCATGTGAAGATCATGCGATTTACGCATACTTCATATTTCGCATGATTCACGCATGATCCACGCATGACTTTCGCATGTAATGGCCTTCATGCGTATATCATGCGTGGCACTTTTGCCTGTGTACATTAACATCATATATGATAAGAGTTCACTTAAACGTTTCCAGTTTGATTACGAAAGATATGATACGTGTTATATAATGTCCGTGAAAGAGGACACTAGTTTATCGTGTGTCGTGGGCCTCAATCCTTTTGTTGTTCGGGGGACTATACGATTGAAGTCATGCTTATTATTTCCATCAAATTTATTTTACTGCTATTGACAAAAACACATGTACGACAGACGACACTAACTGTTCGCCACTGACCGACAAGCATAAGAAAAGTATGCACTTCCGTAAAATAGCATAAAACAGGCTAAATTATGTTCATCCTTCATTTCCGGTAACAAAAAATACCAAATAGAGGTATAAAACGCATGCACCATTTTCGATAGGAATTTACTAATACTGTATCATAATATTCATCAATGTAGAATATCTCTGCACAATACAAAACAAAATATTTGTCGATAGTAAACACACCATCATCATTATCATATTGATTTATTAACGATTTAATTTAACTTGTTTAATTCCAAAATTATTCAGGTGACTAAAGTTAAGTTATTACAACTTAGAGTGTAAAAATACATAGCCAATGGACAGCTCTGACCGATTTGAGTTGGTATCATGCTTAAATTTCAAAACGACGGTTAAGCAATTACAACTGAGGCTGCGTATTTATACATCCCAAATAAAAATATCTATTTGATTAAAACTGGTTTGATTTTTAAATTTCAAATTTTGACCAAGTTTACGTAATTACACAGAAGCAGCGTATTCATAATTTTTGTCACACTCGTGTGCACTAGTGGAAGTTAAATTGAACTTCTTTATACTTAACCTCCACCCCACCAACCCAAAGACACTCATAAAATTGTGAATAATTAGATTCGATTTAACTACCTTATACATGTTATAGAAGATTAAGTAAAAAGAAAACCTTTTTTTCGGCAAAATTAATCTCTTCAATATGTAATCGTTTCATACCAATACCACTACGCGTTAAATACAAATCATTTTGCCAAACAGCTATCAAAGTGCCAACAGAATTATGTCTCATAAATCATAATCTAAACACCAAAAACGATAAATAACCATCAGGGAAAATATAACATATCCTTTCTAAAATATAATAATTCATTTTGAAATTTATTTTGTTTATTAAATATGCAAAATAAAATTGGTAGAAAATACTACTAACTAATAAAAGATATAAAAGATAGTGCTTGTATGATTAATGTGAATACAATATAGGAAGAAATAGCATAGTGAGCGCCTGAGAAATAGATTTACATGGGCTACGATCAGACACTAGAAATATTTACATAAATTGTCTCGTCAAACATACAAGCTAGTTTTGGAATGATTCCCGAAAGTGGTGAATATACCTCTTTTTGAAAACCATCACGAATTTGAAAGCTACATGCATTTCAGTGACTTAACCAGCAGTATCAAAACCTCAAAAAGTCTAGAACGACAAACTGAATTATTTATTACATTTAAAATTTTGTAAATTTGTGTAGTAGTAGAATTGTATTTTTTTTTTAAACAATATTTATTAGTATTTTTTTCTTATTGTCGAATGTATACCAATGCGCACAGAAAACACCTGACTGAAAGATTCACATAATGACGATTATAACCAGTGCTACATGTTTAAGTATTTGGTATTGACCTTTACTGCAGATCATGTGAGAGACGACCTGGTGATATGTCTTATCTGCATAACTTGTCCGAAGACTGGCACAAATTTATGGAAAATGGCAGCGACAGCAGTTTTTGTTCTGTCTTTAGTTTTGTCAACGTACGGATTCTTGTTGGATAACGCCCCATCTAGTAGTCAGAGTGATTTATTTAATAGTCAGTACACTGGCAATGGTGAAAGTAAGTAGCTTGCTATACTAGAAATTGTTTAATCTGTATGGAACGCCACAGCTGCCTTAATATGATAAGAATAACCATGTCATTAAGGTTAGAGATATATCATGAAGCAAATGTTCTGTACTATAAATACATTTGACTATAATACTATGTCAATTCGCTATATCACTGAGATACATTTATATACTATAAAGACATTTGATTATAATACTCTGTCAATTCGCTATATCACTAAGGTACATTTATATACTATAAAGACATTTGACTATAATACTCTGTCAATTCACTATATCACGGAGATACATTTATATACTATGGTATAAAGACATTTGACTATAATACTCTGTCAATTCGCTATATCACTAAGGTACATTTATATACTATTAAGACATTTGACTATAATACTCTGTCAATTCGCTATATCACTGAGGTACATTTATATACTATAACGACATTTGACTATAATACTCTGTCAATTCGCTTTATCACTAAGGTACATTTATATACTATAACGACATTTGACTATAATACTCTGTCATTTCGCTAGATCACTAACTTAAGGTACATTTATATATTTTGATATAACATGGAGCTACCTTTTTCATACTATTCTGTCATTTCACTTTGTTATGAAGATATTATTTTATACTATGAAGTCATCTGGATATAGCACGGAGCTACATTTTCATACTGATTTATCAATTTGCTAAACTATAATGTGATATTGCAATGGCATAAAGATACATTTTATATTATAAAGACATCTTAATATAACATTAAGCAACTTTCTCATACCAAGTTGTCACCTCAGTATATTATAACGATACATTTCTATACTATACAATCATCTCGATATAACATGAAACAAAATTAACAAACAAAAACTAAATAACATAAAAGACAAAACTAAAAAGATGGCCTTTATTCTTTTCGCCAAATTTAGAACGTAATGATCTGTAAAATGAAGTTAACAAATCCACGCTGATAGTTGATAAATCTTAATTTATCTATATAATTTTTACGAATTTATCTAGCGTTTTACATAGACATCTTCGGGTCAAAGGGGCCCGGGAGGACGTGCATTTCAATACTCAATTGTTAGAGAGTGTCGTTGGATTTCCGGTACCCTACCCTTTCCGTATAATTAAGATTCTACAAATGCACATCATTTAAAATTTGCATATGTGAAAGTGTGACCTTTTTCCATTTTGGTTTGGTTTCATGAGGTGTGTTGAAAAATTAACTACCAAAGTGACGTTCAGGAAAATTTATGGACAGAAACACAGCCATGAACACCCCGACTTTTGGCTGTGAAAAAAACCGGGCTTTTTATTTAACAAGTAAAGGGATTTTTTTTATTCTTATCATATATTTCTGATATTTTTTCCTACCTATTCACACAATAATTAGCAGAAAAATGGACATATTCAAGCTGTACACCCTATAACCTAGTATATAGGAAGTCTACCTCCACCCCTATTGAGATGACGACATGTTGAAAACATTTATGTTTTGGAATATCGTTCCGTACCCAAACCGAACAGTAACCTCCGTACCAACATCAGGCACGTACGATACTATTGGTCACAATAAAGTGAGAAACGAAATAGAAACGAATGAATAAACCGAAATAAAGGATTCAAAATGAACACTAATCAACTATATTATAATAATGTCGATGCGAAATATATATACTATATCCCGTTGAATTTAAAGTCTTAGGCTGGATTGTTAATTGGGGAAAAATGGATGAAAGTGATGAACAAGTGTTTATCGTCCAGTAACAAATATTACATTCATATCGGGACAGGAAAAAGTTATCGTGGTTTGAATATCGGCATATTTTAAACAACAAATTCATGCTGAATATGTGAATAGGTAGTAGATTATGTCAGAAATATACGATAATTTTCCCTCTTCAACACTTTGGTAGTCAATTTCTTAACACGCCAGATGAATCCAAACCATGCAAAATGGAAAAAAAGTTACACTTTCACATAAGCAATTTTTTTAAATGTTATACATTTTATAAATTTTAATTATACGAACTATATTTATTTATTTATATATAATGTACAGTGCATCATAATATAAAAAAAGAAGATGTGGTATGACTGCCAATGAAACAACTGTCCATAAGAGACCACAATGACACAGAACTTAACAACTATAGGTCACCGTACAGCCTTCAACAATGAGCAAAGCCCATACCGCATAGTCAGCTATAAAAGGCCCCGAAATGACAATGTGAAACAATTCAAACGAGAAAACTAACGGCCTTATTATTATATATAAAAAAAATGAACGAAAAAAAATATGTTTCACATAAACAAACGACAACCACTGAATTACAGGCTCCTGACATGGGACAAGCACATACATACATTATGTGGCGGGGTTAAACATGTTAGCGGGATCCCAATCCTCCCACTAACATGGGACAGTGGTATAACAATACAACATAAGAACGAACTATACAAATCAGTTGAAAAAGGCTTAACTCATCAGATGCACAAACATACAAGTGGACGTGGCCGGGTACTTGTACATCCCAAGAACAAAAAGACACGAGGAACAGATCTGAGAGTACTCGCAGTTATCTGACAGCTAGTGCTAGTTCAAAGCCACTAACAACTAATAAATAAATCATGCATCTAAGACTAGATCGTAAGCCTATTTGGCTGGCTGAAAATTACTTGTATATATGAATGTAATTGTTTGTTATAATTCAGGTTGCACTTACATTTTAAAATTATCATTCATTCTAATACGAAAAGGTTAGCGTACATGACCCAAAGATTTGTATATGTAAACCGGTAGATAAGTTCGTAAAATGTAGATAGAAAAATAAAGATTTATCGACTTTCAGCATAGATTTGTTAACTTCATTTTACAGATCATTATGATTTTAACATTAATGTCAGCTCAAATATTTGCCGATATTGACTATCTTTCAGCTTTAAGTTAATAATAATATTCAAGAATACGGCTAAATTATAATGGATACGGGGAAAATTGGTACGGGAAACGGGTTACTCATTTTGCATCGTACCGGTATACCTGTCAAAATGATTTGCAAACACGTGTTTTAAGTAAACTAACTAAAAAACAAGTTGCTTTAATGATGATCAAAATTTGGCGAAAAGAATATAGGCTATCTTTTTTTTTTTTTGTCTTTTGTGTTATTTAGTTTGGGCTTGTTTATTTTTTTGGGGTACCAATCTGTATGTGTCGCTAATCTAGTCGAAACTAAGTCTTTTCAACTCCGCATTGCTGAGGGCAAATGCAACATTAGAGTCGATAAATTTATTCATCTTGAAAGCGATTCCCTGAGGTCCGCAAAAAGATTCCCTTCACGGCCTTTTTGTTTTATTACAATCGATGTTGCTGATGAATTTTGCGGGGCGTTTTCTCCGCTATTTATAGCTTTGTCTTATGGTACGATGAAATGGTCTTATGGTATGATGAAATGATCTTATATGGGACAACATCCCTAATGCGCCTCGAAATGAGGAACTCAAAAGTCACGTGTAAAGAAAAATTCTCTGTGTAGTGATATTGGACATGTTTCTATTTTTAACAAATGACTGAACTTAATTATTTGTGGTGATTAGGAAAGTAGAGGAACATAGAATAAATGTGTAAACACTATGGAGCTATTGAATGTGTTCAAAGTATTAAATTTTCAAAGAACTTATTGTGTTAAAAAGGGGATATTTTACCACAAGGAGCCGCATCACAAAAGGATGTTCGGGGTTTGCTAATTTACGGAAAAAGTAATCTCACTTCGTACCCCCGAAAATTTAACCACATATGTGAAAATGTCACAGCTTCGAAACGAGCTATGATACATATCCAAGTTTACGATATGGACTGAGCTACAGGAAAAAACGTTACCATTACCGCCTATGTAAAAACAATTAAAGAAATTGAGCCATATATAGTGTAATCAAATAGTCTACTGGTATATATATAGATGACATCCCGTGATATAAGAATTGTTAGCTTGATATTGAAATATGTCTTTATAAGTTAGTTATATGACATAATAGTATGACAAAATTGTTTCATGTTTTATCGAGATGATTGTATAGTGTAGAAATGTATCGTTATAATATACTGAGGTGACAACTTGGTATAAGAAAGTTGCTTAATGTTATATTAAGATGTCTTTATAATATAAAATGTATCTTTATGCCATTGCAATATCACATTATAGTTTAGCAAATGGACAAATCAGTATGAAAATGTAGCTCCGTGCTATATCCAGATGTTTTCACAGTATAAAATATTATCTTCATAACAAGTGAAATGACAGAATAGTATGAAAAAGGTAGCTCCATGTTATATCAAAGTGTCTTTATAGTATATAGATGTATCTTAGTGATATAGCGAATTGACAGAGTATTACAGTCAAATGTCGTTATAGTATATAAATGTACCTTAGTGATATAGCGAATTGACAGAGTATTATAGTCAAATGTCTTTATAGTATATAAATGTACCTTAGTGATATAGCGAATTGACAGAGTATTATAGTCAAATGTCGTTATAGTATATAAATGTACCTTAGTGATATAGCGAATTGACAGAGTATTATAGTCAAATGTCGTTATAGTATATAAATGTACCTTAGTGATATAGCGAATTGACAGAGTATTATAGTCAAATGTCTTTATAGTATATAAATGTACCTTAGTGATATAGCGAATTGACAGAGTATTATAGTTAAATGTCTTTATAGTATATAAATGTACCTTAGTGATATAGCGAATTGACAGAGTATTATAGTCAAATGTCTTTATAGTACATAAATGTACCTTAGTGATATAACGAATTGACAGAGTATTATAGTCAAATGTCTTTAAAGTACATAAATGTACCTTGGTGATATAGCGAATTGACAGAGTATTATAGTCAAATGTCTTTATAGTATATAAATGTACCTTAGTGATATAGCGAATTGACAGAGTATTATAGTCAAATGTCTTTATAGTATATAAATGTATCTCAGTGATATAGCGAATTGACAGAGTATTATAGTCAAATGTCTTTACAGTATAGAACATTTGCTTCATGATATATCTCTAGCCTTAATGACATGATTATTCTTATCATAAGGCAGTTGTGGCGTTCCATAAATCTTGGTCCACTAGAAAGTCTGTCGTTTTAACCTTAAAAGTAGACACGATAACCTTTGAATGACAATTGACAGTATGAAAGTTTGTCATGTGTACCAGCATTTAATAATTGCTTTAACCCACGCTTATGACAATGTATGAAGAACTTTATTATTAGCTGTTACTACCTCTAACATTCTATGTTGAAAAATGAGAAAAAAATCTGTGGTCAAATTTTAGTTTCTTACATAATCGAGATTGGCAAAAAATGCAATATATATATGTTAACATCACAAAACATATTTTTCACGTACGTTCAGTAAACCAATGTTTTAAGGCTAGAGCTACCTTGTCATACAGAACATATTTCATTGAATACATATGTATTCTGTCTTATTTGATTATATGTAGAGATACCAAACTGTTTGAAAGTTTTAAAATTTAAAAGAATTCCATATCTAGACATGGCACATGATTACGGGGCGCAGAATGGGACTCTTGTGGTTTTGTACTCGAAATTCAATTTTGTACTGACAAAAGTGAGTTTTGTTCAACAAAAATGAGTTCAGTTTAACAAAATTTGTAGCAGACTACAAATTTAAAATTTTGTCATACAAAATTATCTTTCAGTGGACAAAAGTTACTTTTGTCATGACAAAATTCATTTTTGTAACACAGACTTTACTTTTGTTACTTAATTTGAAAATTGGGCGACAAAAGTCAATTTTGTAGGCAAATTAGATTATAATACCCTGTGAACTAATTTGCATACAAAATCGAGTTTTGTGACACAAAATTAACTTTTGTGACACAAAATTAACTTTTGTGAGACAAAATTGACTTTTGTGAGACAAAATTGACTTTTGTGAGACAAAATTGACTTTTGTGAGACAAAATTAACTTTTGTGAGACAAAATTGACTTTTGTGAGACAAAATTGGCATTTGTGAGACAAAATTGTCTATTGTGAGACAAAACTCAATTTTGAGAGAAAAAATCCAATTTTGTCAATTTTGTCGTCACAAAAATCACTTTTGTGCTCACAAAAGTCATTTTTGTCTCACAACAGTCAATTTTGTCTCACAATTTTGTTATGAATTTTGTACAAAACCACAAGAGTCCTATTCGGCGCCCAGTACACGATTGGCATAAACTGGTTATACATTCTAAATAAAAGACTAGCTAGATTTTATGGATCTATGATAAAAATAATAATACGCGTCACGATCAGCTGATGAATATTCATAAATCTTTCTGCACTTGTGTCACCTTCTTTGCTTTCTGATATTGATCATGAAACATTCTAACCACGGGTTAATGGTGGGTTTGGTGTTTGCTATCTTGTTGTTTCGATTTAATGTTTCTTTGTTTTTAAAATTATTTCCTTGGCAACTTTTCATTATTTTAAGTATGTGCAGATACAAAATCACCATGATGCTTTAATTATCGTCATTGTATGTGTCCCATTTTTTGAAATGTACCATAAAAATAAGACCATTTAAAAGGGGAGTGTATATAAAATTTCAAGTACTTACCCTATTTGTAACAATTACAGTTTTATGAAAACATTTCAACATATAAATCAAGATAATCAACATATCCACGGTTTCAAACTGTTACAAAGCCTCATTTTGAGTAATTTTTTTAAAGCTCCATTGTATTGGAGGAATCGAGCAAAAGCCGACTTAGACAATGCTATCAAGAACCAACCAATTATTGGGAAAGCAAAAAATACCATTATCATGCTTGGAGACGGGATGAGCATGTCGACTGTTACTTCATCAAGAATCCTCAAAGGTCAACTTAATGGTAAAACTGGAGAGGAAACTATACTTAGCTGGGAAACATTTCCACACATAGCGTTATCTAAGGTTTGAATATGTTACGTTCATAATTTTCCTGGAAAAAAATATAACTCACTTTATGTTCATTGAGTTAAAATTCTGTAAAATTAATCTAAAAACTGAGAAATATGTTAACCTGAAAACATAAGTGATTTATTTCTATCAATCAAGCAACATGGGATTTAAAACACCGAGCCAATCTCCTATGCAGAATTATCAGAGAAAGGACCGAAAACTCTGCATGGAGCAAGCATACATCACAATGAACTTCTTAAAACTGTATAACCGATTCTCTCGTGCATGTCACATGTTTAAGGGACAATGGCAATCAGGTACGACAGATATCAACGTTTTCAAAAGTAAAAAATGATGTAATTGTTGCTTTCGGTTAATAGAATACACAGAGTTTGTGCAAGAGCACACTAACATATTGATACGTACCTTGCGTTTAATCTTAATATATAAAACACACAGTTTCTGTACAAGAGCACACTAACATAGTACATGTATCTTGCTTTGAATCTTATATTAAACACACAGGTTGTACAAGAGCACAATAATATAGTAAACGTTTCTTTTTAAAACTTGTAGACCTACAATCAAGATTACACAACACCAGATTCTGCCGGAACCGCTACCGCCTTCTTGTCAGGAGTTAAGACAAACAAAGGTGTTATTGGAGTAGATGCTAGTATACCTAGAGGTCACTGTGATCCCTCACCAGCACATAATCTTAACACAATTCTAGACTGGTCATTGGCGGAAGGTATGACTTTTTAACCCTTTTAAGATGATATTCTGGGTTTGACTTAATATTACGGAACATCAACAAATAAAATATCTTGAAATCATTCTAACGGACAATTCAGAATTTTAGAATGGTACTGGATTTCTAAAAAGTCAATCACATATCTACATTGTCGTTGTTAAACATGACAAAAATGTAAACGTGTAAATCAATGGTTACCAAATGAAAATATAGCTTTGCACAATAGGATCATTTTAAAAAGCGGATTTCTAGTTTGGTGATTTGCGAGGGTATACTGATTTGTATGAGCTAGGTCATGTAATGAAAAAATATATAGTGTAATAGTCCGACCATCACGTGTGAACCTTGTCCGTTGATGAAACAATTTCCAAGTTTATCGGATCATTGGTGACATATTTCATTTAGAATTGTGAAGAAAAAGCATAAATGATAAATGAACCAAACACATCGTCATTTCTCCCATAAATTGTGAAACTACACTTCCTTATATATTACGACAATAGTTGTTAGATTCCTTTTGCCAAATTTGTTGATATAACCAGTTGCTGAGTTCTTAAATGCTGCGATGGGCAAAGATTTCCGCTCAAATAGGTGTTCGGGCTGTCGTAAATATGAAGCGAGGTGAATGTTTTTGCTATTTGTATAATGCTTTACCATATTTTAAGATGCGGAGCAGCAATGTAAACCATTTTCATGCGCTTTTACTTTTTTCATGAACGTGAAGCTATCATGAATTGATACACAATGCATTTTATTTTCTAATAAATAAATTTGGTGTATTTACTGTCTTCTGATTGGTTAAAATTATTAGTTTTATTTTCAATGTTGTCAATTTTGAAGACGACACGCCCACTCTGACGTTGTGTATTCATACGCCAACATATGTGTACGTTGTTATTGTTAATATATATAATATAAAAAGTTCTTTGAGCCTTATTTTTGATAGAAATTTATTTATAATGAATGGCAATAATTCATTTTGATTTTATTGAACCATAAAACTAATTTTTGACTCTTCACATTTTACATAATCCGCGTCGCGGATTATTCAATGTGAAGAGTCAAAAATTAGTTTTATGGTTCAATAAATTCAAAATAAATAATAGCCATTCATTAAATAGTATGAATTTAACACTAAAAATAAGTCTGTCTGAAAACAGTATGTTCTCAAAAATCAAGCGCGTCAAAGAAAAGACGGGAAATAAAATGATGTTTTCGAATCTTATTTCTGTAATATGATATCTTTTGATAGCAGTACTTCCGTCAGTTTACAATGGACTCATTACTGAATATAACTTCAAATCAACAATGCATATATACAAACAATTACGTACACCTTAGCATTATGTACAGAAATGAAGCAACATTTGACCTGTTCTAAACAACGTAACGCAATGTAACACGATTGGACATGCAACAAATACAGATAGTCACACAACAAAGTCCGCTACTAGTTATTCTGTACCATACTGTAGATAAATCCCGTACTCAATTACAAAGAGAATAAACAGCAATAGAAAACTTTCACGAGTGTCGGAATCTTTTTGAATTCATTAGTAAACCTTTTCGTCAATGATATGTATTCTTAGGAAAGTCTGTTGGTATAGTGACCACAGCGAGAATCACACATGCTACCCCTGCGTCTGCGTACGCACATGTTGGTAGTAGGAGCTGGGAGGGAGATCATTACACACAGAACGTGAATGGCGGATGTAAAGATATAGCCCTTCAGCTGGTAGAGGAAAACCCAAATATTCAGGTATTGTTGAAACGTGGTTAAATGTACTTATACACCGACATTGCCTTAATTAAAGGGACACTAGCTACGAGATCTATAATAAATCTTTTTTTAGGATCCAGTATGGTTCAATTTGGTCAAATTAAACTAAGAAACATTGAGGATGTATTATCCACTTGCAAGTGAATAATATGACTTCATTGAATCCGTATTCATGTGAACTTCAATTAAATTCCTTACCTAGAGATGGATAATGCGTGAAGTGTGCGTGTTTGGTTATTTAAATAAAGGAAAAGAATGCCAACATTGAAAGTGAAACAAAGGTAAATCATTTGATTGACTGGTTCGATCCACAAAAAAATACTTGTGAAGGTAAAAACGGTGAATAACATTTATTTTTAATCTATAACAGGAAATTAAACTGACCTAGAAAAAAAACCCAATTGGACTAGTTTCTCTTTCTCTTTATGTTTTATCGCTTAAATGACCATCGGAGGTCTTCGAAGGTCTACTTGATAGTTAATAGATGTAATCAAGACTAAAATACACGCGAAACGAAGCTACATACATGTCTTATCGAGCCCTTGCCCTGTCATGCCTGTAAATGATCATTAATTGCAGACTTTTTATAATTTGGATAAATATTTTTCGTGGCAATAAATCAAATATGAAATGGTCAAATCGAACATGAATTTGACAGTTAGTGTTCCTTTAAACGACAAGCACTAATATCTTTAGTTAAAATAAAAGCTTTTGAGACAAAGAAAACAAAGAAAAATGCAAGCAAATAGAAAATAATTCAAGGTCACTCAATGAAACAAAGTTTTCGATTTTTTTTCCCATCTTAAAGTTAACAAGGTAATTGTGAACATCGGACATTTATTCTTTAGTTTTTATGGATAGTTGTCTTTTAATGAATAATCAATTATACTACATAGTTTTATTTAAGTTATAAAAGACGATCGGGTATATTATTTGTATTCTGTAGGTTTTGATGGGAGGTGGACGTCGTTTTTTCTTACCATATTCAACTCCAGACCCAGAATCTGGTTCTAACACACACTATGGACGCAGAGATGGGCGAGATCTTATTAAGGTAAGGTTGAATCTTTTCATAACGAAATGAAACTTATTAAATGCAATGTGAGTTATTAAATGAAAAAAAAGTTGACCCGAAATATTATACATGCTACAAAAGGTCAACATCATGGGTTTACGGCAGATAATGTAGAGTGGGGCGCTCATATTCGCCGTGGACACAATTTCGCCGTTTTATGATTTTGAGGTGTAAAAACTTCAAAGGATGGCTGAAATGGCAGAAATATGCCGATAAATGATACTTTTATAACAAATATGATTATTTTTGAAAATGAGACCAAATTTCGGCACTTACCTGCAAAGGACCGAAAAACGGACTACGATTTTCAGCCAATTTCATGAATTTCCTGAATGAAAAAAAAGATTTCAAAGAAGTATTTCTTATGAATTCTTTGACTGATTGCCCTAAATTTCAGTTTTTTACACCTTTCAAATGTCTGCTATTCATCTATAATGAAATTTATTTGATAAATATTGTTTAAAGCTGCAGTTATTTTGTTTTAAATAGATTTGTAAAAACGGCGAATATGTGTCCCCCGTTGACAAAAAATCATGAAATTTCAAACACCCTTTAATCCAACTTTTCAGATGATTTTTCTCAAAACAAACACGTTTTCAAGCTAAGAATATTTTGCATTTGAAGTTATCTTCATACAGAAATATCAGTATACTTCAAAAACATAATGACCTGAACATAAACTGAAGAAAACATGGAAAGATATGGCGAAAATGAGCACCCACTCTACGCATAACAAAGATCAACTTATTGTAACACAAAAACATTGGGAATGAACTAGAGAGTTACTCTATGGATATTAAGTAAAAGTGAAAAAAAGACTTTCTAAATTAAATGCTTAATTGGATTGTAAGAAAACTAGGATTTGATGAGCTGGAAAACCCTAATATTCGACACACGTAGGTAGAATTACACAGACGTTTTTTTTCAATTTTATAAGTGAACTTGCATAAAATTTTAAATGTATTGTTTTAGTTGATATAAATGAGCGTATTTAATTATCTAGATGCATTTAACCTAATAGGTCAATTTTGAAGAGATAAAAAAAAAATTGCTATCAATTTAAATACAATAATGAGTGGTAGTAATTAAATTTGAAATATCATTTTTTATATCATATTATATAGGAATGGGAGAATGACAAAACAGCAAGAAACATGTCTCACAAATATGTATGGAATTCTAAACAATTTCATCAGACGAACTTCAGTCAACTTGATTACCTTTTAGGTTGGTATATTATGTTTTTTCCGGAAAGAGCACCGGTACCCCACATTTGATTGAGGAGGAATGTTAGCATATTCGTTTTGGCTATTCAGCCCGGTAGTAATATCTATGCATGAAGGAAGGGAGGTTTCCTGCTTATATTATAGAAAATATTGAATCCAAGGGAGACAACTATTCCAAATATTGAGTTAAAAACTTAAAGAAAGTAAGAAAACATACAAAGAGATGAGTTGTGTACGTTTGCATGAAAACCTTATGAGTACCGCGCTTCAAAGCTTACCTAACATACCAATGTAAATCCAAAGCCATAGGCAGTATAAAAGTGGAAGCAAACATTTAGCAAAAATTGCCAGACAAAAGAGACAAAGTTAAATTTCAAAGGATTAGGTCCGATAAGAGCCCATTTTGGACTCGAATCTCAGACTCATCTGATGAAAAATGTTGTACACTTTTTAAACACTTAAGTGTCTACTTCAGTCGATTCCGTTAGTTTGTGTGAAAGATTTGAACTGATTAAGTCATTTCAGACGCTCATATTCAAGCTTAGATATGAAAAATCTATCAAATATGCCATAATACATCACTTTTCAGATAATTTTTGTCAAAAATGAAAGTGGCCGCATCCGTGTGTCATCCTCAACCTTTATGATATGTTATGTATTATCATCAAATACAACTTTAATTCAAATATTAAGAATAAACACGAATGCGGCCACTCCCATTTGAGACGAAAATCGTCTGAAATTTAACCCAAATGCTTGAATTGTGAAGATTTTTGTAATTTAGAATGACTTCATGATGCCAGTACCCGATATATGTGCATTGTATTGTCAAAAACAGTCCATATTATGTAGCAGAAGTATTCTACTATCCAATATAGCTAAAAGTTTTATACACAATAACAATTTTGTAAAACTGATATATTTTGGGGCCAAAAAGGGGTCTTACTGAACTTACTTCTTTGATAAGTTTAGACCATTCAGAACATTCCCATATTAAACACTGTTTCTAAATTGTCATTTGTTTATTCATTTAGGTCTTTTTGACAGTAGCAGTATGGCCTATGAACTAGATCGTTTTGATACCCATTACGAAGTTGCTGGTGAGCCGTCCCTTGCAGAAATGACAGAAGCAGCAATTACCATTCTACAGAAAAATCCAAAAGGTTTCTTCTTATTGGTTGAAGGTAGGGATACATTTTTATATATATGTAGGACTCTAAAGTGCGATGAGGACGCTAACGTACAATGGTCACGTTATGGTCACGCTAAAGTGCGATGGTCTACGCTAAAGTACGATGCCTACACACGCTAAAGTGCGATGATCCGCGAAAATATAGACGTAATAAACATACTATGGATTATGACGTGAACAAACTTTTATACAAACAAAAAATGAACATGCCGAAAGATAAATGTAGAATATTTGATTAACAACTTTAAAGCGAATGTCCATGACTTACTCAATTTAAACATGATAACTGTGTTTTGTCGGCTGAAGCAAATGTGGGTTTTTTCGGTGCTAGAAGAAGGACTTTTGTCCTGCAGTCGACCATCTTACTATACAGATACAAAAGTATACGCATTTATTTATAAATATCCTTTATCCTGTTTCTATTTGAAGCTAACGGATACATTGAAATCATTGTTTATGTTGCAGTTTACTTTGCCGTCCCCGTTCAAATATTGATTTTAATGAAAAGTCGGTAAAATAAAGGTGCATCATGCTTCCATGCGTAAATCATAAATTGTCTGCTAAAAAATTAGAACGAATTTTGTATTTGTAATTTACAATGACGACTTTTATGAGGAGATGTTCACATTAGTGATAGACTGTGTGAACGGCAAGCTACACCAATTATCAAAATATGTGATACAAGCCTGAAATTCAGAATTAAAAAAAAACATATACAGGATATATAGTTTGTCACACCTAAATTACCATTTTAGCAATAATTACGTGGTCGTTCTTCTTAATTTAAAACAATGATCACTTAAGACTACCGGTAATTATAAAGCCTATCAAATATGTCATAAAACCTTGTACTAGCTTTCGCAAGAAGACTATTTTTAAATCCGTGTTCTTTAATACTTTAAGGTGGTATGGGAGTCTAAAATAAAAATGATAGAATTTGGCCATACTTTGCCAAAACGTTGTATCTATTGATACATGTTGAAAAATATAATAAAAATGATAGGTCACCGCGCATTTTCTCAAGCTACAGGACGGGACAAAATGACACATTTTGTATGGATTATACAGGAAAAAACACCATTTTGTGATTAGAAACTAAACAAAATGATAGAATTGTTTAATACTTCAGGAAAAGATAGCTTTCAGACACTGCTTTGAGAATATCAGAAGAAAAGATAGGGTCACCGTACGTTTTTTTCGGCTAAAATACAAAATAGGAAAATTCCATACAGAATCCTTCAGAAAATGCACTTTTTTAGAGTTACCTCCCCTTAAAATGCCAATTTAAAAAACAATTAAAAACAACCAAAAATAATTAACATTTGCAAAAATATCAATATTTAGAAGTTATATTCTTTTAAATTGGTACTTTAAAATGAAAATGTACATTAAACATCTGCATTCCTGCATCAAATTTTGCTAACTTGATGGAAAATCTGGACCCTTGATTCTCTGTTTTTTACAATCCAAGATGGAGGAAGACACCCATACCACCTTAAGCCCTTTAACATTACCCTTTTAGTCCATCGCACTTTAGCGTGATAAACCAAGTGAACGTTCTTTAGCGAACAAACAGCCATCGCACTTTTAAATAGCGTGATACACCATCGTACTTAAGCGTAGACCATCGCACTTTAGCGTGATACACCATCGTACTTAAGCGTAGACCATCGCACTTTAGCGTGACCATCGCACTTTAGAGTCCTACATATTAAATTTTATTGTCTATTTAAAAAAAAAATCCGCTTTAGAATGCATATGAAACAAAATTGCTCACGCTCAAATGTCTTGCAAAGATTTTTTATAAAAAAAATATTGATTGTATGTATGATGAACGTCTTCAAGATAACGTACATATCTACATATCATTCATTCTGTACACCCCATATAAGTGATATATTGCTACTAGAATCTGAAAAATAGACATAACCACGAAAATCGACCGTAACAATGAGGTTAATGTCAGATAAATTTTGCAAGATGTACATTTACAAGTTAAAATCATTCTGTATACACCAAATATCTTTGACCGTTTGTTTATCCTATAGTATATAAAATACTACATTAAATACGAAAACATTGACCAATAAAAGATGGAAATAAGATCAGGATCAGACCCTGACAAACGAGCATGTACAACTTACCATCATCCTCCCACACATCAAATTGAGATGACATGATGCTTTAATATCTTAAATACAGACTAGTTCATACAAACTTATAGTTGTACAAGAGGAATTCACTACATATATTCAAATAAAATGGCAGCTATACCAAATATAGGTCTATTCACTCTTGATAAGTGAGAAAATCACATAGTAAACACTATACAGTTTTCAAGCAGCCGCTGAATCATGAAAAGGAGGTCAAAGACAACGGACAAATGCTATCCAGGTCTTTTCTATCTATAAAACAAAGCTTTATCACAATAGTTTACTCAGTCACCGTCGTAGTGGCCTCCCTATGTTTCCCATTCTATCTTGACAGGCGACACAAACACGGAATTTTATTTTTCATTTTATTTTCTCTGTTTCTTACAAAAAAATGAACAGTTTTGTCTGGGTAGACATAAAACAATTTCAAAACTGAAAACTTTGAATGCACTTTTGAACAACCAAAATTAGAAGGTCACCTTTGGGACGATTTTTGTGCTTGAGAAAAATAAACAAAAATTTAGCCATCAAATCATGATAGCCAAAACATAAAATAAATCATTCACAAAAAACTTGTAACATGGATTTCTTTTCTTGATTATCCTTTAAGAAGTCTCCGTTTGGGCTCTTATAAATACACTGAAAACAGTGTTAGATACGATTCATTGAAAATTCCATGAAAGGGTATTACGATTCATTGAAAATTCCATGAAAGGGTATTACGATTCATTGAAAATTCCATGAAAGGGTATTACGATTCATTGAAAATTCCATGAAAGGGTATTTAAGAAGTATGCGTGAAAGAAAGACGACAATAAAGAGGCAAACAAATACAAGTGCAAGATAGACAGACAGACATCATTCTCAAAATCAGCACCAAACCACAAACAAACTCATTTAGCGTGAATTCTTACCTCAAGAACAAAAATACGACCCAATATATAGGACATCCTTCATGGTTATTTATTATGTAAATTCAATTGCCCTTGTAAATTATGGAACGGTTTATTGTAATTTACTTCTTAAACGCACACAAGAGCTAATAGAATTCGAAAATGTATTCTATTTATAATACAGGTGGTAAAATAGATTTAGCCCATCATGGCAATCATGCTGTTAAGGCATTGCATGAAACTCTGGCTTTCAATGACGCTGTTGCAAAAATGGATAGTATGACAAATGATAGAGACACATTGGCCGTAGTTACAGCTGATCATTCACACACTTTGGTTCTAGCTGGATATCCTGCTAGAGGAAATGATATTTTGGGTGAGTTTTCTGAGTAATTGGTATTTTTTTATATAAATTGATGTTTCATAACATCTGGTGTTCTAAAAATTGTACCTCAGTTCAGAAATTCATGATAGAAATGCTAATGCCTTGAGAAGGGAGTCATTTATGGGACTATTGAAGTACAAAACACAGGAATGATGAATAAACAAACTTCGTATATTTCGGTTCGAAAACTCCACTTGCTGAACCAATAATCGGAATTAAAAACGGGTGTTATACAAAATTTACAGATTAAATGCATTTAAATTGTACGAGTTCTGAATGTATTCAGATTTGAAAGGAATAGAAGATGCTATTTTACGAGAGTCAGACATTTATTCATATCAACCGTTAAAAAGTAGACTCGTCCACGAACTGTTTGACCGGTTCTTTCGTTTGTTACCTATTGTTACCAAGTTGGGTTATATATTGAAAGCTGAAATAGAAACAAACGCAAATGAAACTTGATCTCAAGTTGCCAATAGCTAAGGAATAATATGAGCAATCACGCGGCTATCTGACGAGGAAGTAATATTAACGATTTAAAAGTAAATGCAATGAGTGTTTCCAATCTGATATTGATATGAAAAAAAATCAATCATATCGAGCCAATATAGTTTTAAAAGCATAGTGTATTGACCGCACAGTTTTCCCGAGTACTTTTTTTTAAGAATTTCATTTTACTCCTGGAAAGAAAGTGGTTGATAGCTGGTTTAGCTTACTAGTATCATTTAGTAAACAAATAACTGAAGTCATGTCATTCTTTGAGATCACTATTGTATAAAAGCTGAATTTAACACTTAATGAGCGATCGTGATTTAAGAAATTGAAAATATAGCATAATTTATATTAATTCTTACATTAAAAAAATATTTTCTAGGTTTGATAAAGAACAGTGCTGGTCAACTCGAACTTGCCAAAGACCACAAACCATTGACATCATTAATCTATGGTACTGGTCCTGGAGCATGGTCAGGAATCCCGACCTGACTTAACTAGCGTGAATACAGGTAAATACTATAGACACCGTTGTTAAATTGAGATTTATTTACTTTATAAAATAACAGCGAAAGCAAAACAACATATTGAGACTATTCAGTTGACTATAGTTTGGAATGGAAAAATTAAGATACACACACAAAGAAGGCGAAATCGCTTACCGATTATAGGTAAAAAAAATACTCTACCATGCTATATGCACAAAGCCTCCTTAAGAATATGCCGTATTTGAATATTATGGAAAGCATGGGTAGTTTTAAGAAGAAGGTTCACCTCAGATAAATGTTTCATTGTTATCCTTCCACATTAACCAATGAGGCAATTGAGGTTAACTAAAATTATGGTGACAGAGCGTGCTTTGCTAATTACTCATTTAATATTTTAAAAGAAAACGTATGTTGTCCTAAGACACATACTCAATATGCACTGTGATTTACTACAAATGAAAACAACAAATGTTTTTTAATGCGAGCGGTAGTGATGAATCAGATACCTAAGTTACGACGCGCCTCTTTTCCCCAGAATACCAAAATGATCGTGCATATCCGATATATATTGAATACTTATAGAAACTGATAAGAAATCTTTTATATTTTGTAGATGATAAGAACTATGTATCGGAATCAGCCATTCCTTTTAACCCATCTACACATGCAGGAGAAGATGTTGCAATCTATGCAAAAGGACCTATGTCACATTTGTTCCACGCTACACATGAGCAGAGTTATATACCACACGTTTTAGCATTTGCGTCATGTGTAGGGGAATATAAAAACAGTTGTGTAGACCATATGCCATAACAATAGAAATGAATATATATGATATTCTGTTTTCCATGTTTTCTTTGTTTATTATTTCTAAAAGTAATTTTACCACTAATAAAAAAATATCTTCAAAACATGAAAAGGAAAACATACATCTTGTTGTCTCTTTGGCACATTCCCCATTTCCATTCTCAATTTTATTATCTGAATCATTGTAGGGTGTACTTATCTTCGCTAGCCAAGGGTTACGATCCACTTCCCTCATCTCCTCTACTGGCTAGGAGGGAAATGGATCGTAACCCTTGGTTACAGAACGAAGATGGCGTGTACTCGACTTTTCCAATGTGTCAATTGAGAGTAATAAAATTAAGACGAGTACGCATGTCATTCTTAATTGTTTAGACGATACTATAGTTACGCATCGCAATGTTCACGTTTCTATTTTAGGAATCAATTGTTATAATTAGATACCACAAAGGAAACACAATCAAATAGACAACCTTTTCATCGAAAATCCCTTGTGAACCACTTGTTTCATGCTGAAACATTCAATTAAGTTAAACTTGATGTTTTGCCAAACTGAGTACCGTTACTGTTAGCATTTCCAAATTGTATATACAGAGCGAAAGAAATTACTAGTTCATTATCTCACAAACGATCATTAGACCGGAAAAAAATTCAATTCGCATCACGGAAGCAATTTTACATCAAATTGGGTTTGTTTTCTTTCATAAAAGTGTACTGCATGGGCATATAGTTTAATTTTGGATGTGACGCGTCCTCTGATTGGGTGACGTTATTTTGTTATGAGCCCATAGACATAATTTTGTCATGTGACCATGACGTCATCACATTTTTCATGGTATTCTACGGTTTAAAATGTAATTTAGAATTGTGCCTCGTTCACACGGACATTTAATTCGAATTAAATCGAATCGAATTCGAATGAATTCGAATCGAATTCGAATCGATTCGCAAATCGCGTTCACACACTCTTCTTTTTTAATTCGAATTAATTCGAATTGGCTAATTCGAATTATCTAATTCGCATTAGAAAAACGCTTTTGTGAATACGAATTAAAAGTTAACGTCGTTTGGACAGTAAAACAAATTTGACGCGCATTGTAACTCGAATTAAAATTGACGTTAGGACGTTAAACGTTTCGAATGCAAATTAAACTAATTTGAATTAGTTAATGCGAATCGAATTCGAATTACGTGTGTACTCAGCATTAAATTATAAGAAATGACTGTATTTTTTCTGTCTATTCGAAATAACATAAAAAATGCGGTGTACACTGTTAAATAACCCGCTCCTCGCGTTATTCAGTGTGCACCAAATTTTTTATGTTATGTCTTCATAAACAGAAAAAATATTACAGTCATTCTTTAAATAATATCTGCAGTTACAGTTATTTTTAGCGTTACTCCTGATTTTAGGAAAATTACTGCGGTTACAATTTAAAGTATTACTTACTGTTCTAGCAGCAACTATAGATCTATATTTCGGAACTTTGATTGTATTGCTTATTCGAAATAATAAGGAGCTGTACTTGCGAACAATTCATTCAGTTACAGGCAAGATGTCAATTTGGTGTAATAAAAATAAGACTAGTGCGGGTTTGGTTCGATTCATGCGGACATACGTCCATTGGAACTTAAGTCCAACGCCTTATATAATTAACCACTCGGCCACCACACTGTTACTAATGGGGATCTTAAATGGTTACATGAATCTCTAGCTACTTATCACAATGTTCGCATTTCATTTGTAAGTCGCAATTGTGTAGATCAAATACCGCAAACGGAAAATAATCAAATAGACAGCCTTTTCATCGAAAATCCCGTGCAATTCAACTTATTTC
Organism: Mytilus edulis; assembly: GCA_019925275.1. Lineage (NCBI taxonomy): Eukaryota > Metazoa > Mollusca > Bivalvia > Mytilida > Mytilidae > Mytilus > Mytilus edulis. The sequence continues at coordinate 34,369,737 of CM034352.1, forward strand.
ATGCTGAAACATTCAATTAAGTTAAACTTGATGTTTTACCAACCTGAGTACCGTTACTGTAAGAATTTCCATAATTGTATATAAAGAGCGAAAGAAATTACGAGTTCATTATTTCATAAACGATCATTTGAACGGGAAAAAAAATCAATTCGCATCACGGAAGCAATTTTACATAAAATATGTTTTTTTTCATTCATAAAAGTGTACTGCATGGGCATATATATCTGCTGTTACAGTTTTTTTTAGCGTTACTCCTGATTGCAGTTGCGCTATTATGAAAAATACCGCGTTACAATTTAAAGTATAACTTACTGTTCTAGCAACAACTGTAGATCTATATTTCGGAAGTTTGATTGCATTGCTTATTCGATGTTATAAGGAGCTGTACTTGTGTACAATTCATTCAGTTACAGGCAAGATGTCAATTTGGTGTAATAAAAATAAGACTAGTGCGGGTGGGGTTCGAACCCACGCGGACATACGTCCATTGGAACTTAAGTCCAACGCCTTAAACCACTCGGCCACCACACTGTTACTAATGGGGTTCTTAAATGGTTACATGAATCTCTAGCTATCATCACAATGTTTGGCTTTCATTTGTAAGTCGCAATTGTGTAGATCAAATACCGCAAACGACAAATAATCAAATAGACAGCCTTTTCATCGAAAATCCCGTGCAATTCAATTTATTTCATGCTGAAACATTCAATTAAGTTAAACTTGATGTTTTACCAACCTGAGTACCGTTACTGTAATTCTAGTATATAAAGAGCGAAATAAATTACGAGTTCATTATTCCATTCGCATTCACGGAAGCAATTTTACATAAAATATGTTTTTTTTCTTTCATAAAAATGTACTGCATGGGCATATAATATCTGCCGTTACAGTTTTTTTTAGCGTTTACTCCTGATCGCAGTTGCGCTATTAGGAAAAATACTGCGGTTACAATTTAAAGTATTACTTACTTCTGTTCTAGCAACAACTGTAGATCTATATTTCGGAACTTTGATTGCATTGCTTATTCGATATTATAAGGAGCTGTACTTGCGTACAATTCATTCAGTTACAGGCAAGATGTCAATTTGGTGTAATAAAAATAAGACTAGTGCGGGTGGGGTTCGAACCCACGCGGACATACGTCCATTGGAACTTAAGTCCAACGCCTTTTTTTGTTTATCTTTATTCAATAAAACATATAAAATCACAATTCACATTAATAATAAAAGAATAAAATTCAATAGTATCACAGTATTTTTTAACATGTCATTAAAGTTAAATATCAAAACACCATCTATTTCAGTCATTTTACAATTATTCTTTAGAAAGTTCGTTTCAAAAATGTTCATCTTGTTTACAATCTTACAATACAGATGATAATAAGAAATATAATGTTTCAGTGTATACCTGAAAAATCTCTTAAGATCTATATTCTTGAAATCATTTTTGATCATTTGTCTCCTTTTGAAAACACAAAGTCTTGCAACAGAAAGAACAAAATTAACAAAATATGTATTTACATCAGTATAAGTACTCGTCATACCAAGCAAAAATATCTGTCTATATCCTTGATTGACCAAGACATCAAATTCACATTTCTCTAGAAGTTCACATAAAAAAACAAACATATAGTTATGAAAAACATCTAGATCTTGACATTTCAAAAATAAGTGAAACAAATCTTCTACTACAGATTTACAACTATCACAAATGTCTGAGTCAGAAAGTCCGATTCTTTTTAGTTTCAAATTTGTAAATATTCTATTGTGAATAATTTTAAAATCTAATTGCACACAGTCTGGCGATTTCCAATAGCAGTGAACAGTTGTCCATAAGAACTTAAAAGGAACATATTGGACATTAAAACTTTCTAACCAATATTGATGAGCAACAGGTTCAATATAACATTTATCTACTAATATACCATAAAAATCTTTTGTTTTACAACATACAAATCTTTTGTTTTGTTATTATAATTTACAATAAACAATGGAACATCATCACAGTTTACTGGTTTTGTTTCATTTAATATCACCTTTTTTCCATTCATTTGGTATACATTATTTATATTGCTGTCTAAGTTTATTACAATCTACATTGTCATCTAACATTTTTAATCATTTCATGAATAGCATTAAAAGGTAAAAAACCTGGAATCACTTCATATGCTACATGTTTTAATTTGGTAATTCCAGCTAATACAAACTGTTTCCAAAATATGCATTTACCATTTATCTTGATGGATTCATTCAAAAAAATTGGTTGATTAAAAATATCAACCGATCGTATATCAATATCAACATAAGGTTTAAAATATTGCCATGCATCAATGATTTCCCTTAAAACACAGTATGTTTGTACAATCTTTCTTTTGTAGCAATAAAAATAAACAATGTACACCAAGATTTGTATTGTGTATCTTGTTCAAAAAATATTTCATAGTGTATTTCCATATAGCATGAAAATCTTTATCTAAAAATCTTGTCAAAATTTTTAATCTAAAGGCTAATAGTTTAAATAGATATCAGGGTATTTTAAACCTCCATCAGTTTTGTCTCCTATTATCGTTCTATATTTGATCAAATGCGATCCATTATTCCATAAAAAATCTAAACATATCTTCTTGATTGACTGTAAAGCCCAATCAGGAATGGAACACACTGCTATTGTGTACCATAACCTAGACATCAATAGTGAGGATATTACAGTAGCTCTACCAGATAATGTCAATCGTCTCTGTTCCATAAATTAACTAACATTATTAATTTTACTAATCTTATCTTTCCAATTAAGATCATCACAAAATAATTTATTTTTGCCTACATACACACCTAATATCTGTATACAATCTACAGAATATTTCAACCCTATTTGCTGTATTTCTGATACATTAATTTTTCCTTTACCAATACACATAATCTCCGATTTTGACATATTTATCTTTGAACCTGATGCTTTTCCATAAATTTCAAAAATATTCAATGTTTCATTGATAGACTCTTTATTACATAATGTGAGAGTAGTGTCATCAGCATGTTGAAAAATAACAGCTTTTTCATCACAATTAGGTATATTAATACCTTCAATGTTTAAATTATTTCTAATTGCACACTGCAAAGGTTCGGCAGAAAGCACGTACAAAAGAGCACTAATGGGACATCCCTGTCTAATCCCATTTTTAATTTTAAAATATTTTGTAAGAAACCCATTACTTTTAACAGAACTTTGAATGTCTGTATAAAAAATCCCTACCCAATTTACAAATCTATCACCAAATCCATACTTTTTAAGAACCTCCCTTAAATAAGTATGCCCAACTTTATCGAATGCTTTCTCCTGATCCATTTTAAGTAAATAACCCTCCAATTCTTCACTTTCTATAAGGTCAAGTACATCTCTTATATTAGCAATAGTATCAGCAATATCTCTACCAGGTATACAACAAGACTGACATTTTGATACAATTTTACATAAAACTTGTTTAAATCTATTAGCCATCACTTTGCTAATATTTTATAATCTACCTGAAGGAGTGAAATAGGTCTATAATTTTTCAAAAATCTTTTATCTCCTTTTTTCTTAAATATTAAACTAATAATTCCACATCTCATAGACCGAGAAAGCTTTGAATATTTTTCAATTTCTTCAAACAATTTCAATAGAATGTCTTTCAGTGAACTAAAAAAAAGTACAATAGAATTCAACTGTAAGACCATCAGAGCCAGGACTTTTATTTCTAGCCATTTTCTGTAATGCAAATTCAATTTCTTTTACTGTTATATCATTATCACATAGATCTACATCCTCCTGATTTATTTTAGTATTTACATTTTTTAAAAATTCTTTCATAACCTCATCATCTGTTTTAACAGAAGAATACAATTTATTATAAAAATCATACTGTGTATCTAAGATACCTTCAGTATTAGTAACACTCTCATTGTTTTCATTCAATAGTTCCTTAATGCAATGTGACTCTTGCTTTTGCTTTTCCATTTGTAAAAAATATTTAGTGCATTTGTCACTCTCAGTAGCCCAAAAAGCCTTAGAACGCAGGATTGCTCCTTTACATTTTTGTTCTTCATACACTGACAAATCTAATTTCAAATTTTCATACTGAGCCACATCTATAACTTCTCCTAGAGCAATTCTCTCTGATATTCTTTTCAACTTATTTTGCAGTAAAAAATATTCTGCATTCTTTTCTTTTTGAATTCTTTTTCCAAATACTTGACTAAATTTCTTGATTTTATATTTCAAATTATCCCACCAAATGAGAAACTCTGAATTAAAAAGTGTGCTTTGTTTTTCTTCCTCAATGATATTTCTAATTTTTGAAATATATTCTTCATTTTTCAAAAATGTATTGTTTAAAATCCATAAACCTGGACCTCTTTCAATTTTTTCAAAATTCATTTTCATTTCAACAAAACAGTGATCACTAATTGTAGTATCAAAATGATATACACTCTGTACAAAGAATGTCAAATTCCTGTTCAATAAAAAATAATCTATTCTTGATTGTTTGAGTTCACCATTGTAAACCATTTTTCTTGAAAATACAAGTTTATCTGGATTTCTAAATCTCCATATATCGTATACATTATGATTAAGCATAATATCATTTAACTTTTTGACCGATACATCATTTTTGTGCACAGTTCTACTACACCTGTCTTTGCCAGACAATGATGTATTCCAGTCACCAGCAATAATGGTATTTTCAAATAATTTCATATAATCATTTAAAAAATCAAAAAAATCCGCCTTTTCATTTACAATATTAGGCGCATAGACATTCATTATATTATAAATACTATCATCATATTCAAACTGTAAATGTAAAAATCTACCATTGTTATCTTTATATATTTGTTTAACATTTGCACACAAGTTTGACTTCACTAATATGGCAACACCTTGCCTATTATTTGTCCCATCACTGTGATAAATATCACCATTATATAAATGTTTAACATTTTGTACAAGTTGGTCATCCCAAAACGTTTCTTGAAATAACATAAAATCAACATTTTTTTCAGACATAATAGACACATACTTTTTAAATTTGTCTATATTTCTAATACCATTACAGTTGTGACTTACAAGTAGAACCATCATTGTAAGTAAAAAAATACATGTTTTATGATGATCCATTATTAACATTTTTTTCATAGGGCGTCGATCTTACTCTCATTTTAGCACTATTCACATTAGGAGTATGCTTAGTTTTATTCCTTCTCTTTACTGATGACTTTTGGGATTGTGTCTGAGAAAGCCCATCGCCCCCCTCAGACACATCCATTAAAACTTCTATCTCGTGATCTTGTCCATCAGTACCTGAGGCACCAACAGGCGAGATATTATCTAAATCTCCGATTCCAGTTCTGGTGACATCACCACCAGAAGAGGAATCAGCAACATTATGTTCATGTATAATAACTTCAGTTTGAATCTGAGTAGAATCATGCTTGTTTTGATTTTCATGTACAATAGTTTGTTTAACAATTTTATCATTTTGTTCATTTGTAACTGTCATATTATCAGAAGTATCTTGACTGTTTTCTTTCTTTACATCATCTCTTTCATCTACCACTATGTCTTCATCCGAGTCCGCAGCCTTCGAAACATCACCATTCACCACTTTACCATTTACCAATTTACCATTTACCACTTCACCATTCACCAATTTACCATTCACCGCTTTACCATTTACCACTTTACCATTTACCACTTTACCATTTACCACTTCACCATTCACCACTTCACCATTCACCACTTTACCATTTACCACTTTACCATTAACCACTTCATCATTCACAACTTCACCATTCTCAATTCCTCCATTCACTACTTCACCATTCACCACGTCACTATTCGCTTTGTTATCATTCACTGCGTCACCATCCACCACGTCACCATTCACCACGTTATCATCCTCTTCACAAGTGTTTTCTTCTAAGTTTAAATTGTCAGTATCACCATCTTTATTGTTTTCACTCATCATCTGATCATTGTCATCTCCATTAACCTCGACGATTTCATCATCCTCATTACTAGTATGGTCGTTGTTATCTGCTTCCACAGTTTTAATTTTAGCCTGCTTCACATTTTCATCGACATTTTCTGATTTTCTTTTTTTCCGCTCAACATTTTCCTTCTTTTTACCCACATTCATATCACTTTCTTTATCAGTCCCATTTTCATTAGTGTCTGTCGTTTCTTTCGTCAAATCTCTATCCGTGTTGTCAGTGCCGCATTTGCAGAGATTGAAGGCTAACTTACATCCTTCACAAGCACAAACGCACGGTTCTTTTCTACAATATGGACAAATTTTGTCAATTTTTCCACACCAACATTTCGAAGGCAGACTCCGACAAGTTTCACATTTGGGCGCCTTGCATTCCCTCATTTTGTGACCTTGTTCGTCACACCCATCACACACTAACTGTGGACATTTTCTGTATTTGTGATAAGGCGATCCACACTTATTACAAAGTGACTTTTGTTTATCATGCATCACTCTAAAGTATCTATCTCCGCTAACAGTTTTGAATTTCATACTCCATGGTAAAGATACAAGCGTAGGTGGAAATTTTACATGCACATACCTCGTACCATCGGCTACTTGTGTTTTAGGATGAACATGCCTGAAAACACTCGATTTTATCTCACAATTTCTAATTTCTAGAGCGTCAATGATATCTTGATCTTCAATATAAGCAGGTAAGTAAATAAATGACACAACTACAATTTGATTAAATTGCAATGTACATTCAAAATTTTCATTATCAATCTTAAGTCCATTTGTCAGTTGCCAAGCACTCTCTTCCGAATCTGTTGTTATTTCATAACCATTATTGTTATCAACTGGAACAACAGCTAAAACTGTGTTCTCTCCACATATCTTTTCCACTGTCTCTATCACAGTTTCAGCATTAAAAGATGTGTTTGGTATGTCATGTACATGAAGAGTACATTCTTTCTTATAATGTCTATCGAGTCTATGAACATATCGTAGCGACTTTTTTTGTCCTCCTGATACATCTTTTGTCCTTTCTGAACTCTGTTTTAATTTATTATTCTGCATTATCACTATAGGTGTTTATCAGAACGCACCCTTTACAACTGATTGGTTATAGGTTAAACCCTAATGTCAAAGTCAGGCGCACCGAAACACCCCCCTTATCCTGCACAACAAAAGCAGGAATAAGGGGTTAAAAAGTCTGTATTTCAACTAATTCCTTATATTTTACACATCAATGTCACAAAATAAAGATATTGTACAAGTTTTTCATCAACAATTTGGCTTTTAACTCACCAAAATAGAAAAAATTCCCGGACCTCACAATGTAAACATCCTATTGATTAGTGCGTTCGAAAATCCTCCAAGCTGCACTTGCGTACAATTCATTCAGTTACAGGCAAGATGTCAATTTGGTGTAATAAAAATAAGACTAGTGCGGGTGGGGTTCGAACCCACGCGGACATACGTCCATTG
>CM034352.1:34377337-34509481 GCA_019925275.1 Mytilus edulis
AAGGTATGCAAATATATTAAACTTATTTGCATCAAAATTGACTTTTGTTACCTGATATGGAAATTAAAACACAAAAGTCAATTGTGTGAGACAAAATTGACTTTTGTGAGACAAAATTGACTGTTGTGAGACAAAAATGACTTTTGTGAGCACAAAAGGGATTTTTGTGACGACAAAATTGACAAAATTGGATTTTGTCTCACTATAGACAATTTTGTCTCACAAAAGTCAATTTTTGTCTCTCAAAAGTCAATGTTGTCTCACAAAAGTTAATTTTGTGTCACAAAAGTCAATTTTGTCTCACAAAAGTCAATTTTGTCTCACAAAATTCAATTTTGTGTCACAGAAGTTAATTTTGTGTCACAAAAGTTAATTTTGTGTCACAAAAGTCGATTTTGTATGCAAATTAGTTCACAGGAACAAAACTAATCTAATTTGCCTACAAAATTGACTTTTGTCGCTCAATTTTCAAATTAGGTAACAAAAGTAAAGTCTGTGTTACAAAAATGAATTTTGACATGACAAAAGTAACTTTTGTCCACTGATAGATAATTTTGTATGACAAAATTTTAAATTTGTAGTCTGCTACTAATTTTGTTAAACTGAACTAATTTTTGTTGAACAAAACTCACTTTTGTCAGTAAAAAATTGAATTTCGAGTACAAAACCACAAGAGTCCCATTCGGCGCCCCGTAATCATGTGCCATAAGGAAGAATAAGTCTAGATATGGAATTCTTTTAAATTTTAAAACTTTCAAACAGTTTGTTATCTCTACATATAATCAAATAAGACAGAATACATATGTATTCAATGAAATATGTTCTGTATGACAAGGTAGCTCTAGCTTTTAAAGATTGGTTTACTGAACGTACGTGAAAAATATATTTTGTGATGTTAACATATATATATTGCATTTTTTGCCAATCTCGGTTATATAAGAAACTAAAATTTGACCACAGATTTTTTTCTAATTTTTTCGACATAGAATGTTAGAGGTAGTAACAGCTAATAATAAAGTTCTTCATACAGTGTCATAAGCGTGGGTTAAAGCAATTATTAAATGCAGGTACACATGACAAACTTTCATACCGTTAATTTTCCTTCAAAGGATATCGTGTCTACTTTCAAGGTTACGACAGACTTTCTAGTGGACCCAGATTAAACCATTTCTAGTATAGCAGGCTACTTACTTTCACCATTGCCAGTGTACTGACTATTAAATAAATCACTCTGACTACTAGATGGGGCGTTATCCAACAAGAATCCGTACGTTGACAAAATTAAAGACAGACCAAAAACTGCCGTCGCTGCCATTTTCCTTAAGTTTGTGCCAGTCTTCGGACAAGTTTGCAGATAAGACATATCACCAGGTCGTCTCTCACATGATCTGCAGTAAAGGTCAATACCAAAGAGTATTACTTAAACATGTAGCACTAGTTATAATCCTCATTATGTGAATCTTTCAGTCAGGTGTTGTCTGTGCGCATTGGTATAAATTCGACAATAAGAAAAAAATACTAATAAATATTGTTTCAAAAAAAATACAATTCTACTGCTACACAAATTTACAAAATTTTAAATGTAATAAATAATTCAGTTTGTCGTTCTAGACTTTTTGATGTTTTGATACTGCTGGTTAAGTCACTGAAATGCATATATAGCTTTCAAATTCGTGATGGTTTTCAAAAAGAGGTATATTCACCACTTTCGGGAATCATTCCAAAACTAGCTTGTATGTTTGACGAAACAATTTATGTAAATATTTAAAAACTTCTTGTGTCTGATCGTAGCCCATATAAATCTATTTCTCATGCGCTCACTATGCTATTTTTTCCTTTATTGTATTCACATTAATCATACAAGCACTATCTTTTATATCTTTAGTTAGTAGTATTTTCTACCAATTGTATTTTGCATATTTAATAAACAAAATAAATTTCAAAATGAATTATTATATTTTAGAAAGGATATGTTATATTTTCCCTGATGGTTATTTATCGTTTTTGGTGTTTAGATTATGATTTATGAGACATAATTCTGTTGGCACTTTGATAGCTGTTTGGGAAAATGATTTGTATTTAACGTGTAGGGGTATTGGTATGAAACGATTACATATTGAAGAGATTAATTTTGCCGAAAAAAAGATTTTCTTTTTACTTAATCTTCTATAACATGTATAAGGTAGTTAAATTGAATCTAATTATTCACAATTTTATGAGAGTCTTTTGTGTGGTGAGTGGGGGTTAAGTAAAAGAAATTCAATTTAACTTCCACCAGTGTACACGAGTGTGACAAAGACTATGAATACGCAGCTTCTGTGTAATTACGTAAACTTGGTCAAAATTTGTGAAATTTAAAAATCAAAGCAGTTTTAATCAAATAGATATTTTTATTTGGGATGTATAAATACGCAGCCTCAGTTGTAATTGCTTAACCGTTACGTCGTTTCGAAATTTAAGCATGATACCAACTCAAATCGGTCAGTGCTATCCATTGACTATGTATTTTTACACTCTAAGTTGTAATAACTTAACTTTAGTCACCTGAATAATTTTGGAATTGAACCAGTTAAAATAATTCGTTACTAAATCAATATGATGATGATGATGGTGTGTTAACTATCGACAAATATTTTGTTTTGTATTGTGCAGAGATATTCTACATTGATGAATATTATGATACAGTATAAGTAAGTTCCTATCGAAAATGGTGCATGCGTTTTATACCTCTATTTGGTATTTCTTGTTACCGGAAATGAAGGATGAACATAATTTAGCCTGTTTTATGCTATTTTACGGAAGTGTATACTTTTTTTATGCTTGTCGGTCAGTGACGAGCAGTGAGTGTTGTCTGTCGTACATGTGTTTTTGTCACTGATAGCAGTAAAATAAATTTGATGGAAATAATAAGCATGACTTCAATCGTATAGTCCCCCGGTCAACAAAAGGATTGAGGCCCACGACACACGATAAACTAGTGTCCTCTTTCACGGACATTATGTAACACGTATCATATCTTTCGTAATCAAACTGGAAACGTTTAAGTGAACTCTTATCATATATGATGTTAATGTATTTTATCTGATTTTCTTAGTACTAGTATATATTTTAACTGTTTTGTCTGTTGTCTATAAAAGATGAAGTTGACAAAAGTTTTCTTCTGTTTATTTTTTTCGGTTTATAGTTCTGGGTTTTTCCTAGATGGCAGAACGTCGTCTCCGCAGACAACCAGACAAACAATGTCGGAGCAGTAATTTCACACTGGGAGAGGAAATTTCCCAGCTGAAGAAAGAACTGTTGGAAACTCAGAAAGGTGTAACAACCAATCATCATGCTTCTCACAGTGGTAATGCTACATTGAAAATGGAACTGGACATTGTGAAAAATAATTATTCCAAATTACAGTCTGACTACAGCTGGGTTATTTCAAAATTAACCAAGTTACAGCTGAACAATACACATGAATAGCTATGCAAGAATTCTCGAACAGGAATTGATTTCTGTTAAGCAGTTGAAAAGTGTTGCTAATTTAGAAACTGTTTTAAATATTTCTAGCGAAACAAAACAGTTGAAGAACGAGCTACAGTTGACTAACAATCAACTGAAGTCCATATATATAGCCAATGACGTTAACGCGAGAAAGCAGGATTTTATTGCGCTTTTTAATAAGGCTGATATGACCGACAAAACCTTGGATCTTGCCTTGAAAACAATAGAAACTAACATAAGTTCTCTTCATTGGGATGTTGAAAACACGTTTAATCGGTCCTATTCACAGTTTAAATCTAGTATACAAGTCGAGCATGATTTTACAAGAAAACTGGAAAAGGAAATTCAAGTCAGAGGTAAAATATAAGGTCGTTTTTTATCGCACAATTATGTCATATATAAGTGTTCACGCCATCGCCGTGCTTAAATATAAATCTAATACTAGTACACTGATTGGAGATAGGGAAGTTGGGTGAAACTTATTTTCTACTACTTTTGTTTCGGAAATTTCACTTTGTTTCGCAAACTGTTTTCCTTGTTATCGTCTTCCCATAAATGTCCGTTATTCGGTCACGTCACGTGCAATAAGAATGATTTCCATTTTGGATATGACAGGTGTAATATATTGGGGAAACTTTATAAAAACCGTGTTATGACGTCATTGTTCAATAAGCAGGAAATAGAGGTCATTGTCAATGGTCAAGGTTATATGCTTAATTTTAAACTAATAGTGTATGCGTGTTGTTGCAACTCCTCCGAAATATTAAAAGTTAACGAAAAAATGTGTTTGACAATCTAAATTGCGACATGTTTCTACAACAATACCTGTGTATCGACGTGCACTGGCAACTTCTAACAAAAGTGTTTTCGACTTAAGTATTTAATGTAAGATGTTTGATAGGATAACGTTCGATTCATGTGAAAATAAGGAGATGTTGAAAGATTATACAATTGAGACAACTATCTTTTCTAAAGCAACTATAGACAACCATACGGCTTTCAAAATTAAGAAAACCCATACTGTATGTATAGTCGGCTATAAAACGACCCGATATGACCACAGGCGCTTGGGTCTAGGATACAGATTTTTTTTTTTATTAAAATATTCAATTTTCTATATTAATAATACATATCTATCACTTCTGTGCATGTCTCACCTAGTTTCGAGTGATTTAAACGACCCAGAGAAAATACCCAATTTTACTATCCATACTAAGAAACTAGGTGAGACATGCACAGAAGTGATAGATATGTATTATAAACATAGATTAGAAAATTGAATATTTTAATTAAAAAAAAATTTAAAAAAAATCTGTATCCTGGACCCAAGCGCCTGTGGATATGACAAATGTGAGACAATGCAATTGAGAAAACCAATGGTCTGATTCGTTACAAAACATTTTACGAATGCATCTATGACAGACAAATCCAACGATAACCACTAAACTAAAGGCTCTTGACTTGGGACAGGCATATCAAAGTGACGGGGTTACACACGCTTGAAGGCCGGTCAATCTTCCGCTAATCCGGTCTATTGTGATAATATATAATACAAAAACAAAACAAATAACGAAAAACAAATATTAGATCTTAAAACACGACAAGCATTATTAGCCTTTCAAAAAGGGCTAGTCGACTCTTACCTGATGAAAATGGAAAGTGCTCGCGCTTTGTAGATTAATTCATTTACTAGAATAGCCACGTGTATCAATCAACAAATTTTACCACACACGTGAATTCACACGTTATGAAGTAGTATATATCATTTAACGTTGTTGTTTACGAAACTCCATAAGATTCGACTATTTATAGATAAAAGTTACCAGTGTACCAATATCAGACAAAATCTAAGTGCTAAAATAGAGAGGACAAATCCGATACTCTACGGGATTGAAGGACATTTACTAGGTTTGGATTGTCCTAACCAATCAATAAACTTTAATTATTCATGTCTCGTATTTATTTTACAATCAGGTAGCAAGAAAATTCACGCACTTACTGTCCATCGTTCAATTCTTAATATCGACTCCTAGGAGTCGCTAGGAGTTGATGATAACCCGACACATATCACTGGGGTAAACCTGATGACCGTAACTGCATTCACGATCGTCCCAAGGTGTCGGATGAAAAATTAGGTCAGTATCTGTATTGTCTTTTAAAGTGTTTCTATATCATTTTCTTTACAAATCATACATTGATACGTTGTAAATTTATAATAGATTCACACGGAAATCACTAATTACTAGCGAAAAATGTGCATGAAACAGGAATTTCGATTTGAAAAAATCGCTCAGATGACCGTAAATCACAATCGAGATGACCGTAACAGAATCAGCGATTCATAACAAGGGTGACCGTAATAGGTTTTAAGATGACCTTAATTTGCAAATGATGACCGTAACTTTCTAAGAAATATCCGTATTTATATAACTACATTTTAGTATCAAATGATTAATCGTGTTGGTATAAACGTATTAATAGAATAGAATAGAATATAATAGAATATTTGTATTTCCCAAATTACAGGGCCCATAAAGGGCATAAAATCAGATACAATTGATTTACATAATTGGTAACAACAACAATAGAGGCATATACATATATATTTGGAATATAAGCATTGGTCAGAATCAAGCTAAAAACCACATACATTGTATATATCATGTATATTGTGAATAAAAGAATAATAAAATTACATTATACATGTATATGTATTAATTCTCAAATTATTTACTTGACTTAGTGTCCGTGTTCATACCTGATCTCCTTAATTCAAAACAGTCACAAATATAACAGCCCAGTTTTTCCATAAGAGTAACATTTTCTTGGGTCAAGAGCCATACAAATTTAGAAGATTGATTTAAATTTGTAAAATTACAACAATTGTTAGAAATGTCTTTAAAAAAATCGTCCCTTTGAATATCATAAAGAGGGCATTCTAATAAGAAATGAAGCTCATCTTCAACTTTATTAAGTGAGCAATTAGATGAGAGTATTATCCTATAGGTAGAAGAAAATAAGACGTGCTTCAAATACATAGTTCACAATATGGATCTTTTTAACGGTAGAGGGTTTAATTTTTAAAATGAATTTGCAACAAGACATGCACATGAACAAGTGGGGAAAACATGCAACAAAAGCGCGATAAAATGACACCTTACAAGAATAATAAAAACAAATGCGGTGCACATCCTCCATCCACAAGCCAAAAGATTTTGTTTTTGGAAAGTTTGCTATAGCTTACTATTGCTACTTTTCTTAGGCGTCGGCCTCAAACTTGCGGTGACAGACTATCGCAATTTATTCTGTTCCGAGATAATGTAGTACTAGTGTTTGAATTCTGATTCTTGGAAGGTTCTTTTCAAATTTTGAATAACTACTCTTTTGACTTAAAAAAGATTACAGCTTGAATAAAAAAAGAAATGAATTTTCACCGACGATTCAGATGAATTTAACTTCATTTTGAAAATGAGTATCACAAACACTACTTCGCGGATCTGCCATTCGCTGAAGAGAAAATCACATAAAATCTACCCGAGATTGCGTTTTCATTCATGAATATTTCATGAATGAACATATTCCCGCTCTACTATATGTACGTACGTAAACGTGGTAAAAGCCCGAGTGTATCGAAAAAAATCGGGAATGACTGATTGAAATGCGAGAACAAGTTGTCATTTCGACTAAGCCTTCGGATAATTGACAAGGGATTATGGTTTGTTTAAACAAAACACAGGTGATGGAATATAAAATACTCGATAATCATATGTCTAATATCTCACGCCAAGGACGAGTACAGATAAATACCGGCTTTCATAAAAAAAAAATGAAGAAAAAAAATGTATTGTTTTTGTCTAAACATCGATCGGAAGGTTTTGATGCCAAAAATCATTTAAAAAACTTTTAATTCCGTCATTTTATAGTAATTGACCAAGCAAGTCGGTAGATGTCATTTATCTGCACAGCACGAGATGACCCAATAACCCGAACTAGTTCTGCACAGCACGAGATGACCGTGCAGATTAAATTACATATACCGATTTGATTGGCCAATAACTGTTTTAGCACAGGACGCAATCAATTTACGTGAACGTTTTAGAAATGTGGACGTTATTCTGCAATCCACGGTCCTAGGAAAGTTTCTTGTAGGGTAAGAAAGGGGGAAATACGACTTTGGTAAGTTTTAAATTAATCTTTTTTTTTATATTTAGACTCATTCTAAAAAATCGATTTAATGGTATTTGTTTTTTAATCGTTTCCGTTAATTTATTCCCAATTTTTATTTAATTTGTGACGATTAAGACTTTGATAAATTGTGTACTGTCAAATCGGTGTATGAAAAAAAACATAACTGCAAGGGTTATTGAGTTTAAATAAGATTAATTGCTTTTGAATTTCTTTCCCTCAATGATATGCTTAAACAGGTCGGGACCACTACCTTATATGGAAATGCATAAATTAGTATACTTATGTTCTCGCACATGTAATTGTTTATTTTCATGTGACGCAATTTATTTTCACCTAGGTTTTTGACCAATCCACTAAATGAGTCACAATGCATGATGGACTACTACGTGTTTACAATCAACCAAGAACACGTGTTATTTACTGAAATACAACACATTTTTTCGTGCAATGCGGGATTCACGATTTCGCTTAGTTTTTCATTTTGTGTATCCTCATTTATAGTTCGTGATGTAAAGTATTACTTCCATGCTCAGATTAACGAAGAGTTGTTTTTATGCGAAGAAAAAAGGGTTTGAATTACCCGATATATATTTGTTTTCAAGGTAGTGAAGTCAGCAACTGTAGTTTCAGTTTGTTTTCGTTTTTTAACGGGTTCGGACATTTGCCAAACTGAATAAAATCATTACAGCTGATTTCTTATGCCTGCAAAGTAAAATTTTGGTTGGCTTGCTTGCTTTGTTTGAATAGTTGTTTATACAAGCTTTGAAACAATATATATAGGCATAGTTTAACTTGTATATTTTATATTTTGTACACAATATACAAACAAATAGCAAGCTAACCAAAGTTTTGCTCTACATGCATTAGGAAATAAGCTGTAATGATGTTATCCATATGTATGTGCGACAAGGTGGAAAATTTGATATGTTTTGTGAAAATTGCAGCGTTGGATCTAATATAAAAAAAGAAAATGTGGTATGATTGCCAATGAAACAACTGTCCACAAGAGACCAAAATGACACAGAAGTTAACATTTATAGGTCACCGTACGGCCTTCAACAATGAGCAAAGTCAATACCGCATAGTCAGCTATAAAAGGCCCCGATATGACAATTTAAACAATTCAAACGACAAAACTAACTGCCTTAATTATATAAAAAAAAAATGAACGAAAAACAAATATGTAACACATAAACAAACGACAACCACTGAAATACAAGCTCCTATAGAAACCTATATATTTTTTTGTCTGGATTGTTTTTCACAAGTAATTTTTTGGTCATTTACAGCTTCCTTTTCAGCATTGAACCTATGACTGCTTATTTTACTAGATTACGTCTTTGTTGGAAAGATGTCTCATTTGGCACTCATACCTCATCTTCGTATTTCTATATACAAAGCACGTTTTAGAAAAAAAAGTAATATGGCACCCACTATAATCCAGAGACTTTAAATATTGGAGATGTATTTAGCTATATACCGTACCCGCTCAGTGGCGGGTCCAAGGGGGGGGGGGGGGGGTCCGGGGGATGGAACCCCCTTTTTTTTGGCAATCAATGCATTTGAATGGGGACATGTAGTTGGAACCCACCCCCTTTTGTCCAGGGTTAGGACCCCCCTTTTTAAAATGGCTGGATCCGCCCCTGCGGCTTTCATAACACTTATTTTTAGCATACTGAATATTATGATGTTCTTGCTTTTAGTTCAGGTCCTGATAATTTTTTTACGCATCCAGTACAGAAAGAAGTGTTTCAATGAAAGTGTTCGTGTTTTTCTAGGCAGAAAGGATTTTGGTATGCCATTATACAGGTGTAACTAAGCTCAACACATTGCATAGTGGACAGTGGCCATTCATCTGAAATTTCACTGTTTCAGGTCGTAAAATTATTGCACAGGTACAACGGAAAAAAACCTGTTCAACAACTTTAACAAGGCGAAAAAGAAAGTCGAATAGTGAAGCCCGTAAGCGTAAAGATTATCTTATATATTTTACAATAATCACATTCGCAGAACAAAAACATATATTTTGAGAATCCAAGACACATTATTAGTTGACAGTTTTCCCACTAATTCCACGTGTTTTCAGTTTGTAGTAAACTCGTAGTAGCCCATAATGCATTGTAGCTCATTGACTCGATTGGTCAGTTTTTCAAGGCCGTATTTGCCTTGTGTTTGGGAAATTACTATGCAAATATATTCTGACGTAAAGAAATCATTATCTAGAGTTCTCGACCTGTTAAAAGAACCGAGGAAGATGTTGTATTACCTAAATTTGAAATGTTGAATAAACAGAACATACGTTTCTCTTTCAAAACCTTTTACTCCCCGCACCCCCCCCCCCCCAAATTTGTTTTAATCTACTGTTTTACTTTTTAAGACACGTCCATCTAAATGAAGTCTGATTGATCTCCAGCTAATCACCCTGTTTTAAAACGAACTTAAATATGGTCCTCATTAAATCGGATCCAAAAATAGTCTCTTCATAGGAATATTATTCAAAAAATCGTTATAAATTCCATTGAGTCTGAACCTAATCCAAATCAGATTTCTTTTATTCGGATATTCTTTGATACATTTCTTTTTTGGTAGAAATTACTAAAAATCTTTCTAACTTTAAAACACTGATTTAGATTTACGTTGAACACAAAACATAATTAAATAGTTTATGTCCCAGCTTAGATAAAAAAAAATTAAAGGAATGAGAAACCTATCTTTTTACCTATTTTGAAACTACGATGTTTGTACGAAGTTCAACATTGTCGTAATTTCAAGGCAGATGGCGGATTCGGGGGTGGGGGCGAACGGGTCGTTTACCTTTTGATTGGACAAAGTATCGTGTTTAGCTTAAAATCGTCAATATTGTTTTTAGTCTCGCTACACTCGGTGATAATTTTTTTTAAATTTGACAGAAAAACGCCCCTTTCAAAATCCAGGAACCGCCCCTAAAGGTAAAAATAGATTTGAACTGTGCAGTATATCTGAGGTAGTTAATGCACACCTTTGCTGTGCATTATCCAGATTATAGCACAGTAAGAACAAAGAGATTTTACTCTTGCCATGTGTTAATTAAATACTAATTGTTTCACATTCCAATGTGGGTATAAGGACCTTCACTCGTTCAGCATGCTCAAGTGGATCAAACTGACAGAAGAAAACATTGACCCAACGTCAATTCTTCTTCAGTCTTCTTCCAATAATTTACATCATACCACCTCTGGTGTATTATCACAAATTCGTATCATAAAGACGTTACGCACGGTAATGCATTCGGATTAAATTACGTTATTATATGATTTAAGAACAGCAACCATTTGCCTATACAAAATAAAATCACCAACATCCATATATCTACAGAAAGGCCCGGACATATTTTTCTTATTTTAAGTTAATTCTATAAATTTTTGCACCATACATTTATTTTATTGAACACACAAATCTTACTTTTACGTTAAAAATTGCATGTCCGGCGTAACATTTCAAATTAAATAAAATGCATTTTTCTATGTTCCGTTGTAATTTTGCATATAAAATCTGCGAAATTTAGTATATCAGCTTCCTACTAGATTTGTATTATAACATCGTACCCGTTTTTTGGTATTGGCTGAAATTTGAAGCAAGCCTTCAACGAAATATTCAGCAGAGGAACATGTCTTAATGTGTTAGGAGGAAAGTTTATCAACATTTCAGTTTTATTATCATCCCTATAAAGTAATAAAATCATATTAAAACTATACTCAATAGAAAGTTCTTAAAAAGATAAACATTTCCAAAGTTTCAAATGTAAAAAAACACTTTTTCTTGAAGCAGAATTTAAAAAAATCGAATGTCTAGCCACTATGTCCAAACGTAATTTTTGTCCTTTCCTTAGGTGAAACATGTTGTATAAATACTAAATGTGCATTTATAATACAAAACTAACATATCTATAAGATACAAACTATAAGTTCATACAAATGGCTAAACGAGTCGGGTGTTTTCACAAACATGATGACCTTACAATTTTTTCAGAAAGCATTCCCTATGTCTAGCCATTATATCCAAGGGCGTCATTTTGACGTTTCTGCACAGTAGCGTCTTTTATACAAATACACACTATTTACGAACTGTTTAGGCAGTTAAAATGATGCCGGGAAATGTTCATTCTAAAATCGTCTGCTGAATCAAAATAACACTCAGATTAGAAAAACACACAAACATAAGGAATAAACCCTTTTTTGACATAGGGGAAAAGTGGGGATGGGCCGAGGGATAATTTCTTATGGACAACAGTTTTCACGCAAATCTAAACACCTTTATAGATTAGAAACCGATTAGAATCCGAGGTACAATGGTCTTATAATTTTTAAAGAATTAAATAAATACGCATTTGTAAAATAAAACCATCAGTGCTAAAAAGATAGAGAAATAGTCTGAAAACTCGCACAGACACATACAAATATTGGACAAAAGTGAGTTCAATCAAAAAAATTGCCTTATACATGATAAATTTTGAAACATTTCTTCAGCTTATTGTATTTATTTGATAAAAGTCGATTGAGTAGGTTCTCCGCTCTTGATAACAAAATGTCAAAGTTAGTATATGGCGTCACATTTGTCAATTATACATGTTACGTCTTGCGACGCAATACCGTGCGTAACGTCATAGCATCCGTATTAAAAGCAATCGAATCAGCATCTACTTCTTAGAATATTATAGCCCAGGGTATCAAGACAAGTGCTGTAGAAATGGTTAAGGTTTATGATGTGTACCCTTTGGTTAAATGGCTGCATTTTCACTTCAAAATTTAGATAGATTACAGACAAACCTGTGCATCTGGAAAAGTTTCAAGGCATAACAAGCCCTATATATATAAATATAATTCAATTGCTTTGTCATCCAAACACAGAGGCAATGATTACCGTAATATATCAAATGAATGTCTTAAAACAAAAATTCAGAAATGTTATTAACTATTTGGACAATGCTTAATTTCACAACAGCAACTAAAATGTATTACAGGTTATAAGCACCTCTATGAATCTAGTGTATATAAATTTTTTTATTCCTGTGGTCATACTGCTGTTGTTATGCTCCCATCGTATTGAGTTTTATCCTTGTTCTTCTGTAAGTATGTACGTCCTTCCCCTACTTGTACGTACTACCTCTGTACATCCCAAAATTCATGTCTGTTCTCTTACTTTAGTTTGCCTGAACCAAACTCTATGAAACTTATACGCAATGCTTATAAACCACAATTCACAAGCCAAGTTTGAATTTTAGTTGCATCCCTTTTTCCATTCTAGCGTTTTATGCTACTTTACAAATAGAAAAGTTGCTGGAAATTTTAGTTTCTGTCCTCTAACCTTAGTTTAAACAATATTTATTCAGATAAATCAACATTAAACATATTATACAATGAAATAATATTAAGGATTCAGAAACAAGCAATTTGCTTTTACAAATCTGTCTCCCTTTACAGACATAATACACTTATTGAACAATACATAAATATAAATACTGGCATGCTCTGTAATAAATATATGAATATGAAAAAGGTGAAAAAGGAAGAAAAAAAAATCATGAGAAAAATAAAATAAAAATAATAATAAATAAACGTGAATAATTGTAATTTATACAGTGTGAAATGCTTGGGTTCCTATTGAATGATGAGGCATTAACATCAAGGGTTAAAACGTTTACTTTTAATAATATTTTTTTGCACCAAACTGAATAAAATACTATTTTGCTCATCTGAGAGAACCGTTGATCCAAAAAGCAAAGTTTTTGTGTTTACTTGGACAGGAAGAACTGAAATAGAATCTAATAGTTCTTGTCTTAAATTAATGTATTTAGGACAAGATAACAGAAAGTGAGTATTTGTTTCTACATCACCACAACGACAATTTAGAGAGTCTACTAAATTATGAACGAAGAGGTGAGAATTCAAAGGTCCTATATAATAATACGTTGGGACCTTACTATTTTGGGTACTAATTTGTTTTTTGAATAATGATAGAGATTCACATTTTCTTATGTTTAAGTTAAGAGTGTTCCATAGTTTTGTTGTTGCAGGGATGGAATATTCAGAATATAAACGGGTCCGTGTGTTGACTTGGGTAATATTATTTCTTTGTCTTGTATTATGATGTATTACTTCCTACTGAATCAGGCAATAAGTCTCTTAAATACTCTGGAGTTTTATTATTCAAAATTTTGTGATAATGAATTAGTCTATGATTGCGTCGTCTTTCAGATAATTTTTCCCATCGAGTTTCAATATATAAATTGTTTATACTGGTATAAGTTTAGTACCCCTCGTGACGATACGCGCTGCGTCAAGCTGAATATTTTCAAGTTAAGCAGTCAAATTCTGATTTTGGGAGTCCCAAACGACATCGGCATATTCGAGATATTCTCTAACCTTAGTTTGTCTTAACCAAATGATATGAAACTTATACACAATGCTCATTACCACAAACACTGATCAAGTTTGAATTTTGGTGGCGATAGTTATACCGTTTTAGAGTTATGCCCCTTTGCATATGTAAAACATTCTGAATCGTTTCAGTTATCTAACTTTAGTTCGCTCAACCAAATGTTATGAAACTACTACACAATACTTTTAACCATAAAACCAAGATCAAGTTTGAATTTTTGTGGAGTCATTTTTACTGCTCTAGGGTTGTGCCTCGTTACAAATGGAACAAGCTGCTCCGTAGGGCATGTAGCTTTATACGACCACAGAGGTCGAAACCCTGAACAGTTGGGGCAAGAATGGACACAACATTCAAGCTTGATACAGCTCTGAATTTGGATTGCGATCAAATTTTTGACATAATATATAGGTTACTGACACAAAACAAATGTTAAGATTTTACAAATATATTGCACAATACTGTGTAATTAGAATGTATACACAATGCTAAGTGCCCAATAACTCAGATCAAGTACAAATTTTGGTAGCGTAACATTTACAGTTCTTGAGTTGTGACCCTTTATAACGTTATTGCTAGCGGGGGCATCATTTGTGTCCCATGGACACGTTCCCTATTTTTGATAAAAAGCCTTTAATATAAATTCACTTTCATTACAGTTGTATTGATTTAAGTTACTGTAACTGTCTTATTTATAAAAAAAAGGATGCGGTATTTTTTGCAAAGAACCAATGCTATCCAAAAGAGTTCAAAGGAGGAAAATGTATTAATAACTATAGGCCACCATACATACGGTTGTCAATAATGAGAAATATTTTTACCATATACGTGTAAAAAGCTTTATAAGGCCCCGGTATGAAACATGTGGAACAATTCAAACAAAAAAACTTATGTGTTAATTTACTAAAAACAAAAATAAACGTGTTTGTTTACTAAAAACAAATATGAAGGACCTAAACAAATAGAAAAATACTAATTCACAGGCCCTTGAAGTTGACATGGCATGGTTTCTTAAAGAAATTAACAGAGTTTTAGATCTACAGTTTTAAGTTGCAATAGAAAATATCAAAACTTTTTTTAAAAAAAAGTGATTTTTGATAATTACTGACGAGACAATGGTTTAGTTTAAAACATCAAAGCTGTGATGGAATACATATTTGAAATAATACACGTCTATAACCTTTTTGGAATAATACACAGCTACAGTTGTAAACTTTCCAGAGGTGCTATCCAACACTTTGATTATTTCTGGGATTCCTTTTAATGACATATAATAAATACACCTTTTAAAAAATGCCATGCATTTACACACATTGCTATTATATCGTCTTTGATTGGTCTTCCATTTTGTCTTGCAAATAAAATAACAGAAAATGTTTTTAAAATAATACGACAAAACTAGTGAAGGTGAGCTCCAGCAAAATAGACCCTTAAAATAGTCTTGTAATAATAGCGTATCACAAGGGGGAACCGTGTCAATTTGTATATATACAGAAATTTTATTCATATGTACAGACATGTTATATACAGAAATGTTATTCATATATAAAGACAAATTAAGATTTTAATCTGCTTTCTCTGGAACCATACACATGGTACGGGGCGCCGAATGGGACTCTTGTGGTTTTGTACAAAATTCAATTCTGTCACAACAAAATCATTTTTGTCTTACAAAACTATGTGATACAGACTTGTTTTATGAAAACTTCAATTTTGTCATGACAAAATTCATTTTTGTAGACAATAGACAAAATTCATTTTTGTCATGACAAAAATGATGTCAAAATGGTATGCAAATATAAACTTATTTGCAAATTTGCATACAAAATTGACTTTCGTTACCTGATATGGAAATTAAAACACAAAAGTCAATTGTGTGAGACAAAATTCAATTTTGTGAGACAAAATTGACTTTTGTGAGACAAAACTGACTTTTGTGAGACAAAACTGACTTTTGTGAGACAAAACTGACTTTTGTGAGACAAAACTGACTTTTGTGAGACAAAACTCAATTTTGTGAGACAAAATTCAATTTTGTCAATTTTGTCTCACAAAAGTCAATTTTGTCTCACAAAAGTCAATTTTGTCTCACAAAAGTCAGTTTTGTCTCACAAATGTCAATTTTGTCTCACAAAAGTCAATTTTGTCTCACAAAAGTCAATTTTGTCTCACAAAAGTCAATTTTGTCTCACAAAAGTCAATTTTGTCTCACAAAAGTCAATTTTGTGTCACAAAAGTCGATTTTGTATGTCCTTACAAAATTGAATTTCGAGTACAAAATCACAAGAGTCCCATTCGGCGCCCCGTACATGGGCTCGATTACCGGTTATTCAAATGTTTAATTAATGTTACTTTTATGCTACATTTATGGGCATTATGTTTTCTGGTCTGTGCGTCCGTTCGTCTGTTCGTTTGTCCGTCTGTCCAGCTTCAGGTTAAAGTTTTTGTTTGAGGAAGTATTTGATAACGTTAAAGTCCAATCAACTTGAAACTTGGTACACATTTTCCGTATGATATGATCTTTCTAATTCTAATGCCAAATTACAGTTTTATCCCATTTTCACGGTCCACTGAACATAGAAAATGATAGTGTAGATGAGGCATCCGTGTACTAGGGACACATTCATGTTTCTTCAACTTTTCGTCGTATCGCTGTCAATTTGTATTAAAATTTTAACGCCGTTATCAAAAATTATTTCATTATTTACGAGAAATATGCAATTTACTATCCTTGTCATGATCTCAAAATACGGAAAAAAGTTAAATAGAAATTTATGAAACATATTTATATCCACCAACCGAGCCCCTATTGAGACAAACTCAACAAAAAGCTATGAATACAAATACGGATATTTTTAAGAATTGATGGCCATCCTTGAAAAATTACGGTCATCCTTTATAAATTACAGTCAGCCTTTACAAATTACGGTCATCCTTTACAAGTTACGGTCATCTTTTTACCAATCACGGTCATCCTTGTTATATGTTACGGTCATCTTGCAAATATTTTGATGATGATTTACGGTCATCTTACCGAATTTTCAAATCGAATTTCCCATTTCATGCACATTTCTAGGTAGTAATATGTGATTTTCGTCTTTTATAAATTTACATCGTATCAATGTATGATTAATAAAGAAAATTATATACAAACACGTTAACAGACAATACAGAAACCGACCTAATTTTTCATCAGACATCTTGGGATGACCGTGAATGCAGTTACGGTCATTAGCTTTACCCCAGTGACATATACAGGTATGTGCCAGTCCCAAGTCAATAGCCTGTAATTACGTGAATGTCGTTATTTGTTTTTCGTAATTTGTTTGTCATAAATTAATAGCAGATCGTTTTCTTGGTCGAATTGTTTCACACATTTTTTTTGGCGGACCCTTATGATATAGCCAACTATATGGTATGGGTCTTTCTCAGTGTTGAAGACCGTGCGGTTGTTTATAGTTGCTTACATCAACTTAATTTAAACTTTGATTAATAGTTGTCTATATAATTTTTAGATCATACCACATCTCCTAACTTTTATATAATCTGAAAATGCTGTAGTACGTCTTTAGTATTCCAATGCGTAAAGCGTAATGTTTCAGCTGCCGCTTACTTGGTATATATTATGGTATTATTGGTTATGGTTTGTCTTGAAAGGTTGTCCTCTTTGATTTCCAAAATGATTTAGGTTCGATAGTTTCTGATGACCCTTTCGAAAGAGTTGTCAAAATGTAAAAGTGCGTCTAGCTAGCTATTCTTATATTAGTATCTTTGATGGCTTTTAACGGTTGCACTCTTTTTAAAAGTTTTCTATCGTGCAATTTGATGGATAATAAGTATTCCATATATATCTTCTCAAATATCGTAAATTAGTCAGAATGCAGAATTTGCATCTTTTATCCCCGAGCTTTTTAATAGTTTAAGCGGTCCATTGCCCAATGCCGTAACCCATCTCTACTCTCGACTCTGTTAATTGGAAGTTATTGCTCATCTGCCTTATAATTGAAAAATGTTTCTTTTAGTGTGATCAATTTTTGTGTTTCGTCGTCCTTGCAATTGACAAATGTGATAGTTTCGCTGCAATAGTTATTGAGCCTGTTAAAATCTTTTATCGTCTTTCGGATTATTTTGTTAGTTTTGTTTTTTTGTTGGTTTGGTTTTTGGTATAAACAACAATTGCGTTCAAACAGGATAAAAAAAATAAAAGGTTTAAAAATCCTCTCTAAGATTTTCATCTGTTGATTATCATACGTACATGTACATTGTCACATAAATATACCATCAATTACACGAAATCTACTTGATTACTTACAATGTAAATAAGAAAATATGGTAAACCTGTTACAGTGGCACCTTCCCTGTTTTTCTTCTGTTAAAGGAAATTTCATATGTGTCTTTGTATGAACGAAGATAAATATTATGATTATTATTGTATATCTTTTGCAGACGGAAGAAAGTATGCATTTTTTGCATCACTCTCGGCGGATAAGTCTAACATTGCCAGGGGAACAATACTTGTATTTGGCACAGTACCCTTAAACGTCGGAGGAGCATACAGTGCAGCAAATGGAAAATTTACCTGTAAGGAGGATGGACTTTATTTTTTCTCCTGGTCAACACTATCTTATCCAAATAAGGATTTTACAAGTAAATTGGTTGTAAATGGACATGATATTGTTGCGGTTGTTGTAGACAATGACTTAACAAAGGATGCGCTTGCAGGGTCTAATAGTGCAGTAGTTCAACTAAGACAGGGTGAATCCGCATGGATAGAAGTTTTAGAAGGAGCTTACATTGAATACGAGTGGCTAGCTGCCCCAGTGTCTGCGTTTACGGGATTTCTAATTTATTAAGAAATTTTGACCATTTCTTAATTCATTGTCATGGGTTTACATGTTCTGCACACAAATGAACAAGTAAATAGATGATTAATTATAGATAAAGATATATAAATAAAATAACATATGTGAATACGATAACACACCCAACTCCCGCACATTGTCACTAAGCAAACACAATCTCACCAAATTTCTAGGTCTTGTGGAAATGCACTTCTGAACAGAATGTCCTAATTATCTACAAAGTTTCGTGAAATACAGTTGATTGGTTTCAGAGAAGTTGGGATGAAAAATTGTTGCAGAAGTTAATTTAAGCTAAAATTCAAAGGTGCATAACTCATGGAAAAGAATTGAATCATAATTTCCTGTCGGTATGCCCACCTACATAGTAAGTCCTAAGTATCTTCAAAGTTTTGTGAAATTCTGTTGTAAGGTTTCAGAGGAGTTTTATTGATTAACACTGAGTTGCAGTAGTATATTTGAGCAAAAAATTAAAAGTTCAAAGGAGCTATCACTCTCTCAGCGTTGTGTTATTTATATAAATGACGATAGATTGATTTAATTTTTTTTTAAACAGAAAAAAATCTGGTATACCAGTTGTTACCTTTTGATCGATACTGCACTACAAGTTTCTCTCGAATTATGAGTTTTGAATGTAACCTTGTTATCCTCCGCCTCTCTTCATTTTAGTTGTGGCAAGTCATTACATGTATGCATTGCAGTGGCGTATCCAGATTTTTTTTTGGGGGGGGGGGGGGGCACTGACAATCCTAAAAAGAATCGGGATTTCTCCACCATTGCCGACATCAGAAAATGCCTGTACCAAGTCAGGAATATGATGGTTATTTTCCATTCGTTATCTGTGTTTGGACTATTGAGCTGACAATTTGATGAGGGACTTTCCATTTTGAATTGTCCTCGGAGATTGGTGTCTTTGTTATTTTTTCATGTTTTCACTATTGTCGTGGAGAATCATAAACTTTTCTGTCGAGGAAAGACGACGATTGCCATAGTTAGTCATAACGTAAACAATATTCGAAATACAAACCATAAAAATCAAAATTCAAAATAAATATAGATAATATTCTTTATTTTCAAAATGATACAGATTCTTTTTTATAATATGAAGGATTATTGTTCAAGATTATGACAATGTTGTATTAAAGTTTTTCAGAAAGAAGGTCCATTTCTTTTGTTGCCATGATTGCATTTTGTACCATCCAAATGAGACATCAGAAGATGCTGTTGCAATCTTTTGTTTAACGATCATACCTACAACATTAAAAATAACACATAAGGCCAAATAAAATAATATGTGTTTCCTATTACATCTTTGAAAAAAATAGTGAAGTTGGCAGGGATTTTTTTTCATCAACTACTACATTGACCAAAAACTTTAACCCGACGCAGTACAGACGGAGGGACAGACGAACAAAATGACGGACGAACGAACGGACGGACACACAGACCGAAAAACATAATAATCCTAGGTGGGGCATAACAAAACTCTATTTCATATGTGACTAAAAAGCGAGATTAGCTGCACTTGGCAATGTTATTTGGGATATTGCTTACATGAACTCTCAGCGCTAAAAAAATTGAAATGCAAACTAAGAAATATATATAAACTTGAAAATATGGTATATACCCTTAACTTTTCTAAAAAAAAACTATTTTAACTTTTGATTCTTGTTTTGTTTTATTGTTTTAATTTATATAAACTCATCAAAGATACCAGGATTGACATTTTGCACAGCAGACGCGTGAATCGTCTAAAATTATTCATCAGTAACAGTCAAATAAAACAGTTTTAAAAAAAGTTCGAAAGGTTTGTTGATTGCTGATAATGACGTTTATTTCCTACATCATAACAGATGTCATTATATTTTTTTTTCTTTCCTTGGTGATTATGAATCATAATAACTGATGATAAAATCGGAATAAAATCTAGTATACTAGTTACCTTTTGGTACTGCGCTACAGCCTGCATGTGTATCAAAAGATGCTGCACTAAAGCCTGGAAGTGGATTATTGTTCACGTCACGTGAATAAAGATATGTCTGACGTGTAAAGCAGTAGGTAAAAGCTGCTCCGTCTTTGTTGGCTTCTGTTCATTAAAAAAACAGATAGTAAGTTAATTTTCACATTAACAATTTATTTTGCGACATTTAAAATATTTTTATATACAGAAAAAAAAAATTCTCGACAGAATGAACATTGAAAAAATCACGTATTTTCATGTGATAATGGTAGTTATAATAAAATATAATAATAAAAAATGATAAAAGGTAACAGTACAAAAACGGAGTTTAGTATCACAGGCGATGGGTCTAGGATACAGATTTTTTTTTTTTTTTTTTTATTAAAATATTCAATTTTCTATATTTATAATACATATCTATCACTTCTGTGCATGTCTCACCTAGTTTCGAGTGATTTAAACGACCCAGAGAAAATACCCAATGTTACTATCCATACTAAGAAACTAGGCGAGACATGCACAGAAGTGATAGATATGTATTATAAATATAGATTAGAAAATTGAATATTTTAATAAAAATAAAAAAAAAAAAAAATCTGTATCCTGGACCCAAGCGCCTGTGACTGAACTAGTATAGATATTTGTTTAGGGGCCAGCTGAAGAATCCCTCCGGGTGCGGGAATTTCTCGCTGCATTGAAGACCTATTGGTGACCTTCTGCTGTTGTCTTTTCTATGGTAGGGTTGTTGTCTCTTTGACACATTCCCCATTTCCATTCTCAATTTTGTTCTAAAGTTTTATTAACAATGAAAATGCAACAAAACAATTAATACAACTTTTAAACATACTGCAATATTACAAAGTGAAATAATAATTAAAAAAAAAAGGAAGACGTTCTCTGATGTAATGATTTCCATTCCCCTATCAATTAAAAATTTTAAGAATAAAATACATTTCCTACATTCTTTTATGAAGATATTATTCTTAAGACACTTACTATCATTACTGGTGCCCTGTTGTTCGTCTTTCTTTACTGTTTTCAACTTGATTTGTCTAAGGTTTTCATGGTATCCAGTGAATTCACAGTCTGGAAGTTCCTCAGAAAATCTATGTTGAAGATGAAATTCCTTGTAAATAGAAATATATAAGCAAACTATATTAAAACATTTTATAATCTATATTTTATACAATATATAGATACATGTACCATGATTGTCGTGCAGTTGGGGTCAAACTATAATTTGACATTACAATTAGAAAGATCATATCATAGGAAGCATGTTTACTAAGTTTCAGGTTGATTGGTCTTTAATTTTGTCAAAAACTACGTTGACCAAAAACTATAAACTGAAACGGGACAGACGGGCGAATGAACGAACAGACACACAGACGAAAAATATAATTCCCCATGGTGGATCATACAAACGCGAGCCTTGGAATTTCGATATGACTCTTTTTTTAAATAACATACGTATATAGAATGAAATTCAAAACAGTGTGGCTGTGGCCATTGATTGACACATTAAATTCATCCATTGACTTGGACAATTTAGGTGAACGTTTGTATGTAACGACCACTGCTCACTATGTACTTTTTAAAGACACTTAAACTATGGGGTCACCAAAGGTTCTCAACACCTCAATAAAGTAATTCGAAAAAAATAATCAGTAATAACACGATGTTTTAATTTATATCAATTATATAAATCAAAACATAAAGGTTATTCCTGATTATTTTTTCGAATTATTTTATAATTAAAGGCGTTAAGAAACCTTTGGTGACCCCACAGTTTAAATGTCTATCGTAGGTACGTCGTGAACAGTGGTCGTTACAGACAAACGTTCACGTAAATTGTCCCAGTCAATGGATGAATTTAATGTGTCAGTCAATTGTCACAGCCACACTGTTTTGAATTTCATTCTATATAGTATGGTGATACTCAGGAAGTCACAGTGTTAGTCTTAATAAACATCTTCTAAATTTCAAACACTCATTTAATTTGTAACAAATCTTATAATATTTGTTATATCTTTCTAGTTCACTACATTGTTCAAATACTACAATATTTTTATAAATTGAGGACCAAAGTTGGAATTATTTGCGGAGGAGCCTTTTATTTAACTGTCATACATGCGCAGCAGAGCCGAATAAGATTTGCTTACTTCCGCGCATTTTAAATTTGTTTCTAGTTTAACGTCTTCATATACAGACTTTACTTTGGATGGAGAGTTGTCTCATTGGCACTCACACCACATCTTCCTATATATATTTACTCATAGATAAAAATAAGTACCTGTGGTGATACACTATTGTATTTTGAACTAAGTGTATTTACGATGTTGGTAACTAAATGTTGGCTCTCAGTTTCTAGCTTTTGGATGTGCTGCAAAAGGTCATGTGACCTGTGTAAACAAATATGCAAATTATATTCAAAATATGTCGTGGTATGTGTGACAAGTCAAAACACAATTTTTAAAACGAGAAATTAGTTTATTTTATTTTTCACTATGATACCAAATGTTGGAAATAATAATTAAATGGCGGGTTTCACTTTACAATTTTTGCCATAGAAAATAATTGTCTTCACAAAATTATAAAAATATATATCATTTTAGTTTAATTCTACATACATGTTTTTATATATGTATATACATAATGTTTGCCATACTACTAGTCATATGCTTCCGATTTATAGAAAAAAAGATATCCTCTGAAATTAAGGATCAAGTTGGAGGTAGATATAAGCTTACCTTTCAGTGTTAACGGTTGACAAAACTCGCTTCAGAACAACAAGTCCACTCAATATCTTTTCGTTGAATCCGTATTTTAGGCTATCTAAAATTTGACTTTCCAACTGTAAAGAAATTATTTATAAATTACTCGTATAGTATGTAATGATAATAAATAGGTGGGTCACAGCTGACCCCTTAATAAAAATGTGTACTAGTTCAGTGAAAATGAACGTCATACTAAACTCCAAAATATATTTACAAATGAACTAAAAAAAAATTTAATCATACCAGACTTACAAAGGCCAGAGGCTCCTGACTATTTTCTCCTTTCCAATTTAACTGAGTTCGTAGTATCGGTAAACGGAAAATTTGGTTCTCATATTTTGATTTTGAATTCATGTATGATAGTCTTGTGGAATAACTACGAATAATATTTCCCTTCCCTCCCCTCCCCTCCCTCCCCCAGATAATTCTTTAAACAAGTGATTGTTATTAATATTTATTTCTTATTATCATTTATAATATATGTGTACCTGTCTCACTTTATCTTTGGCCACACTTTCAGCATAAAGCAAAGTCTGATACTTTCCCGTAGTCTCAGCAGCTTTCTCCATCTTCCTCTCTAACTTCTCTTGAAGAAACTCCATGAAATCCTTTCTCCGCTCATGATTTTTCGGCGAGAATTTGTCCTCATATTCTGCGAAGAAGGTTTTTTTACGCTGAAGTAGGTCTGTAACAAAAGTCGCCTTGTCGTTGATGACCCAACATTTCTGAAGAAAAAAATATTAACTATCAAATGAATAAATTTGTTGCAAAAGTCTTCAAACCAAAACAAAAATATTGCTTGCGGTTACTACATTAAACTTGAGAACTATGGAACAATGGAAAAAATACGAAATCAATTTTAAAACAATGAAACAACAAAATAACGGAACGACATTTATTGTAGAACACTACGATAAGTCTTTCGGTAATTCATATATGTTTCGCTGGTTCTACCGTTTCGTTGTTTCGCTGTTCCGTATTACTGTAATATCAAAATTGTTGACGTTATTTTACCTTTTGTTGTTCCTGAAGTTCCTGGTAAATTTTCTCGTGGTTCTCTATTAATTTCTTTAAATCTTGTACTTCTTTGTATTCTCTAACTTGTTTATACCGCTTGTGGCATTTTTTCTCCGTTAATCTGAAATACAATAGAATCGTATTAGAAAACAAATGATTGATAAATCATACTCTAAATTACCACATAAATCACGCGAACTTTTGTGTTTCCGCATGATTTCATTTTATTTCTTCGAAACGAATTTCTAATTTCTCAAGTAGCGACAAAATATTATCCAAAATAGAATTCCCGAATTTCTGTTTTAACTTTTGTTTTTAAATGGTTTTCGTTGAAGCGAATTTCTAAAATACAAACAAAATATTTTCAAACAATGAAAATCTGAATTTGTTAAGATAGCATGTTATCCGAAAAGTAAATTCTTTGAACTCACGTTTCTTTTGGCAGAATTCTGCCTCCTACTATCATTTTCTGAAATTTGTCAAGAATCACCCTGGCAACTGATGGCTTAGCGGATTCAGATAGTGACCAATTCTCCTGGGACTCGACAACACTGAAAACTGTCTCTGTCAACATGTAAAATAACTCGTTCATCTTTGGAAACACTGCAAAAATATCAAAATTGCCATTACTGAATCATTTTTGAAATATAATTTATAGAAGTCTAAAATAGTCAATTATGTCAGTTAAAACGTAGCTACTTGTTGGTCAATGACAGAAAAATTCACATGCCTTTAAATTTTTCATAAAAACATCGAATTGTATTTCTCACCAAAAATATATAATATAAATTGAGAATGGAAATGGAAATAGGGATTAGCAAAAGAGACAACAACCCGACCAAAGAGCAAACAACAGACGAAGGCCACCAATTGATCTTCAATGCAGCAAGAAACTCTATCTTTGTTAATGAGGACGAACTATGAAATCGTGCTCTCTAAAACAATATATGTACTAATTAAGTTAGTGAATTTAAAAACTAACGAAAATCATTGTTTAAACAGGATTTCTCACCAAAAAAAATCGAATAAAAGTGAGAATTGAAATGGGGAATATGTCAAAGAGACAACAACTCGACGAAAGAGTAGACAACAACCGAAGGCCTCCAATGTGTCTTCAATACAGCGAGAAATTCCGCATCCAGAGGTTTTGTTCGATACTATTAGTTAAATACATCTCTTTTAATATATGTAAAACTCATTGGCAAACCAAAACTTACCTTCATCTGTTTTATAATCTCTCAATCTCTTCATGATGCTGATCATCTTCTCCATACGTACTTCATCTATTGTTGGATCAAGATGGTCCTCTAGCTCTTCGCACAATGTTGTAAAGTTATCAATACTGCAATTGGAGAATATAAACTTGCTATGTACGTGTAGAAGAGTGAAATTTGAGTTGAGGTTCTGAATGAGTGTAAATAGAATAAGACAATGATGGGCAAACAATTCAAAATGAATGACAAACGATATAAGGAATTGAGAAAAATATGCCAATAATAAAGAATAGAGAATAATGGGGAGTAAACAGTTCAGAGAATAAAAATAAATGAACATAGACAAAACTTGTCTAAAAAGTTCAAGTACAATGAAATAAAGGTCCCCATAGATGCTTTTGATTAAATATTAGCACTAGGTTAACGTTCCACTTGTGCATAATTTGTGAATTTGATTATATTTTTCATTTTAGGACACTCACAGAATATGACTTCCTTGAACTATCTAATTTTGTATGCCATGCAAAGTTCTATTATCGTTAGCATTGTTTATTTGTCTGCTTCTGCAGGTGTGTTCACAAATAACACAAAAGCAGGAAAGTGTTTGACTACTATCAGTTTCGACATATCAGCATATTCAATAATTTTAGAAATATTTCGTTAACCATAATTAATTCTTCGGTTATTATTTTTTTCAGGTTTAGATAGCCAATTCCAGTATTTAAAAACTCACCTGTGATATGGACCGGACATAAGCCGATATATATCTGGTATTAAAACTGAATTCATTTCTTTATCTTCTTTAAAATCAACGAAAATATCCTGGAAATATTTTGTGACTTTCTATGGCGTAGTGAAGGAACGTCGCTACAGAAAAGACAGAGAATGACGACAACGTCATAGTTCTATTGCTTCGCCATTGGTTGACGATGCTGAAGAAGCTACTTGAGACAATCAACAAAAGCGCCTTGTACAATAATGCATCTTTGTTATTTTTCTTTTCTCTTTAAATTAAAAAAAACTGTAAATATTGTTAGAAGTGTAAATTAATCTTAACCCAGATTTTGAACAGGAATTACAAAATTAAATTTAATATATTTCTAAAAAAAAACATTTGATTTGTTTGCTTCCGTTAAGTATCGTTTGTAATAGGTTAGTCCCCTCCGTAAAATATCCAGTATGCCTTCGAAATATACAAGTATGGTCAAGAATTTCAATACAGACTACGTTTCTAACATCGTCTAAACCATGCTTGGTATAATCAGGCGCGAAAAGAAAACGAAGGCCGAAATTGTCATGTTGCTAATTACATACTTGTACTCCTGACAGTATTATACGAACAAAGAAGCTTCTTCTATGCAAACATTATAATTATATCATATTTCTACAAAGAACACTTGAAATTTAAATTAACAGACACAGTATTTTTTCTATTCATTACTTTATAGTACCATAATTGTGTCCCTTTCATGAAATAAACGTTTTAAAATTTGCGGTTGTCCGTTTTGATCTTAGAAACTTGATATTTCTTTTGTTTTAAAAATATTGGGCAATTTGGTAAATACTTGTGCAATACGGAACTGAAAATCCCACTTGAGTTTCGATCTAGTTGACCTATATATATATAAAGACGATAATGGTTTTGGGACAAACCAGTTTCATTATAATAACGGATCCAAGCTGGCTTGACACATACAAAGCTGAACATGATAAGACAGTTATATTATGTATATTCTTTCCGATTTTATTTTTTTTACAAACAACGTGCATCAAATATTCGGAACATAAACCTAATAATACATAAACAATAAAAATATCCTACGATCAACATAAGATCTGCTACAATAAACAATGTATGTCTATACGCTACCCGTCAGTATGTTTGTTTCTGATAGTTTTAATAGGAACACCAGTCGTAACTACACGAACAATCTAACTAAGGAAAAGGTTGTGTCGAGTAATGTTAAACTCAATACATTGTTTGTGGTCGTAGAAAACAGGCGGTTACACCAATATCTGTCTATGCTTAGTTTAAACAATATTTTATTCAAAAAGTGCATGAAATATAATTATACAATATAAATACAGGGATTCGGAAACAAGAATCAAAGCGCGAAAGCGCTGTAAAGGCAGTTAATTACAGGTTGTGTGTATTTCTAGTCCAGTTATATCATTATCTTCCATAGAACAGAGGTGGTTTGTAGTATTTAAGATTTAGAGTTCTCTTGTACCTAGTTCACCTATATCTATAGTCTACTGTTTACAGTATATTTTCTGTACCTCGCCATGAAATGCATTTTTAAGACATAAGAACTTTTCCTTTTTAATGTAAATAAAACTATTTTTAATTATTGATTATATACACATATTCAATTACTCCTATCCTATGAAAAATAATTCACAAAGATTGACTAGTCTCCGTTCTGTGTGTATTGCTAGAACATCAAGTAACATAATGGTTAATGTACATAGTAACATGTCAACTCTTTTGAAGACAGAACTTTTTTAAAATTCTCCCTCCAAGCAAAATTATTTTTCAGTATAAACATGATAAAGTTATCTACCTGTATTAATGACCTAGAGACTCTCAAGAGCCTGTGTCGCTCACCTTGGACGGTCTATGTGCATATTAAACAACGGACACATATAAAATGACAAAATTGTGTTTTTGATGATGGGGATGTGTTTGTAGATCTTTCTTTACTGAACATTCTTGGTGCTACAATTATCTCTATCTATAATAAACATGGCCCAGTATTTACAGTTGAAAATATTTTTTAAAAATTAACAAAAAATACAAAAATTTATGAAAATTGTTAAAAATTGACTATAAAGGGCAATAACTCTTTAAGGGGTCAACTTAAAATTTTGGTCATATTGACTTATTTGTAGATCTTACTTTGCAGAACATTATTGCTGTTTACAGTTTATCTCTATCTATAATAATATTTAAGATAATAACCAAACTCTGCAAAATTTCCTTCAAATTACTAATTTGGGGGCAGCAATCCATCAACGGGTTGTCAGATTTGTCTGAAAATTCCTGGGCAGATAGATCTTCACTGAAGAGACAATTTCACCCTATGTCAGATTTGCTCTAAATGCTTTGGTTTCAGAGTTATAAGCCAAAATCTACATTTTACCTGTATGTTCTATTTTTGGCCATAGTGGCCATCTCGGTTGGTTGACCGGGTCTAACCACACATTTTTTAAATTAGATACCGCAATGATGATTTTGGCTAAGTTTGGTTAAATTTGGCACTGTAGTTTCAGAAAAGATTTTTTGTAAAAGTTTATGGACGACGAAACCAAGTGATGAGTCAGGTCAGGTGAGCTAAAAAGGAGTTTTTAATCAAGGTAACAATGACATCTGGTGGCCATAAAAGCTGTCTCATTAGCATTTTAACCACTTCCCATATTTGCTTTTAAGACAATAGAAGAAAATTATTCAATGCAAAAACAAAACTTACTTGTAAATATGAAATTCTCTTTACAGTATGAGTTTTTCTCATTGATGGAGATTGTACAGTAGTACAGTCCTGTAACTGCTTATACCCATTTCTTATCCCCTTTAGTTTGATAAACTCACAGAATATCATATATTTACATTGTGCCACATCTCCTTATTTTTATATGCATTACAACAACATGAACAATTGTAATTCAAATCTATATATCAAAGCAAAATGAATTTCACTACTTTCATTCGTGCATCCTTTGGAAAAATATAAGTTCTAAAATGACACAATATATGTTTATTTATATAAAAATAATATTTAGTTTTCGACTCTTAACAGGTATAAACAAGAATGTGTCCCCATTACACGAATGCCCCACTCGCACTATCATTTTCCATGTTCAGTGGACCGTGACATTGGGGTAAAAACTCTAATTTGGCATTAAAATTAAAAAGATCATATCATAGGGAACATGTGTACCAAGTTTGAAGTCGATTGGACTTCAACTTCATCAAAAACTATCTTGACCAAAAACTTTAACCCGAAGAGGGACAGACGGACGGACGAACGGACGAACGGACGAACAGACGAACCGACGCACAGCCCAGAAAACATAATGCCCCCCTACATGCCCTACTATCGTAGGTGGGGCATAAAAATGCACAGCTGTGTCATGATTTGTGAAATCTGTGCTGAAAACATAGGCATTTATGGTGTTTGAGTAATTCCATCTGTGAAACTCAACATTAGCTCGTCAGTTGGTGGTGGACAGTTATAAATCTTTCCTGCAGGATGAATGTACATCTGTTCAGGAAAACCAATTTCACAAATCAAAACTTTCCTCTAGATTTCTCCTACAATATTCATCCAGTTTAGTTCTTTTGGTTTAACGGGACACCGTCCTGATTTTTAATTTTGTAAACCATTCAGTCTCTTGCTTACAAATGGTGCATGGAAATAGGATGGGAATGCATGGCAGTAGACAAGTCTCTATAAAGTGGGTATGTGCCCTGAAAAAAGTTTTATAACATTAGCTTTTTTGAAACTTGTGAAAGACTTGTGCAACACACATACCTAAATAACTATAACATAGGTGGAGAGCATCATTCATGTCAATGTTTTGTTCCTGTTTACATTGTCATTGATATTTTTCAAGAAAGCCCGAGGCATAGCTCATGAATTCTTGTCATTACAACCGAAATTTACATAATTACTGCTAAAATAATTATCAGTATAATATATCTCTTGTAGAAAAACCATACAATTGTAGTATTAACCAAAAAATGTCAAACAGATGATATTGAATCGTAATCCCAAAAGTTATGACGTCTTGAATTCACCCCCCTTTTTATTCTAAAACGATAATTGCGGTTGCAAACAGACTTTGGTTTACTTGCATGGCGATTATATAAATAACAGTATATATTTCTTAAAGAAAATAAAGTTTTACCATGAATAGTTTCCTGAACGTAGTCGTTTTCAGTAAAATGTGCCTTGCAAACAACAGCTGATTGATATGGGTACTACGATTGCATCGCACATGACAATCTACGTTTGAGCCATGGCGTTGATCCAACTTTTCCTTCTTATTAAGTCATTTAGAAATGCAAGTCCTCCTCTTAAATGACACTCAGGTACACACCAACAAGGACTAGGCATCGTTAATTGTGTGATTGTTTTGCAGTGCAAAAACGGAAGTTAAGGACGGAACTGACTGGTCTCACTAATAAGAGACAAGAAGAATTTTAGAGACAAACAGCGACAAGAAGTTTAATTTAGTGACGAAGCGACAATAACTAACAAGGGACAAGCGAATCGTAATTCTCTCACGAGGCTATTCTCATTTGATGTGATAGGGTGAAGCTACACCTATCAAATATGTCCCTATGAAAAAGAAGAATTTCACTGTTAGAAAGGAAATGATATTGCATGGTTTTGATTCAATAAATTCTTTAAAAGGAAATTGAAATTTTTTTGTTTTGATGGCCAATTTTTAGCGTGTGCATAAAATATATATTTTTTTATATCTAATAAAAACTAATCCCTTTCTTCTTAATAAAAACATTTTTTATCTATCAATGTACAGTAATATAAAAAAGTTTTATAACCGCCCTATAATAAAAAATAATGCATGTTTTTTTAAATATCTATGGGGAATAAGTTGTTGCAATGACATTTTTTTTATTTATGTATAGTCGCTATATAGTCTTCTTGACGCTTCTTCTCGCTAAATTAATTATATTGTCGCTTCTTATCGCTATTTTTATTTTATAGTCGCTTCTTATCACTTTTTGACGCTTCTTGTCTTTAATTAGTGGAACCCTATTCAGGAACGATAATTTCATATTTTACATAACTGAGACCGAAATAACTATAACGTCATACAGCTTCACGTACAGAAATACTTTAAATTGTATATTATGCAATATAATTCACGGTCAGTCGACTTTTAATTATAATATCATGTTATATCAACGAGTGAAATGATTTTAAAATATCTTTAGATCGCAAATAGTACTCGAAATTGAACGGACCTCTTTCCACACGGAATTCGAATAATGATAGTTTGTAATCAGATTGACTGCTTATAATGCAAAAGACACATTAATAAACAGATTTTTAAAACGAACAATACACACTGATCGTTTCTTTATTTCCCAATGTAAATGAAAGGAACAAAAACCAATACATACCACAAAAAGTAGAGGAGAAATTTAAACATTTCCGGATCTATTTCTTGCAAAATGACCCCCAGCAAAGATTTGCGTAAGGAAAGATGAACCTCATGACTTGAAAGTCAGGCCTTAAAGCACTGCCTTTAAAAACTGATGACAAAATTAGGAACATAGTATAAGAAACTCGTATAATCTAATTTTCAATTCACATTTAACATGTTTATTCTGTGGTTTTGCCGTTACTCAAGTCAGTTTGATCTAAAAATGTGATCAACTCATTTTTTTATAATTATGGTTCATGTATCTGCGAAATATATAAATGTTTCGAAAATAAGATAACATTAAACCAAAGCCGTTTCAACATCTAAATCAACATCGACATAAAGATTATTGTTATGGACCAAATCTCCCTGTTTCTAAAATTAATCTTTGTACAACTTTAAAAATATTTTCATTTTCCTCATCACTGATGAGTTCACTACCTGATAATAATGTTTGTACATTATAAATTGGTAGTGTAGAAATGGTTTGTGTCCTGATGAGTCTATAATTATGACATTCTAGCAGATAGTGTTTGCTGCTCTCAACTTGCCCACATTTACAGAGGCTGGAAAGAACAATAGTTTTTTCTGGAAAAGGTGTTCATTTAAGCCACTGCAGTTCAACCGGAGTCTGGCGTGAAGTATTTGGTCTTTTCTACAACCAGTATTATAATATGTGGGGACTTTCTTAGTATCTCGATTTATATAATTTTTAAGTGTAAAAGGAGTAGGTTCAGTAAGACTCCTTTTTGGCCCCAAAATATAGCAGTTTTTGAAAATTGTGAAAATGTAATCTTTAAGCTATATTTTGGAAAGTAAAATGCTTCTGCTACATAAATATGAGCTGTTTTTTGACAATACAATGCACAAATATCGCGTTCTAACATCATTAAGTCATACTAAATTACTGAAATCTTCAAAATTTTAGCATTTTCGTTAATTTTTAGACGGTTTCCGTCTGAAATGAAAGTGGCCGCATTCGTGTTCATTCATAATATTGAAATGTAAGTTGTATTTGATGATATTAATACAAAATATATAAAGGTTGAGGATGAACACGGATGCGGCCACTTTCATTTTTGACAAAAACCATCTGAAAAGTGACGTTTTTTTGGCATATTTGATAGATTTTTCATATTTAAGCTTGAATCAGAGCATTTTTAATGACTAAATCAGTTAAAATCTTTCACATAAACTAATCGAATCAATTGAAATAGACACTTTTTTAAAAGTGTTTAAAAAGTGTCCAAAAACTTTCGTTAAATGAACCTGAAATTTGAGGCCAAAATCGGCCCCTACCGGACCTACTCCTTTTGATGGATAACATCTAACATCTTGTGGAAGCCTGTTCCATTCACGAAAAACAAATGGTAGGAAAGAATTTTGATAAAATATAGTTCTACAGTTCATATCTTGAACATTAAATGCCCTTCTAGTATTATAGTTATAGACTTGATAAAGTTGTTGAGGTACGAGACTACGAAGATAATTAGGAGCTTGGTCATGAAACATTTCGTGAAATTTATTAACTTTATGTCTAGATCTTCTCTCGCTCAGAAATACCCAACCAGTATCATTATAAAGATTAGATTTAGAACAAAGCTTAGTGGCACCTGTGACTATACGAGCCGCTTCTATTTGAATGCTCTCTAGTTTGTCCTTTAAATAAATTGATATATTATCCCACACAGTATCCGCATATTCAAGAATAGGCCTGATGAAACTGATATATATTACTTGTAGATTATTACGCGATAGCTTAAACTTTAAACTCCTCATAAGATTTAAAGGGAAACTTCGCAAAAAAATCAAAAATTGATATTATGTCCATTCTGTATAAAAATGCTCAAATTTATAGATATTAAAGTTATTCCGCTAAATAAGAGATCACCATCGATTTTAAATTTTGAGTATCAGTTCTCTACTCTCCGCCATCTTGTCACCTTCTCCGATGAAAAATCCCGATATGTCAATAAACCACAAAGGAACAAAACTACAGTAAACGATGTAGTCGTAATTGCGTGTCGATATCTTGTCAATCGTACGGTTGTTTTATCTGACTGACTAACTTGATACGGAAAATGGTCTTATATTTTTAAATAACAATATAGTCTGTTATTTTTAAACTGATAATATTGTAATTAGTTAAAAAGTCAAAGTTCAAATCATAAAATGATAAATAAGTGTTCCGTGGAAATTGTTTTCGAAAATCTAATTCGTTCATAATTCTTTCAAGTAATAAACTTTATTTAAATAAATTCGGATCTTCCCTTATCTGATCACCAGCATGGCTAAAGGTATTACACCTATAAGCTGTATTGCTTTTGGTTTGAAATAAACTATTAAACTCCCAAAGGTATTGGAAGGGGTGTAAGGTGACACGTCCAAGTATTCAATCGATTTCCTGTCCGGCGGGCTTGCAAGTTCATGCATCGTTTCACTTCTGTAGGTATTGATCAGTGTACACGACCGTTACTTATAACTTTCCATTTTGAACTATCAGGTGCATGTATAATATACATTTTTGTCTTGCGTGTCCGAAAGTGATATAATATACTAGTCATTACTGAACTCATACGCTTGTTTATAAATAACATTTCTGGTGTAAAGAATATTATTTATAAAAAAAAAATAATACAAAAAAAAATAATTGAAGAAATACAAATCTATTTACATATTTTTCCAAGGGTTATTTGGGAAAATGTAATATATACTCGTTGTCAATAGTTTAGGACAGATTGGAACATACCAGAATTATTGATCTAAAAAATGTGCGCACTTGTCTACGATTCGTGTATACATACGCCTGGTAGAAAGTTACGGAACTATAGTCAGTAGCGCAATTTAAAATATGTATACATGTATACATTGAACATAAGAAAGAAACATACATTTTGTGTAAATTGTGGTAAAAGTTTGTAAATAGACTAGTCCATGTATGCCAACAGTATGTAATCAACGATATCGATAGACTATTGTATACCAAAAGAGGAAGAAGAAAAAAAAGAAACAATTTGATTTAAATACAGGTCAATTTATTACTTGCTTTGGTTCATCGAAGTTAAGAACATAGTAAACTCACAGATTTATATATCAATTAAATTGTTCTCGAATAAAGGACGAAATTCGTCATCATCACAATTGTTCCAACATTCATGTAAAATATATGCAACTGGACGTACACTAATAATCCCCAAGGAATGTGAATATTTTCTAGGAAAACTATTGAGTATCAATTTCGGGATTTATTTTCTTTCTTGATATTCAATGACAGCAATTTAAAGAATAAACTGCTTGTCGGATATTTGTCCGCTTTAGGGGTATTCTTGCAAGTTGAACAGACTTATAATAACATTCAAAAATAGGGAAAGATAACATTAAATTCGTTGTCTTTTAATTTTAAACATCGTTGATCAAATAGTTATTTAAGTGTTATAGTAGTCTCAGTTTAAGTATATATATACGTTGGGAGACGACGATTATTATAGTTGTCTCAGATTTTAATAAGGACGTTCCCCATTATGAATAAATTTGGTTGACGTTTATCACACTTGAAAAGAATATCTATTCGTAATTTTTCGATTCCATTACAAAAATATTTTTTTCTTTATTCGTACATATTATATTCCGCTTCGGTAGAGTTATCTTCAGATAGTTTCATATATTAATTAATACATGGCTTTCAAAAGTCTAAATGTAAGTGTTCTCGTACATTTTTTCGCCTAATAAAGACAAATAAAAATGATTTAGTAAAGCTATTTCTAATTTCTAAGTCCCCCTTTTTTATGAGACATAAATCAAGGACAAGACTTGTATATCATTTCATTCTGACATATGAATTAAGTTTCCCGTCTTTAACCGAAAATTGTGTATTTCTTGGTAAATTAACTTATTTGAATTCAAATAAATAATAGCACCAAATATAATTAAAAAAATCCACGGCGACCAATTTTTATTTGTCACCAACTTGAATATGTATTTTTAATGTGTGTATTAAATGCTACCATTGATCCGAATAGACAGTCACACCTGGCAAGGTGTGCCCTAGAGGCGTGGTTAAATACCGAAGTGCAAATAACAATTTACCTTTCAACAAGCCATCTACGAGTATTGCCACAGAACCGTGAATACACACATCGTATAAACCTAGCCATAGCAGAGATAGTAAAAGGTCAATAATAGTACACCAACATATTGTCTTTACAGATTATTGTACTTTAATTTGTTCACCTTATCAGTCCGAAAATGCATTTATTAAAAATAAATTTATAACTTTTTGTGTTGTCTACAAAAATAATTCGAATATATACGTTTAACATAGATAATTTATCTCACGAATGAGTACAATTGAACGTCTGTGCATTTTATCTTCTTATTATCGGATGGTTATTAGATAAAGCATAAGTCATCGGCGCGCTTACGATTACGTTAAAATATGATTAAAAACCAAGACTTTTAATGATTGTATTTTAAATCCCCGATTCCCGGCATGCAAAAATCAGGAGAAAACGTCACGACCTACAGGAAGTAGTTGATATTTTTTCATTAATTATTGAATTTCTCCTTTATTACTGCACATATAGCGATAAAACTTTGTGAATATATATATTATGTCATAATGAACATATTTAAACCATAAGTAAAAAATCGTGAATTTTCCCTTTAAACGAGGCGTAGCTATATCAATAATACAGTTTACATGACTTTCCCAACAATCGTTTTCTTGAAAAATTAACCCTAAATGTTTATGTTCTTCAACCTCTTGTATCAGTGTATCATTCATATATATTGGTGGATTATGGGGTTTTGCTTTTTTTCTAGATATGGTCATGGTTTCAGTTTTTCTTGGATTAAAATTAACAAGCCATTGTTGAGACCATAGGTGATTTTTTTCTATATCAGAGTTCATTAATTCAGCTGTAGCATACTCGTCCTAAACAACTATATATAATGGTGTATCGTC
The DNA here is from genome assembly GCA_019925275.1 of Mytilus edulis. Taxonomy (NCBI): domain Eukaryota; kingdom Metazoa; phylum Mollusca; class Bivalvia; order Mytilida; family Mytilidae; genus Mytilus; species Mytilus edulis. The sequence goes on from CM034352.1 coordinate 34,414,393, forward strand.
AGCAAAAAAGTATGATGTTGCATGATATGTCACATACAATATCGTTTATGAATAATAAAAATAACACAGGGCCTAAAATTGAGCCCTGGGAGACACCTGCTTTAATGCTATACACATCAGAGGTCAAATCTTTGTCTTCTTTCAGATAAATAACTTTTAAACCATTTTAGTAAGTCCCCTCTTATTCCATATTTTTCTAGTTTATGAAGGAGGCCTTCATGCCAGACCCGGTCAAACGATTTACTGATATCACAAAACACAACTCTTATTTCCTTTCCAAAATCAAGAGCTTTAGCAATATCGTTGGTAATATAAATAAGTTGATTAACAGTACTATTTCCAGGCATAAAACCTGATTGCAAGTTTGTAATTATTCTATAACAAGAAAGAAAATGAAATAAATATTTAAAAACACATTTTTCCATCGTTTTACCAATAATAGATAACAGAGAGATTGGTCTATAGTTTGATAAAATTTCTTGAGAACCACTCTTGAAAACTGGTATCACATTTGCTATTTTCCATTCATACGGATAAATACATAATTGAAGTGACTTATTGAACAACAGAGCCAGGGGAAAGCTTAATTCTAAGGCCGCATATTTAAGAAATCTAGGACTTTTAAATGCAATCGGGGCCTGTTGCCTTAGACACGTCTAACAAGAGAAGTTGGTCATAAACTTCCACTTGCGTTATAATCATATTATTTAATGTATGTATGATTTCATCTAAATTTAGTTCTGGAATATTTGCAGATGAGTCATCAACACTCGATTGATCACAAAAATAACGATTAAATGCATTTGCTTTATCCTTATTATCGTCTAAGTAGGTATCATTTAATAAAATAGCGGGTAGTCTGAGGATTTGGAAGGAAATCCAGCCAGGTTGAACAATTTTTTCCACCAATTCTTTATGGAATCTACGTGTGAATTTAATGATTCACATTGTTTTCCAAATAATGTTTTTTTTGCTAGTTTAATCGAGTTTACGCATTCATTCCTAATTTTCTTAAAGTTTGCCCAAGACTCAGCAGTATTGTATTTTTTTGCTTTTTTGTGCGAACGTTTCCGTTTACGAATTTGTCTCCTTATAAGTGACGTCATCCAGGGAGGATCTTTCGTGCGAACAACAATTAGTTTACTTGGTATATGCTTGTTAGCAGCATCTAGAATTTTTTGTGTAACAATGGAGACTGCATTATCTAAATTTTTATCAAGTAATGTGTCCCAGTCAACTTGTCTTAACTCCTCGCAGTAGCGATCGTAGTCCCCTTTTTCAAAATCCCAAACCTTACGTTTAAATTGGGTGTATTTCGGTTTGTGCAAATTAAGTATTCCACTTACTGGACAATGGAACCTAGTATTTGCTTCTAAAATATTTTCACTCACTTCGTGATATGCAAGAATATTGATATCATTAACTATAAGGGAGTCGAGGAGTGATGAGTAATTTTCACAATAAAATGTTGGCTCGAAAATTGCTTGGTGCATACCATTATCTAATAATATGTTTTTTTTTTAAATTATAACGGTTTGCCAGTAATACGTCTATGCCTTGAACTGTGCAAATGCTTACATGCTCTTCATTCGTGCAAGTAAACTTTATTTTTTGCCTACGTACTGCACGGAGTACAAACGAGTACTGTCGCGTATGTGCTTGTTATCTGAAACGACTTCATACTAAATCTATTGGAGGTTTACTTTTAAAACTGATTGATGTGTTTTTCAAGTAACTGCGATTTCTTTAAGATCGATACTTTGTGTGTTTTGTCTTTTTGTTAAAGTTTTTGTTGTGCTTTGTGTCGATCTGATGAGCAAACCCTTTCCGATAATTGCTGGAGTGTTCGTTATTTTTGTGATGTTAGAACCCTGGAAAACATTGTTTACCTTGCTTCATTCTCTGGGTTCCTGTCCAATGTCAAAATATTGTGTTGCATTGGTTGATGATGGTTGCTAGCTGTATTAGCTGTTCCTCGTTTATTTTGTTGTCGTTAATTATTCAACATTTTCTCATTCGAACTGTACCACATTGTTGTTTTATATAGTGAACTATCGGTATAGGTTTTGCTTATTGTTGAAGGTCGTATTGTGGCCTATCTCGTCGACCGCCTGTTTTTGTTGCTCGAAAGAATAAGATCACTCATGTTCTTCCTTGCATTATTTAAGAGCTGAATATACACTTCTATCCCACTTACTCGGCACTTCACACTGCAAAAATACTTAGCAGTAATCCTCCATATTACATCATAAAAATATTCTGTTAAGATATGCTTCAGTTCAATCGCTCCGTGGGCGACATATCAGAAAACGGAAGCGATGAGAGATCGGTTTTTAATTAGATTGGCTTCAGTTGTGTTTTTATATATTCTAAGGCGAAGAAAAAATCTTAAAACAGGCAACTGAATGCTTTGGAGTCTTTCAATTTAATTCGGTTAAATATATTTACGAGATAAAACAATCTTTAGCAGACAAATAAACTTGTTGATCATGTTTTTTTCAGTTTTCAGTCGCAAATGCACACATACTAGTATGCACTAAGAATTTTCTTTGAAAAACAAGTTATGAAATAATAACTACATACATAATATACCTGCCAACCGTTAGAAGCTACATACAAATATACTACCAAAACAACTAATATACGGTAACCTATAGTTGCTAACATTCGTGTACGTCATTTCGTCTCTAGTGGATTGTCACCTTATTGGCAATCATACCATATTCCAATTCTCAATTAAATGATGAGGTGAAAATAGAGTGTTTTTATTTTACATTAAAGGGGAGCACTATGGTCTCAATCAAAGGTGATAGGTCCAAAGAAGGAGATTTCGATTTTTTAAAAGAAACAAATGGGAGTCTCCATCCTAGAGCTGTTTGTTGGCAGATGATGCTATTATCGAATACTGTTATATTCATAAAATTGAGAAAGGAAATGGGAAATATGTCAAAGCGACAACAACCCGACCATAGAGCAGACAACAGCCGAAGGCCACCAATGGGTCTTCAATGTAGCGAGAAACTCCACACCCGTAAGCGTCCTTCAGCTGGCCCCGTAAAAAATATGTATACTAGTACAGTGATAATGGACGTCATACTAAACTCCGAATTATACACAAGAAACTAAAATTAAAAATCATAAGACTAACAAAGGCCAGAGGCTCCTGACATATATATATATATATATATATATATACAACTCGTCTAAACATCAACCCAACAATGTTAGATCTGTAAATTTGCTTTCGCAAATTTTTGGTTCTTCCCTCGCCGGGATTCGAACCCATGCTACTGTGATATCGTGACACCAAATCGCCTGCACTGCAGCCGTCCCGCTAGACCACACGACCACCTGGGCTCTCAAAAAAAGAGCTTTCGGTGGGCATGTGTTACCTTTCCACGTCAGTTTTAATCTAGCGGCGTACTACAGTACATGATATATAAGGCATGAAGATGTTATTGTTATAAAAAAGAAAAGTATACGTAAATTGAAGAATAATCAAAACACTTCTAGTTTCAACCTTTATTCATTGATAAATAGAAAGATAAACATTTAACACAGAACAGAAACGATGTATAACATTAACATAACATAGCAATAAATATATATTATCACAGCAAAAATAGTGGTACAAAAATATAATTCTTAAAGAAAGACAAAATAGTTGTGTCTGCTCAGTTATGGCCCTTTATTCACTTTCCGGCAATTTCTCAATTAAGTTTCTTTTAATGCCCACTTAGAAACTTAGTAACTTCTTGCAGTTTGACCTTATAAATGTGACAGATTTATCCTTATTTTCAGATCTTTTTAAAGTTTATATTTCAGATCCTTTTAAAGCAAATATTTTAGAATTGTAAAGCTAGTCATGTGATTAGGTCATGTGGTTTTCTTTGTACTGGTACTTTCAAAGCTCAATATAATATCTTCCAGTTTGTCATGTGACACGACGCTGTTCTGGTCTGCAGCTTTACAGATCTCTGAGACAACAACATTAAATATATCAGATCTATCAGCGTACACGTGATGCCCTGCATCTGGGATTTTCTAAAATGAAAAAGATTTTGTATGACTTAGACAAATTATAAACCAAAAGACATCTAGATATTAACATATAGTCTTTAAAAAGGACAAGTGGATATTTAATACACATATCAAAATGATAAATCAAAATATGAATTGCCTTGAGTTTTACAGTTGTGAATAAATTTAAAGTATAATAAAGATAAGTTCAGAGATAACGCTCAAGTCTTTGTTTCAAATTATTTAACCATGCACTCTAATATCGGCCACTGTGCATCGGATAATATTTTATACAACAATTTCGTAAACTGTACAGGCAGAAACGATGAGTTCTTTTTCAAAAAGAGATGCCTGAATAACTGCATAATAATCAGCAATAGTGAGACTTTTATACATTAAGCTCTTCGGGTGAAACTAAAAACATTTTCAGTAACATCGACAGGATGTTTGTACAAGAAATAAAATAGTTAAATCCAAACATGGAAGCATCAAAATATAATAAAGAAATTGCACAGAATTTGAGTAGACTGGGGAGGACATGAAAGAGTTAATTATTTTGACCTAATATAACACTTAAAAACAATATAAATTAGATAATGAAAAGGAAGCCCAATCCAAAACAGTCCTTCGAAAATGGATAAAAACAACAATTTTAACTTTAAACTAGATTTTTAAGGGAAATTTCACTTCTGACCTTTCAAAGCTGACTTTGTGGTTTGGGCTTTGTTCATTGTTGAAAGTTGTACGGTAACCAATAGTTGTTATATAGTTTCGGTATTATTTGGTGTCTTCTAGAGAGGTGTCTCATTGGCAATCATACCACATCTTTTTTGTATTTGTAGGAAAAACACTCTTGATGTTGGTCTTTATATTTACCTGTACAGTAACATAACTAGAATCCCTTGCCGTCTGTACTTGGTACCCTGCTGTCTTATCCATCCAGGACTCAGATCCATACAATATAGACACTGGTAATTCCTTTGGTAAATTGACAGCCCTGTTTATCATAGGATTTTTTGCCCAAATGTATGGTCCAAGACTTATACTCTTGAATGCAATCTCGCCACTGGAACATAAAATATGTTTAATGAATTTTCTAGCCACCAAGCACTATAAATTCAACATCATTAATATAATTTGTGTATTTAATAATGTAAATCTTCAAAGATGAAAAATGATGTTTATCTAAATAATGCTATTATTATGTATGTTGTAGAGGAAGTTTTAATCATTTCTATATTCATTCATTTGCAGCATATATTTTTTTACGTTAATAGAAAGTAGTACGTATATGTTTTTTTCTTGTCTCTCTAAAACTTTTATATCTAGCGCCTTAGGGTTTCGTATATTAACATGGACTACAGTGAAAAACAAAATGAGAGTTTTGTACTAATTAGTTGTAATTTGATGTCACAATCATGCTATTGCATCTAAGAATACTCTCAAGTATTTGAATCACCATGTAAGGAAAACGTCAAAAACTCTACATACTAAATTAAATATAGAAAACAACCCAATGTTTGAAAATTACAATATCATAGATTGGTATTACCTTGGCGTTCTTGCGTTACAGTGATAGATGTAATTACTGACGGTATCGTCCGTAAGGGCATCAGCAAACTTGTTCTGGATATCAGATCTAAATTTCTTCACCAATCCAGGACCTGCAAATTGAAAAAAGTTCTCTGTTTTCATATTTAGATAAAGTCTCAGTTATAGACTTATAATCAAGATATCGACACATAATTGTCCTTTATTTCCAAAATGCTATTTTATTCTGAAAGTGAAAAATGCGCAAAATAAGATATATGCTATTAGCATTTGAAAGTGTTTTCTAATAACGATACTTAGAAAAATCACTTAGCTTAATAGTAGAAAAATTGCTGAGTGGCCGAATTTATATTACATACCAAATGGTCCTGAAGCCCGTAGAAAAGACATCGGGTAAAATAGACTTCCGATTCCAAGTAAGATTTTGTATCGTGTCGGCATCTGTGTTTCTGGTGGCTTTTCGTGATATCCCCAGGGATCTGTTGGTATTAAATGCTGAATTCGTTCTGGGTATTTCAATGCATATGATGTACTAAGATATCCACCTAAACTATGCCCAAGTAAAATAAACTTCTCCAGTTTCATTTGCTTTCTCCATTCTTCAATGGAGTCTACAAATTGGTCCTCTGCCACATCTGTTTTTGTACTTAATGTTGGTCTAGAACTTTTACCAAAACCAATGAGATCAAATGCATATACGGGTCTATTTTTCGATAGTTCTGTTAGATTTTTGGCCCATAGTCCAATACCACCTCCCATGCCGTGTACTAGAACTAAAGGTGTTCCACTATGATTTTCGTTAATAGATATTGTCCATAATTGATGTTTCGGATTTGAAAGTTGGACCATTCTCGTGGTGTATGGAATTTTCAAATACGCTAAAATGAATTAGGAATAAATGGTTAATTGTTAAATTTCGTTAGAACAAGCTGATGTTAAAGAAATGTAACCATATAAACTTTAGCATGTTTAAACCAGGATAACACATTAATTTTTATAAAATACATATAAACATTTTGGCAGTATAAATATATTAAATGCAAAAGAAACGTGTTCAAATTCCAATGTTTGCATTGCATGAAAACAATTTACAATTAATCAAAAAATTAAGTGAAAGAGATACAGTTGGGATATATAACCATCACCTATGTCACAATCGCCCCAAAGAGGAAACATTTAAGGGGATACGCCCGATAAAATTGTAATGATCGCGCCCTAACTGTAGTCTCAAACCTAGATCTGCGCCCATTAGAAGGGGTGTCATCAGAGACATATAATGTATTATATGCATGTATCTGGTGCCATGCATTAATTTGATTGATTGATAAAAAAAATTGCACATACAAAATATAATTGGTGCAGATAACTTGTGATTCGCATTTTCTGAACGGCGTACACTAGCTTTAGTCCAAGCAATATTTTTTTATTCAATGTATCGTACCTTTTAGTAGTTTTTCTTCCACTTCAGCTAATTTTGCCTTGGATGTTGGTCTCCATTTCGGCAACTTTCTACAACTTTGTTCTGGCTGCTGACAATGGCTGTTGTAGATGAAAAGGAGATACATCAATGGTTATACATTTTCAGATAGGAAGCACGGATCATGTGAATCAGAAAATGTAGTGCTTTAAAAAAAATATGTAACATCATTTGCTTACATGTTCTATAAAATCTCCAGGCCCCTACTATATGTATGGAATATTATGTTTAAAACGTTTACCGTTTATATAAATTATTTTAAAACGCATTGATCATACATATAGGAAACATAATATCAACTGTAATGCCATGAGTCATCGAATACCATGTATTGATAATTAAGTTTTTTTGTACTGAAATGGTAACTATAAAAATTAACTAGTTTTCAGATATACAGTATTAAAGTTGTTTTAGCTTTGCCATGTAGCTTTTGTTTAAGCAAATAATATAAGCCAGAATGTACAAAATAAAGACCTACTGTGAGCATTACGATTTATTAAATAGTTTCTTAGACATTTTAGAGGGAGCTCAAAATTTGTATAGTCTGCAATAAGAGGCCATGATAATATTTGTGACTTTCCACATTTTACGGTTTCAAACAAATTAGACATGGAAGACTGTCGCCCTGTCTGAAATCTTGTCAAATAAAACAGAGAAAAAAATCAGAAAGTATTGATTAACCTTCATTGAGAATGCTCTAAAAGACTTGCAAAAATGCAGTAGTAGATGGGAAGCTTAAAAACCCAACCCTGAACTTAAAACGATTTTTTCCTGCTTATTCTTATCATATTTCTGTACTATTTTTTTATTTATTATTATTAACACGACATAGTATTAGACAGACTCAGTTTGTTCTAACTGCAATATAGTCTGACCAATATATATACATTTAATACTTCCCCGGATATAGTTATCTTGCCTTTTATATATAGACATATGCCATGTTAAACAATTACCACTTTTTGTCGTTTCCAAATATGAAGTATGAAAGAAAGTAAAAGTTGTCGTGGAAAAAGGAGAAACTTTTTAAAAGTATTCGTCAAAAAACTAGGCTTATTATTTATTTTGTTTTACAATGCAACATTTCTTCAATATAGGACACAGTTGAAAACGCAAAATATCACCGTATTCTGCATGATCCTGCATGTTTTCAATTGTCAAAAAATATTTTGATAAATCTCTCTTAAATAGAGAAAAGCACTTAATCTGTAATCAATATGCTCAATAGCCCTTAAAGTTCTGATGTGCAGGTCATGGACCGTCCGATTTAGAAGAAAACTTTTAATAAAAAGAAATGTGGGATTAAACATAAATGTGACATCAACCTAACCTGACCTAATCATGTGACATCAACCTAACCTAACCTGACCGGCCTAATCATGTGACATCAATCTAACCTGACCGGCCTAATCATGTGACATCAATCTAACCTGACCGGCCTAATCATGTGACATCAATCTAACCTGACCTAATCATGCTAATGTGATATTAAACTAACGACAAAAATAATGAAAGAACATCGAGAGGATAACATACAGTTTTCAACAATAGACATGGGTCTAAATTTCAACAAAAACATTTAAAGGTCTGTCGTTACTGAGACAAACTTATCCAAATAACATGACCATTAAAGACATGGCGGAAAATCGGGAAAATATAAAAAATCTATTTTCATATTTTCGCGTTTTTCTTGGATATGCCGGTTAATATAAATCTACTAAAAGTAACAGTTAACATGTTTGGTTTTTTTTTTATCAATTCCTAGACTTTCCACAGCAGTCATCAGATGTATGCAAAATTAATTGAAATTAAAAAGAAAACAAAAAATAACGGATTTTAAAGAAAATGGCGCAGTGCTAATAATTGTCATGTGTCAAATGTACATATAACTGGATAACCAAAGCAACGTCAAAATGGCCGCAAATACCCAACAAACCGACGATGAATTATCGGGAAACCTGTTATATGACAAAGATGCTAAAGTTATCCTTATGGAAATCCTGAAGTCGCTACGAGTTCTAACGGATAGAATCGAGAAAATAGAGAAAGAAGTACAGAAAATCGATGGTATAAAGGAAGGCCTGTCAAATTTGTCTACAAGAGTACAGACAAATGAGGAAACAATTGTCGAAATCCAAGACCGAAATAGCAAAGTTGAAGAAAGTGTTGAACAAATGGGTCAGATCGTTCATACCATAGTTGACAAATATTCAGCAAATGCTGAAGAAATATCTCAAATAAAAGACAGGATGGAGACGATAGGGGAGGATAATGGAACATCCTCAAACATAGCCATTAAGGAATTAAAAGCCGATATGTTAGACCTAAAATGCAGAAGCATGAGCGATAACCTAGTATTCTCCGGGCTAGCGTTTCAGCGGGAAGAATCGTGCCAATTGAAAATTCAGAACTTTCTATTAAACGAACTGGACATACCGTATAAAGTAAATCTCGGTAGCGTTCATCGATTTGGAAAACCCGGACTGAACGGAGCCCGTCCTATTGTAGCCAAATTTATCCACAGAGATGAGCTTGAAGATGTACTTAAAAATACATTCAAGCTGAAAGGGAAACAATTTGGGATAAGCGAACAATTCCCGATTGAAATTGAAAGAAAACGGAAAGAACTCTACCCTGTAATGAAGAAGGCTAAGAAGGAGGGTAAAAAAGTTAAACTGGTAAGAGATAAATTATATATCAATGGGAAACCGCATGTATCACTCGACACAAAACCAAACGGCACTGAATATAGGGGTGTTCTACTACGTCAAGCCCAACAAAATTCGTATAGAAACAAAACTGTAAATGAACGCCCTTTTAAAAGGTCCCGACAGGAATCCGGAAACAATGACGCCATTAATGAGGAAACCATAACCACGCCGATGTAGGACGGGTCGAGAGAGTCCTCAAAAAATCAGAATGATCGGTTAAATTATTTAAATCTTACTTGTATTAATTGTTGTGGAATTAAATCAAAACTCAAATATCCTGAATTTACGGAACTGCTGTATAAAACGGATATTGCTGGCATTGTAGAAACAAAACTAGACGATATTGATGATATACAATTACAGGGATATGAATTGATTTATAAAAACAGAAATAAAATTGGCAAAAGAAGGTCGGGGGGTTTAGCTGTAGCGTACAAAAACCATCTTAAAGATAATATTGAATATATCAAAACTGAAAGTAAATTTGTTTTGTGGTGTAAAATATCGAAAGTAATAAATAGATTAGATGACATTCTTTTGGGAATTATTTACATCCCTCCTGAATATACTTCATATTCATCCATTGATGCAATAAACGAAATTGAGATAGAATTATTTGAACTATCACATAAGTTTTCAAAATGTTTACTCGTTGGTGATTTTAACGCAAGAACCGGGTCCGAGGATGATTTTATATTTGTTCCCGATAGTGAATCTCATGTCGTAGATATTGAAAATATACAAATAAATGCTGTTTGCAATTTAGACCAGTATGACTTCTCTCGCAAAAGGAACAGTAGAGATAAAAACAAGAATAGGTTTGGAAATCAACTACTAGAATTTTGCAAGGGAAATAACTTCTTCATCATGAATGGGAGAACTCTAGGTGACATAGATGGAAAGTTCACATGCCGAAATTCAAGCGTTGTTGATTATTGCCTATGCAGCGCAGAACTTATTCAAAATTTTACCGATTTTAAAGTACATGATTTTTCAAGTCTCTATTCAGATGTTCATTCCCCAATCGAGATATCCTTGAAACAAACAGATCAAGAAGTCAGCACCAAATGTAGCGATGATGCTAGAACAAATGAACAAAAAATAAACAATTGGACTAATGAAAAATCATACAAATTCTTAGAATGCTTGAACCTTACAGAAATAGAAAATATTAATTCTGAAATTGATGACACAACAGTAGTGACGCAAGAAACAGTAGATATAATAATCAGTAAAATAGGCAAAGTGTTAATAAATTCAGCGGGAAACACTTTTGGGTTTAAAGTCAGTGCAGGAAAGAAGTCAGAACATAGAAAAAATAAACCATGGTTTGACCATGACTGCAAAGCCGCTAGGTCAGAATTCCGTAAGATGAAACGAAATAAAAATAAGTCACCGTTCCACAGAGCACTTGTGTCAGATGCCGAGAAGAGATATAAAAATACAATGAATAAAGCTCATAAGAAATACAGAAGCGATTTCCGAAAGAAAATGGATGATCTAAAGCAAAAGGATGCTAAGGAATTTTGGCGACTTCTTAATGAAAACAAAAGTACAGCTCAGCCTAAGATTGATTTCGACAAATTGGTCTCATATTTCAAAGAGTTAAACAGTGATCTGAGAGAGGATACAGAAGAGCAACAAATTGAAAGTACTATTTCCAACGAAGAAATAAACGATGAGTTAAATAGCAGAATTACAAAACATGAAATTCTTAAAGCGCTGAAAAATCTGAAAAATAACAAAGCATGCGCCGAAGACAAACTGATTAATGAATATTTAAAAACATCCGCTCATGTTCTTATCGACATATATGTGAAAGTTTTCAACCTAGTTTTCGACTCCGGAAAAATCCCAAAACAATGGGTCCAAGGAATGATAAAACCTGTCTACAAGAACAAAGGTGACAAACGCAACCCCAAAAATTACAGACCAATAACTATTGTGAGCTGTTTCGGAAAAGTCTTTACAGCGGTATTAAATGAACGCCTTAAAAGATTCTCAGAACAAACATCTCTTCTTAAAGAAAATCAAAATGGTTTCCGAGAAAAATACTCAACAATTGATTGTGCGTTTCTTCTGAACTCTCTAATTGAAGTTTTACAACACTCAAAAAAGAAACTATTTTGCGCATTTGTAGACTTTGAAAAGGCCTTCGATACGGTTAATCGTAATTTCTTATGGTTTAAAATGTTGAACAACAATATAAAAGGGAAAATGTTTAATACTATTTTTAGCATGTACCAGAATATTAAATCCAGCTTGAGCTATAATGGTCAAACTTGTGAACCTTTCGCTTGTGAAATCGGTGTCAGACAAGGAGAAAATCTGTCACCGTTTTTATTTTCTTTATACTTGAATGACCTAGAAGACTATCTCATCTCGGAAAATGTTTTAGGTATGAACACAATAAGTAAAGATATAGAAGAAAAACTTGGAACTTTAATGAAATTATTCATAATTCTCTACGCAGATGACACTGTAATCATGGCAGAATCACCTGACCAACTGCAACATGCACTTAACAAATTTAAAAAGTATTGCGAAACCTGGAAGATGCGAGTAAATGTTGCTAAAACTAAAATCTTAATTTTTTCAAAAGGAAGAACTACAAACCCTCCACTATTCCGATTCAACAACCATCATATTGAAACTGTAAAACACTTTAACTACTTAGGAATTATTTTCAGCAAAACAGGCAGCTTTAAACAATGCAAACAACATCTAAAGGACAAAGCAACAAGTGCAATGTACGAAGTTTTAAGGAAGGGAAGAATTCACAATTTATCAATTAAATGCCATGTAGATTTGTTTGACTTACTGGTAAAACCTATTCTGCTATATGGATGCGAAATATGGGGTTACGAAAACTTAGATATACTAGAAAGAGTTCAAACTAAATTTTTTAAGCTACTTTTACATCTTAAGCCATCTACTCAAAACGACTTCATTTATGGAGAACTGGGTCTGTATCCCCTAGAAATAGATATAAAAACTAGAATTATATCTTATTGGACAAAGTTAATTACGGGTAAAGAAAGTAAGCTCGCTGCTATAATGTTTAGATACCTTTTCAAGTTAGCACAAGAAACAACATTTCGATCGCGATCGTTAGACAAGATGAAAAGTATTCTAGACAATTGTGGATTCTCTTACTTATGGTCATTCCAAAACACATCACCTAACATTAAATCGATAATTAAACAAAGACTAGAAGATCAGTTTAGACAGTCATGGTCAGGAAAGGTAAACGATTCGCCGAAAGCCCTGAATTATCGCCTATACAAGACATCACACAATTTCGAACACTACCTTAACGTACTTGATGATAAAGATGTAATAACAATGTCGCGGTTTAGGACAATGAACCATAAACTGCCAATTGAAAATGGTAGATGGCAAAACATTCCCCGAGAACAGAGAAAGTGTCCGTTGTGCAGAGTTGCTATAGGTGACGAATACCACTATGTAATGGAATGCAGCAGTCTCTTGACAGATAGAACACTACTGATTGACAAGAAATACCTAACGAACTTGAATGTTTTAAAATTTAATGCTATTATGAACCAAGAACAGAAATCTAAACTTCGAAAATTGTGCCAATTTATTAGAATTATAAATGACAAACTGGATTCTCTCTGATGTTAACCTGTCGGCTATACTGATCATACCGTTGTAAAAAACTCATATTTAATGCTTCCTCAACAAATGTACATAATATGCAATGTAATGTAAACTAATGTGTTTTTCTGTATACCTTTGTCCAACTTAGGTGATACCAGAATAAAATGATATATAAACATGCAATTAATTCTCCAGGATCTTTTGATTTCCAAATAGTTACAAAATTTTAAGCAACTTTATATAATATTAACTAAATTACACTTTCTACAACTTTAATTACTTCTGGTTATTTGCTTCTTAGTTATAGTCATAATTCGAGAGAAGCAGCAAATCAGTCAACGTTTTCTGCAAATCCTTGAAGGTGACGACAAATGTTCATTTCTCTACTCTTCTCTCTCATATTTTTACCAGCAGAGCTAAATGTATAATCGTGATCGTTGTCACTTTTATTTCTGGCTTGCTTTGTGTGGACGTGAAACAACAACCCCACTTTTTTTTTGCTTCTTTTTTTTTTTTTGCTTTTCACGATCCACATTCATATCGTTTTTTAAAACGTGGACGAAAAACGAGCAGTCATATTTATATCTTAATTTTACAATATTTTTGTTAGGGGCATTTTTTATTCAGTTACCGTGATCAGGAACATATAAATATTGATTGTTAGATATACTGTTTCCAGGTTACATTTTTTTTATTTCTTTAATATAGTGCAAGTATACCAGATTCCTAATACTGATACTGAATTATAAAATTATCCGAACAACTGAAGATAATTGAATATCCTAAAAAAAATCATCAAGATATTTCATACGCATCGAATAATATAAAGGTATTTTAATTACCAATAATAAAGCGAATAACTAATAACAAATCAGTTGATCCATAATCAGTGTAAATGTACTGAATGTACTGTATGATGTTGTACGATATTTTACTTACTGTGCCGGTTCTGCATTGTTAGTTGGTAGGTCTGTTACTTGAGCTTCCATGCTGAAAACTGACTATAAAATTAGGAATATTGTTTTATTTAATCCATGAAAAATATTCAGAAGTGAATGAAATTGAGTCATCAATATTAGGTAGAACGATCAAAATATAGAGCGTAGATTTCGACTAGCCGGTGACAATTATAACAATAAGCCGTTAAAAAAGACCGCTTGTGAATGTTAGTACACGGGGACTCGGTTTAACGGAAAGATATTTTTTAGTATAAATATATTGCTAGTATTATGGGCCAAGTGTTAAAAGATGCATACCCACCGATTGAAAAATAAACTTTTTACTCAGTTATGTAAACATGTTATGATAAATTTTTTATTCAACGTACTTATAAACTATACTCGGTTAGAAATCGCAATTTTATTCGAAATGATAAGTGATGATTGTATCTCAGTGTGTTTAATTAACTTGCGTATAATGATTTTCGGACTGTCCAATTGACCTGATGTGTATAACGATCAGGAAGTGCAGTGGCGGATCTAAAAAGGGGGTGGGTCCGGGGGTTTCAACCCTCTTTTTTTGGACGTTCAATGTAATATTGAATGGCCATTGGGGACATATAGTTGGAATCTCCCTTTCTTTAGTCGGGCCTGTAGTGGTACAAATTTTGTACAGCAGCTACAAATAATGATGTTCCATTGCAATTTTGGTTATTTCCAAACATTTCGTGACTTGTGTCTTACCACTAGGTCGACAGTACTGTTGGTGAGCACACGCCCCAGACAAGTTTTGTTCATACTTTTAAGTAACAACGCTGTGTTTGAAACAACCTAGTTTTTCCCATGTGCTGGTTTGTTTAGTCCCAGTTGGTATCCGATAGACCCATGCATGTCAACATTTTGGCAGTGTAATTCTAAGACTCTCATCTGTGTGACTTTATATTATTAGTTAAGGTTTATTATATGAATTTCATGTAAAATACTGTATGTTGTAACATTATATATGTTATATGTATATGTCCCCCTTCCCCCTCCTGGGGACCGAATTTGGGAAATAAAATATTTTCTCCAATTTTGACAAATACTTAGGTTAGTACGGTTCCAGTTTTTTGTGTTCGGGTAAATTAAAAAAGCAAAAGCAGCCCCCTTTCTCTCTCTTTAAACCTGTTAATAGGGCTACATTCAAGTAGTTAGCGGGAAAGCATATCTTTAATTTTAAATATGTTTAGATATTATAAATATATATTAAAGTCTGATGATATCCTTCTCTCTGAAGCCCTGAATGTCTCTAGATCACTAAATAGTTTAAACAAAAATAGTTGGTATAGTTGTATTGCTATTCTTATGAAATATCTTGATATAGATCTTAAACTTGTTAAAAATTCAAAGATGGATTTAAAATCACTAATTTACCGGAAATTAAAACAGAAATATTCTTGTATCTGGAAATCTGAACTTTACAATGATAGACAAAATAAACAGCATGGAAATAAACTAAGAACTTACAGATTATTTAAAGAAAATATTTATATGGAAAAGTACTTATTAATTTTAAATGAGGATGAAAGGCGACTGCTCACTAAGTTCAGAGTCAGTGCACATAAATTAGAAATTGAAAGAGGCAGACATGTGGGGCTTCGAGTGGAGGATAGAATATGTAAATTATGTAACACTGAAGTTGAAGATGAAATTAATTAATTAAAAGCCTCCCAAATAAATCAAAATTAATATGGTTAATGTCATCTGAGGATAATGTTATAATTAAAAAAGTAAGTTTATTATTGTGTACTTTATTCAAAGAGAGAAAATTAATTCTAGATACAGTTTAGTCACCGGTAGTTTGTCCATCTATATTATATTGTAAAACTATATATATATATATATATATATCTTTTCTGCAGAATTTATTTGGTTGAAAAAGACTTGACTTTGTTTAATTGTTAAATAATCAATGTAATCAATATGTAATCACTTGTATGAAATTGAAGTTAATTGTACTGATCAAATTATTGGGCGTCATAATTGACAATAAAAAACTTTGTATTTGTATTTATGTCACCCGATCGACAATGTCGGGTGACATATTGCTTTTCCTCTGTTTCTTTTTCTGTATTATTATTATTATTATACTTCCACCTAATTTTGTCCGCCTGCTTTCTCAGAGCCAAAAGTACCAATCTGAATGATGGTGCACTATAACAAGGAACCCTGACTCCCCAGAGTCTGTGCAGCTTTGGAACTAAAAAATGGCTGCCATCACCATGGAAACGAGAAAATGGTGAAAAAATATAATTTTGGAGTTCCTTGAATTATTTGAGAATGCTTAAGCTTAAAATCTTTAGATTTTAATACAATGTAGGTGCCCACTATATACTGGTTTTGGATGATTTTGGCACATTTTGGAACTGCTATGTTGCCATGGAAACTACACCAAAAATTTCAAAAATATGGAAATGCTCCAATTTTTTTGAAACTTTAGCATAACGATGAGCAACTTTGGTAGATGTGGAATTTGGCATTGGAATTTCCAAAATGTCTGCCGTTTCCATGGAAACAATGCAAAAAGGTCAAAATGCTTCAAAAACTTCCGGGTTTGGTGAATAACTTTGGTATGCTTGAACTTAAAATCATCAAATTTTTATGTATTATAGTTGTCCACTATATACAGGTTTTGAATGATTTTGATAATCATTGGTGGAACTACTATGTTACCATGGATACAGGAGCAAAAATTTCAGAATGCTTCAAAATTGATGAAACTTGATATGATTGTTAACTGTCAAGTCTAGATATGACTTTTGAAGTTGGAATTTCCAAAATGGCCACGGTTGCCATGGAAACTGCAAAAATGTCAAAAATTCTCAAAATGGTTTTAACTTAATGAAATTTGATATTATTGGTAACTGACAATTTAAGATGAAATTCTTGACTTTGAAATTTTCAAAATGGCTGCCGTTGCCATGGAAACGGTATAAATGTGAAATACTTTAAAATGCTCTGAATATACTGAAAATTTACAAAAAGATGAATAGCCATGCATATTTGTGCATTTACTGTTAAACAAGTTTGAAATGGCTGCCGCTTAGTGGCAATAGGGGGAAGGGTGACATCCGCTATTGCTTGCAATGGCAATTCTAGTTGTATTTGTATCCACTCACGAATATTTCAAATTTTGTTATGCAATCTTTTAGAACTTAGCATTTAGGGTGATGGCTAATCCAGGAAATGTGACGCAGAACCCCCGTTTTTTAACGCCAGCTTGAGTCTGTTTTTTTTAACTATGAAATGAACATCCTTTCCCTTTGTCCGAACTTATATTCTTGAAATTTACTGGTAAGATATGACAGAAATGTTTTAATATATATAAATTGCATCCTTTATACAAAGCTCGTGTGTTATAAATTTTGTGAAGTTTCCATCCCTTTGGGTTAGTAGAAGAGTTCATACTGACTCATTTTTTTTTATACAAAACTGAGATTCACTGAAATGAATGAAATTGTGTAGTGTGCTCATGTTCGAGATGACGAAATGGACAAACTTCATTCAGAGACGAATAGAGGAGGAAATACCATTGGTGTTTCGCTTTATAGCCGAGTGGCCCAGTGAGAGGAAAATTATGGTAAACATATGGTACAGAAATCAGGGATTTATAATAATAAAGGGGGAGGCTATAGCCGGGGTTCAACATAGAGTCCTGTCCTCTGGGAAATATGTCTGTTTTGTTTTTAAGACCATACATTCAGAGTATGTATAATGTATTAAAAAACGAGACTAATCGTATATATGTGCCCAAAGAAGTTGCATAAATAAAATCCCAAAATGACATGGACATCAAAACCTTAATAAAATATTGAATGATACAGTCAAGCATGCACGGATTAAGACCTTCCAAAAGTATAATCTCAAATAGAGTAATAAGCGTTTGATGTTTTCATTTTTGTCAATTGGTGAGATAAATGTTGAATATGTTATATTATGCTGTCAACCTATGTTGCCACATTTTTACAAAAGTCTTTTCGATAAAGATCTATCATTTATACTGAGTGACATTTACTATTGGTGCAAATAAAATGTTGGTGGTTTTTTTTGGCGCAAATGAAATATACTTTGTGGCGCAAGTGAATGGTCATTTTGTTGGCGCAAATGAATTGTCAAAATGTATAAAAGCCCCCCAAAAAAAGGCACTGGAAATTTCTAATGTAACATCTCTGTTTGATAGCATAATATGATATTATATTTAATGTCATGGATCCATTAATGAGGGTCAATAATGTCATTTATCTATGTAAGTCGAACTCATGGGATGATGGTCTCTTTTAAGGTACCTCTTTTAAAGGTACACACAGACTGTCGTGTCGCTGATATTGGTACCTTTTTTGATTGTCAAATATATCAATAGGACACGGATGGGATAAAAAAAAATTGTGAGCAGGGATTAAGATTAGTTGTAATAACTTGTTTACCAATCCACTATAAACAAATCTGTTGAAACAGAAAACAATAAGTAGAAATCAATGTCAATGGGTAATACATGTGCATCGTCTGCAAAGAAGTCTTTAATCATATTTAACGTTTTCTTTGTCTATAATATTTATGATCTATGATATGGTTAACGCGTAAATAAGATGTCACGATAGCTAGGGTTGTTATATTCCTCAAAAATATAAATGGACAAGGATTTTGTACACTTTATAAATCACTATATATGACATTTTAACGGCTACAGTCGGACGACAGTTTATCCGGGCCAAGTATGGATGAAATCCCTGAGATAGCTCGATAAATTCTATATAGCATACATGCAAACAGTTGCTTCCTGAAGACACTCACAACCTTTTTTCTCTTTCTCTTCAGTCTCTATTGTTGTTGGGTTTATTTTGGAGGGGGCGTCATTTTATTTTTCAGTGTTTCTGTTGTTATTTTCTATTTTATTTCAGTTATTCTAATTTGTTTTGTTGTCTTTGTAGATGTTTATTTGTGTTCTAATATAAGAAAAAAAAGTTTTTTTTTTTTCTAAAAGTAAATAAATGCTGCCTTTTTTTTATTTTTATCTCAAAGTCTTTAATCTTGTTGTGATATAACATTTATCCGGATCTCTTTATCCGGGTGGAAATTAACAATGTACCGTATCATTCTGGATCCGTCATTGTTCCGAATGTTATTATCGTTATGGATCAGGAAGTGGTCACAGCAGACAACTCGAAAAGGTATTTTCGTGAAATTATACTTTTTAGGCTTTTAAATATACAGTAAAAATAGCCAGTCATGTAGTTGATAAACACATAAAATAGATTTTTATTCTAAATGACTTTTGTTTATACCCAATGCTCCACAAAAGACGTAAATAAACCGGTGAATAACTTACGCAACAATTTCTAAAAATAACTCATCAAAACAAAAGTGACTTATATCCGGTTAACCGATATTGCAAGTACTTACCAAAGTCAGTGTAAATATGTGGAACCAGATTAACGTCACTGTGACCCAGTGACCAGTGGGTCATAATATGTTTGTCCACAACTCTCATCAGTAAGAACAGTATAAAATGGTATAATGGTACACTTTTTGAGATCTATATTTGATGCTGCATATCATGTTACCGGACTTCTGTAAGTTTTTTAATAAGTAAATAATAAAATATAAACTCTGTAGTTAGATTTGTCACACTGACCTACTGTACAATTTCTTTTATACTTGGATACAAGATAAGCTACTACAATTGTAGTTTAAAAAAGTAAACCCACCTTTCATTGATTTGATGTTTGTGAAAAAAAATAGCATGTGTATATATTAGTTTTGAGTTTATTGTTATCATCACAAACATGTAAGAAGTACTTATTATAATAGAAAAAAAGGACTATTTATTGTAGCAATGTGTGTGATCTACTTTTAGGACACATAATTATTTTCCGTACTAACTGCTCAAACCTGTTCAAAAGTCCTTTGGTATAAAACTTTCATAATAGCTATCTTACATGTAGCTCCTTTACAAGCATGACAAGGAAATTGTTTGGTCTGCATGATGATGACTTGTAGCTATGGTACATGTATATAGTAAGCATATATTTACCCCAGCCTGTCATAGGGGAGGGAGTTAAGTTTACCTCATTGGTCAGTAAATAAACTCATCATAGATACCAGGATTAAATTTTGTATTAACGCCAGACTCGCATTTCGTCTACAAAAGACTCATCAGTGACGCTGAAATCAGTATGTACATCCTTAAGTTGGTTTTCGTTCTCTATAAACTTTAGTTTGCCTAAACTGTAAAACCAAATGTTATAAAACTTATGAACACATGTTTATTGCCACAAAACATGTATCAAGTTTGAATTTTGGTGGGTCACTTTAACAGTTCTAGAGTTATGCCCCTTATTCAAAATATCAGTTATGCTTCAGTATACATGCCAGTGAAATCCTACAATATTTCATGATGTAACATAAATAGGATTTCATGCAGGTATGCAAATCCAGACCTGGTATTGGTCTTGTTCAGTTGTTAATGTACATTTATTTCCCATGCATGAGGAAGATATGAAGATTTGTTTACCCAAGAATATTCATATTTATAGAGGGCTTTGCCTGAGGGAAATGTGATTTCGAGGGATAGCACATCTTCATAATTCTCGAAGCCAAGGGAAACAAATGTTTTATTCCACTGCTTATATGCTGAACAGAGAATATTAGCTTGCATACATTTTTATGCCCCAATTATTATGCATTATGTTTTCTGGTCTGTGCTTGGGTCTGTCCCGTTCAGGTTAAAGTTTTTGATAAAGTTGAAGTCCAATCAACTTGAAACTTAGTACACATGTTCATTATGATATGATCTTTCTAATTTTATTGACAAATAAGAGATTTTCCCCCATTTTTATGGTCCACTGAACTTAGAAAATAAGATTAAAAATGAATGTTTTATTCCAATGCCTATGCTTCGTTTCCTTACTGAATATAATATATTAATTTATATACGTTTGTTTTCTTACATTTTTGTCTTATCTGCTTATTTAAGTAGCTATATAAACATAGCATAAACATTGATAAACAGTATTGTCTTTGTATTTTAACGCTGGAATAAATTTAAACATGGTAATGACTTATCTAACGCTATTTTAATAAAACCACCTTCAAAACGGTATGCACATTAACTGCGTTCAATGACACGTGGTATAGTCTCAACCAATCAAATATTGTATAAACTATCAATATGTATAAACAGTGGAATAATACTTAATAATTAAGTTAGAACAGATAATCATAATTTAAGTGTGCATGTAGAAAATGGAATGCATGTTTATTACATCTGTCCACAATCCATATCATATGATCTGAAAAGGCATATCTACTATGTCAACATGGTCAACTGAACATGCTGAATAAATCAAAATAACTTTTTTTTTGTAATATCTGATTCCCCTCAGCCCTACATGTAAATATGATCTTTATGGAATCCAAATCAGACAAGTTTAACCATAAAATTAATTTTTCAAAACAGGTTTGGTCATAGAAGATGAAAAATATTCAAACAAAAACAAGTAAAACTAAATTACAGAGTGGTTTGAGTGCATCAGACCATCAGACAGAGTGCTGGAGGTCATGTGTCAACAGTCTGAACTTCAAATGTTACTGGGGAGTAGAAATGTAGGCACTTAGGTCTTCTTCCCACTGACTGTAAATCTATTCTGCAACCTATGAATCAACATGTATTCTTCTGGATGTCTATAAGTCATCCAAGTGGCTTGTTGCAATGTGAAATTTCTGTCCCTATCCTATTCCTAATACCTACAATTTCCAGTGGACGTTCAGATTCCCCTACCTTACTTCATTGTTTACTACTATTACAGGACCTACCTATTGTATTTATTGCTATTGAATGTTCTCGTTCTGAACATGTTTGAAATAGTTGCCTCTGGTCATTAAGCAAACAATCATCAATCAATCAACAGCCTTGATTTGAATCGTATAAATCCTTCTGTATGATGGAGCTATATACTCTTACAAAAATGCAGTACATGTATGTATCTCATCATGTGTTCATGTACATTGTCAAACTGAATTTAAAACATAAAATATATACTAGTATATTAAAACATTTTCCTGAGCTATACAACAGTGAACATTATCTAAGATATATTGTTGAGTTGTTACAACTTACATCTAAAGCTTACTGGTAAGCAAAATTTAGAAAATGAGAATATAGGGGGGCCAAAAACAGGCCTTGTCCTTTGTATATACAAATAAAATATGAGAATGGAAATGGAGAATGAGTCAAAGAGACAACAACCAGACCAAAGAGAAGACAATAGCCCAAGGCCACCAATGGGTCTTCAATGCAGCTGGATGTACATGTATTAAATTGAGAATGGAAATGGGGAATGTGCCAAAGAGACAAGAACCCGACCATTGAAAAAAACAACAGCAGAAGGTCACCAACAGGTCTTCAATGTAGCGAGAAATTCCCGCACCCGGAGGCGTCCTTCAGCTGGCCCCTAAACAAATATATACTAGTTCAGTGATAATGATCGCCATACTAATTTCCAAATTGTACACAAGAAACTAAAATTAAAATAATACAAGACTAACAAAGGCCAGTAACAAACGGTAACACTTTTTGAGCTCACTTGGTGTTCATCGTCTTCATCCGTCTGGTGTAAACTATTTTAATCATCTTCTCCTCTGAAACTACTGAACCAATTCCAACCAAACTTAAGCTGAATGATACTTAGGGTATGGCTATCTAGAATAAAGCTGGTGTTTTATATTCTGTTTCGTCAAAAAACATGGCCGCCATGGCTAAAAATATAACATAGGGGTAAATGCAGTTTTTGGCTAATATCTCAAAAACCAAAGCAGTTAGAGCAAATCTGACATGGGGTTAAAGTGTTCATAAGATAACGTTCTATCAGCCCTGACATTTTCAGATGAATCTAATAACCCATTGTTGGGTTGCTGCCACTAAATTAGTAGTTTTAAGGAAATTTTGCAGTTTTTGGTTATTATCTTGAATAGTATTAATGATAGATATAAACTGTAAACAGCAAATATGTTCATCAAAGTAAGATCTACAAATAAGTTTATATGACCAAAATTGTCAATTGACCCCTTAAAGAGTTATTGCCCTTTAACATGTTTAAGGACAATTTTACACAATTTGTTTATCATGTTTTCTAACTTTAAAAAGTCTTCTTTTCTGAAACCACTAAACCAATTCCAACCAATCTTAAGTTGAATGTTCCTTAGGGTGTCTAGAATAAAGTATGTGTGTTATTTTCTGTTCCGTAAAAACATGGCTGCCATGGCTTAAAATAGAACATAAGGGTAAAAATGCAGATTTGGCTTATATTTCAAAAACCAAAACAGTTAGAGCAAATCTGACATGGTATATAACTGCATTTTCAAACACTGCGACTTATTACTATACATTAAACAAAACAAACAAAAACTACGATGAAATTGGACGCTTAAACTCTTAAAGGAAAGATAAATGCCAAAAAATCAAGGTGAGTGCGTGATTCAGGCTCTTGAGAGCCTCTTGTTTAGTAGAAAAGTGCTAATAAATTAATGAATATTTCATTTTATCGTTTCAGATTTAGCTGGATGTCCCCAAGTACTTGGATTACTTGGGTTCCATCCTCAATGATGCATTTAGCACAAGCTGAAACCCAACTACTCAACAGTATGTACTAAATAAAAGTTATAAGTATTTATAAGTTATTAATGCATCTTGTACATGTAATAATGACAACTGAACAGAGTGGAAGATCTCAAATAAAATCAAAATTTTCTCAAGGTCATGAAACTATGGACATATTAAAAAAAAAGATGTGGTATGATTGCCAATGAGACAACTCTCCATAAGAGATCAAATGAAACATTAATTAAAAACTATAGATCACTGTATGGCCTTCTATTATGAGCAAAACTTATTCCCCATAGTCAGCTATAAAAGGCTGTGAAATGTAAAATATACATACATGTATGTATTCATAATTATTGATAACCAATGTCATGACTTCCTGTCATTCATGTTTTATCTTATGTACATCTATGTTCATGTTTGTATGTTTAAAAAAATGTTTTGTTGGTCATGCTAATATTTTTAGTAAAAAAATCTTCATATACATTTACAGTCTGCACTGTTAGCCACTAGTCAGATGCCCCAGACTAGTGAAAATTTTCAAAATTTTATATAGTCATATAGGGACAAGTTTTGATATTTAGTGTCCAGACTAGTAGATAAAAAGCTTTTGTCACAGACTGATTTATAGGAAAAAACGTCATCTGGATGCATGCCATTTTTTTTTACCTTGTCCACTGGCCATATCAATCCAAGGACTTTAACATTTATATTTGGTGCTTTTCTGAAAACAAGGCAAAGCATGCATCATTTGAACATAAAAACATTATCACGCAACAGCCTGTACATGCATCATTAACATATATATTCATGATATATTTGTCCAGGACATGTGTGTAATATTTGCAACTGAACCTTTAGTATAGATATATCGGTCAATCCTTACATTTACCTCATCAGTAAGATTATTATCGATTCGATTCATACATTTTTAAAATACAGCTCAAGAATATTCCACATGTACAATGCAGATCATATTCTTTGAAAACTACAATGGTGTAATACTTTTTTCTTAGTTTTTCAACACGATTTGTTTTAAAGAAATTACAAATACATGTACATGTATTACAGAATTTATTTTCAGGATCTACTTTTCATCATTTTTATATTAAAATATGAAATTATATTGTTTGTTGTAATGCTAACTTACACATTAACATTTTTTTCTACTTGAATTACCCAATAGTTTATACTACATGTTTGTACATGTATTTGACTTATTATATTTCAGAATTCATAAAGTTGGCATTTGATACAAAGTATGTGTATCTTCCTTCAAAACAAAATAGATTATGGACTATGACAGTCAATAAGGACCATAAAAATATGCCATTAGTGATGGTCCATGGCATGGGGGGAGGAATAGGCTTATGGTCACGAAATATAGACGAACTTGCAAACAATAGACCCTTATATGCATTTGACTTGCTTGGGTTTGGTCGGAGTTCTAGACCAACATTCAGTTACACACCAGAACAAGCTGAAGACGAATTTGTCGAATCGTTAGAAGAATGGAGAAAACAAATGAAACTTGATAAATTTGTGTTACTAGGACATAGCCTTGGAGCTTATGTGTCTTCATCTTATGCCTTGAAATATCCAGAAAGAGTAAAACATTTAGTGCTAGCAGATCCATGGGGATTCCAGACAAACCACCGGACTCTGCAAATCGGATTCCTACATGGATTAGAGTTATTGGTGCTATCATTTCTCCGTTCAATCCACTTGCAGCTCTTAGAGTTGCTGGGCCTTGGGGTTAGTATAATCTGTACAAGAAATAAAGGAATTGAATACTTTTAATAAAAAGATAAGCATGGAAATACCTTGTACAAATGTATTAAGAAGAAAAAAATTATGAAAATTATTATAAATAATAAAAATGTGAACACATGAAGGCTAACACTGGTTTATACTTTTTTTTTCATCTTAAACATAAGTGTACGAACATGATGATAGTAAGTTCTTAATTGTTGGTAAAAATAAAACAATTTGAATGTGGTATATCATGTATATTGTACATACAGATTAAACACAGGATGACGAATTTGAATTGAAGTCAAGGCAGAAATTAATGTTTAAAATGAGCACACATGGTTATAGGTCAGTTCAACTGACAGACATGGCCTCTCACAATGCAAACACATTTCTATTTATTGGTAACAACACAATGAATTTTCTGTCACTAATTATAATTTCTTGTAGTTTATTATGTGTATTGCCAGGAAAATCATACAAAAAATATACATGTATTCATGGTATTGATCAGTGATAGAAAGTAACACCAAAAACAAAATGCTCAAGATAGAAAAAGGGTAAACCCTTTGGTCTTTTGATTCTCAGTCACAACATCCTTGTAAACACTAATAAAAGATACATAAAAATCAAATGTCAAAAATAGTACATTTCAATAATGCATTATAAATTCTTATATGGCTCAGTCAAGTATATTACAGGTTTCCTTTTATTCATATCAGTGAGATAGATATCCAATAGTATGTTACATTGAATGGTCTGTTTAATTCATAATTTCAAGTAAAAATGTTGATCTACATGTAATTCAAGAATTTTCTTTAAAAAGAACAATTGAATGTTGCAGGACCAGTACTGGTAAAGAAATTTCGACCTGACTTACAAAGAAAGTTTGGTGAATCAGAAGAGGATGATACTATCTTTGATTACATCTACCATTGTAATGCACAGACCCCAAGGTATACTGAAAAACTATATCAATATTGATTGTTGAGTTGTGGTCAGATTGGCTACTTATAATAACTCTTACAAGTGTTTGTTAAAAAAACATGATTAAGTGCAATGTACAAAAGGCAGACAAAATGCACAACAAAATATTAATTTGCAATGTTTTTATGAACTGACCATGTAAAAAATCAGTTATACCCATATTCATTATACTAGATATCATGATATATGGTTAAATCTTGTCTAAAACTTATTTGACATGAAATTTCACATTTTGAGTCGTAATTTTCCCCCGGTTCAATCATTTGTCCATAAAAAATGTATTTTGACTCTTGATAAGTAGTAAAAATGGTTTAGTTGAAATTTCTATTGTCTGAAACCAAATTTCTTGTTCAAAGGTTTACGAAAGCATTTAAATTATGTAAGTTATCTCATACAAATATACACAGATACATGTATATCAAAATATGATCTCAGGAATTTAAATGTATTGCAAGTTTATCTGACAATACACCTGTAAATTATAGGATAAAATTAAATTCCCTGTCATTGACCACTATTTATTGATTTATGATGATCTTTATCAAGGAGTGTTTACCTAAGATTAAGATCTTTGATCCTGTGATCACCATAACAGATTATAAACAATACACAGATCCCGAAAAAGTATTTAAAAGTTTTCTAAACAAGTAACTGAAGTCAAACATTAATGAGCTTTAGGATTATCTGGATTCATTCATTTTGTAGGCACTTATTTCGTGGATTAAGGAAAATTAAATAGTTGCATTGAAATTTTTTTTTTTGCAAAAGTCTGCAATCAAACCTATAGGAAATTTGTACTTTATTGAGAATAAGAATTAATAGTTCTTCTGCCTCAAAAAATTTGATATATATTATAAAAAAAATAAAATTAATCCATTGTACATGTTGTAAGGGATTTACTCAATCATTGTCTTTAATTTTTGAATTCTTTGCCAGAAATATATTGCAATGAAAAAGAAAATGGAAAGAAAGCTGAATTTTTCTCAAATCTCTGATAAATAAGAATGGACAACTTTTTCAACTTTAAATCATGCTAACTTAACTTCCCCAATGGGTAATTGGTTAATTTAAAGTCAAAAAAGTTTTTCTCTTAGTCAACGAGTACAGAACATGCAGAATGAAATACATGTAGAATGTTACCAAATATAACTTTATCATAATAATAAAACACCATTTCATACAGATCCATATCAGATTGGAATGTCTTTCACCTACCCATATTCAGGTGAACCCATGTCTTTTCATTTGGTCTGTCAAATTACAGTTTTGGTTTGAGTCAAACTACGGTATCTCGAAAAATATCTTTGATGAAAACAACAGTCTACAAAATACAACATCGAAAAACTCGAGATTGTACATTACAAACCTAACTAAAAATGATTTACACAACCAATAAACATGGTAAAAAGTGGTGACAAAATATGGGAAAAAGGAAGATGTGGTATGATTGCCGTGACTCGATTGAGACAATTCTCCACTAGCGGCAGAATGACATAGAAGTTCACAAATGTAGGTCACTGTAATGCCTTCAATAATGAGCAAAGTTCATTAAAAAACATACATACTATATACATATATACAATAGATTAAGATTGAATTTTAGAATAAACCCAGATTTAATTTTGTATTATTAGTCAGTCAGGGGTACTACTTGTACAAGTAATTTTTATTTACTTGAAGAAGTAAAAAAAAATATACTAATATAAGTAAATTTGTAGTATACTTATACAAGTGAATTTTATTTACTTGTATAAGTAAAAAACTAATTGATGCAGACATTCAGATTTTTTTACTCATATAAGTGACAAAGTCATCTTATCTTCATTTCTTAAATTCTTAGTATTTCTTTGCTCTAATAGAATTTTAATTTTTCTGCCCATTGCAGATGTCTTTACTAATCATTTAAGTGTAATTTCATGGACAATGATAATGCCATTTGTCTGTTATCTTCAGAACACTGGTCATTTACAAGCCCCAAAGGAGCAAATTTTGAAAGCTTTGCTCAAATACTTTTAAAGAACTTTGCCCCATCAGTTTCTTTGTTTAATTAATGAGATGAAACATTGAACTCTAATAAAAGATTATGAGCTTACCTGGGAAAAATCATTAAAGGCATGAATTTACATCTCAAAACTTTAGAATTTTGGTGGGATTGTAAAAACAATTTACTTGACTTACTTGTATAAATAAATTTTTGAGAAAATTAAGGGGAGATTATTCAAACATTTTAATTTACTTATCATGCTTATATAAGTATATTTTTTTTTACTTCTTCAAGTAAATAAAAATTACTTGTACAAGTAGTACCCCTGACTGTTAGTAGTAGTTCTCAGTTGCCATGGTTTGTCAAAAGAAAGGAGTTCGATCATGGGTTTCATAATGCATAATTATCATCGAACATTGAAATTTAAAGGAAGCATATATCATAGAAGGGTACAAATTTTCATTTTTAGAGTAAAGGTTATACCAATTGCTATTTAGTTACCAATTTGTCAGCCATCTTCTATGCTGAGTTTGAGAGTACATGTACACACAACTTGAGTGCAGTGAGTTGAACATTTGTTCTATCCTGTTCATTCATGTGTCAAGCAATTTATTGATAATATGTACTTAAAGCCGTTCACGCTACAAAATAATGTGGCAAACAATGTAAACATTATTAACCTCTGTCTGAAAAGTTTTTTTTCAAGGCGTTCAGGTTACATACATTCAGACAAAATTTAATTCAATCCCCTTATGAAGAAAATTGTCAAATGTAGCTGCGGAACCATCGCTCTTAGGTCCTTATGTTATTTTTTGACTATTTGCGGACCATAGACTATGGTCCGCAAATAGTCAAAAAATAACATAAGGACCTAAGAGCTACGGTTCCGCATAGTCTATGGTCCGCAAATAGTCAAAAAATAACATAAGGACCTAAGAGCTACGGTTCCGCAGCTATGTCAAATGATGCTCGGATAAATTACACTCATCACTAAAAATTAAAAAAAGGTTAATTCCATACTATATACCTATCTCTCAAGAAAAAAACTCAAGAACAACAAGTAAATAACTTTGATGTCTTTATATCTTTATATCCGGCACTGATTTTTGTCGAGCCTGCATCTTTTGTTGCAGAAAGCTCGACATAGGGATAGTGATCCGGCGGCGTTAGCTCACTTCTTAAAAGTTTTATATTTTAGAAGGTGGAAGACCTGGATGCTTCATACTTTGTATATAGATGCTTCATGTTACGAAGTTTCCGTCAGTCACATGTCCAATGTCCTTGACCTCATTTTCATGGTTCAGTGACCACTTGAAAAAAAAAAATCAAATTTTTTGTAATGTTGAATTCTCTCTTATTATAAGTAATAGGATAACTATATATGATATGTGCGTACCTTGCAAAGTCCTCATGTCTGTCAGACAGTTTTCACTTGACCTTGACCTAATTTCATGGATCAGTGAACAAGGTTAAGTTTTGGTGGTCAAGTCCATATCTCAGATACTATAAGCAATAGGGCTAGTATATTCGGTGTATGGAAGGACTGTAAGGTGTACATGTCCAACTGGCAGGTGTCATCTGACCTTGACCTCATTTTCATGGTTCAGTGGTTATAGTTAAATTTTTGTGTTTTGGTCTGTTTTTCTCATACTATATGCAATAGGTCTACTATATTTGTTGTATGGAATGATTGTTAGGTGTACATGTCTAGCGGGCAGATGTCATGTGACCCTGACCTCATTTTCATGGACCAGTGGTCAAAGCTAAGTTTTTGAGTTTTGGTCTTTTTATCTAATACTATATGCCATAGGTCAACTATATTTGATGTCTGGAAATATTTTATGATCTTTATGTCAGTCGTGCAGGTTTTATTTACCGTGACCTCATTTTCAAGGTTCATTGCAAAGTGTTAAGTTTTTACACGACCGCAAAATTTGAAAAATTTTTCGTCGTATATTGCTATCACGTTGGCGTCGTCGTCGTCGTTGTCCGAATACTTTTAGTTTTTGCACTCTAACTTTAGTAAAAGTGAATGGAAATCTATGAAATTTTAACACAAGGTTTATGACCACAAAAGGAAGGTTGGTATTGATTTTGGGAGTTTTGGTCCCAACATTTTAGGAATAAGGGGCCAAAAAGGGCCCAAATAAGCATTTTCTTGGTTTTCGCACTATAACTTTAGTTTAAGTGAATAGAAATCTATGAAATTTTGACACAAGGTTTATGACCACAAAAGGAAGGTTGGGATTGATTTTGGGGGTTTTGGTTCTAACAGTTTAGGAATTAAGGGCCAAAAAAGGGCCCAAATAAGCATTATTCTTGGTTTTCGCACAATAACTTTAGTATAAGTAAATAGAAATCTATGAAATTTTAGCACAAGGTTTATGACCACAAAAGGAAGGTTGGGATTGATTTTTGGAGTTGAGGTCACAACAGTTTATGAATTAGGGGCCAAAAAGGGGCCCAAATAAGCATTATTTTTGGTTTTTGCACCATAACTTTAGTATAAGTAAATAGAAATCTATGAATTTAAACACAAGGTTTATGACCATAAAAGGAAGGTTGGGTTTAATTTTGGGAGTTTTGGTCCTAACAGTTTAGGAATCAGGGGCCCAAAGGGTCCAAAATTGAACTTTGTGTGATTTCATCAAAAATTGAATAATTGGGGTTCTTTGATATGCCGAATCTAACTATGTATGTAGATTCTTAATTTTTGGTCCTGTTTTCAAATTGGTCTACATTAAGGTCCAAAAGGTCCAAAATTAAACTTAGTTTGATTTTATCAAAAATTGAATCCTTGGTGTTCTTTGATATGCTGAATTTAAAAATGTACTTAGATTTTTAATTATTGGCCTAGTTTTCAAGTTGGTCCAAATGGGGGTCCAAAATTAAACTTTGTTTGATTTCATCAAAAATTGAATAAATGGGTTCTTTGATATGCCAAATCTAACTGTGTATGTAGATTCTTAATTTTTGGTCCAGTTTTCAAATTGGTCTACATCTATAAGGTCCAAAGGGTCCAAAATTAAACTAAGTTTGATTTTAACAAAAATTAAATTCTTGGGCTTATTTGATATGCTTTATCTAAATATGTACTTTGATTTTTGATTATGGGCCCAGTTTTCAAGTTGGTCCAAATCAGGATTCCATATCAAGTATTGTGCAATAGCAATTAATTTTCAATTGCACAGTATTGCACAATAGCAAGAAATATCTAATTGCACAATATTGTGCAATAGCAATTAATTTTCAATTGGAGTTATCTTTCTTTGTATAGAATAGTAGTTGATAATATATGTTGGAAATTTGCCAGACATGACTATGATGTCATTTTCTATTTTTATTTGCCAATAACTTTATGTAAATAACTTCATTGGAAATTTGCCAATATAAAATGTTGCTGATCAAGCTTTTTTTCCTTATCTTATCTAAAATGTTTTTAGATAATGTATGTTGGAAATTTGCCAGACATGACTATGATGTCATTTTCTATTTTTATTTGCCAATAACTTTATGTAAATAACTTCATTGGAAATTTGCCAATATGAAATGTTGCTGATGAAGTTTTTTGTATTGTTTTAATTATACAATAAACAAGTTATATTCACTTTTACTACCAACCAATCTGTACCATTCAGTGATAACAAGCACTTTATTTTACATTTTAATATTTTATGATGTATTTAAAAGAGTAGTTATTGTTGCAAACTCCATTAGAAATTTGAATTGATATCAGTTTTTCTTAAATTATAAGTAATGGGTCAACTATATATGTTGTATAGAAGCATTGTTAGCTGTACATGTCTGCCTGGCATGTTTCATCTGACCCCGACCTCATTTTCAAGGTTCATTGGTGTTTGTTTAGTTATCTTAGTTAATGTTAAGTTTATGTGACAGTTGTAATAAAGCTTAGCTTTATACTTAGGACTATCAACATAATATCAATGATTAGTATAGAAGGCGAGACATTTCAGCGCGTGCACTCTTGTTTTAATTATACAACATGTACAAATTATTTATTTGTTTTATAGTGGTGAGTCTGCATTCAAAACCATGAATACTTCATTTGGTTGGGCAAAGAGACCAATGATGCACAGAATAGGAGATATCAAAGATGATTTACCAGTAACCTTCATTTATGGTTCAAGGTCATGGGTAGACAGTAATACTGGATTTCATGCTAAATATCTACGCCATGAGAGTTATGTAGATGTACAGGTAAATTGGTAGCCATTACAAGATGTGAACTGGAGGCAAATTTAAGGAGGCAGGAGCCTCCAGTCCCTTTTTTGTCTGAAAATTTTGGTTGATTATAAAGGAAATTACTGAAGTAGACTGGAGCAGGCCCCCTCTTAGGCAGTCAGTGTGCCCTAACTCATTTTATTTTACTAAGATATATGTAATGCTAGACAGAGGTCATGGAGGTTAGTAGATTTTAAAAAGAATTTGGTACATTGTATATGTCTAACAAATCTTTTGGACAAAAAGTTTTGTTTAATTTATTCATCTCATTTTAAGTGCATACTACATTGTAGTAAATTTGAATAAGTATTAGCAGACAAAATTTTTATAATTTCTCTGACCGCAATTATTAAATTCCTTTAATTTCACTATTTGTGAATCATATTTCTGTCATTAGTTTTGCTATTTGATCTTAAGGTCAACGAAGGTTCTTGTTATGGTGTGTGCATGAGTCTTGAATGCTATGTTTTCTGTTTCAATGTGTCATTTCATGAACCCATGCATTGACAGTACTTCTACATATACTAGTACATATAGTATAAAAGGAATTTGAGTTGTACATTTGTTTCATTTGTATATTATCTTCTGTTTAACTTTATTGTTATAATTGTATTCTAACATTCCATTCATGGAAGACCCACAAAGGCTTTCGGACATGTAACTATGGCAACTGTTTGATTTCAGGTTGTGCGAGGTGCTGGACATCATGTATATGCCGACAGACCTGAACCTTTTAACTTCCTAGTCCAAAGAATCTGTGATGCTGCTGATAAAGACGATGTCCCTCCTATTCGTACAAGTCGTACTTCAATAAACTTAACCAAAGAACAGTCCAGCCCAGACATTACATTAGATGCTGTCAATAGTCAGTTATGATGATAAATTGTTTTAGATATTTAATTTATTTAGATTTAAACATGCACAACAATGCAAAATTAGAGTTACCGTTATTGATGTCTATGGTAATTATTATACTACACTCAGGACTTTAAAAGTTGTTAGTATTTATAGAATAAATAATGGAAGAATTGAAATAGAGAAAAATATTAAACGAGTGACCAAAAAACACATTAATTCACGTATAAATGTGTTAATTATCAGTGTTGTTCCATCACGAGTTGAATATTTTTTTATATTTGAGTTCTTTGATTGGTTATTCTTTTTATTAAATTGGCAAATGACTTTTTTAATGAAATTGATGTAAAAAATGCATAAGCAATTTGTTTTCATCCGACGTTACCGATGTCTTGACAACGCCTTTTGTTGCATTTTAAATTATCGATTTTTATATAACTGGGAAATCAATGTAATTAATTGCAACCAATGTAATAGTTACATTTATCTCAATTTTGGCATTTCAATGAATATTTTTATACTGAATCTATACTGACTCACCTCAAATATGAAGATGAAAAATTGTTTTATTTTTTACTTAATTAGTCTTAAAGTAAATATTAAAGATTGCATTAAAACTCATCTTAGCTGATCAGAATGAGATCACTACTGTTCAGTGGTTGATCCACTAGGGTACACCTTTCTGACATTTTAGTTGATGAGATACCTAGTTTAAACCTTCCTGTAAGGCAGTGATGTAAAGACTTTAAGTTGTTGAGTAGGTGTAACTGTAATAAAGAACTTAATTTAGTTAATCAACTCTTTAACAATGGATTTTCACATCCATCCAAGCCAAATTCAATTTTAACCAGGGACAGGGATTTGTTTTGTGATGTGTGTCCGATAATTAAGTGACAGATTGTAGATATTATTTATGTTTTGCCAATATATTAATAGTGTTCACCATTCAATACTGTATGTGATATCATTAATCATTTTCATCATTTTCATCTCATGCACTACAGAATATGTGTATTACCCATTTCTGCCCTCTTTATTTACTTATGTTGATATATATGCTGACAATTGTGATTTGTAAAGTGTGTACACATTTTTTTTATTCTTTGGTTTGTAAAAGTATAAAGTTCAATAGATTTTATATATTGTTGATACTTTTATTTTTGTGGGTCCAAATTTTGTGGATTAGGAAAACATGTATTTTCATGGATATTTGCAATGTATTTCCTAGTTTTAATTCTCCATACAATCTTAAGCCTACAGGAAATTAGGATTTCCTTTAACACTGAAATTAATGGTAAACCTTAATCCATGTAATGCACAAGATTTGTAACCCCACAAACAATACTAAATCAATAGTTATCAAATACATGTATATATTTGGACTTCACAATTGAGTAATATTAAACCAAGCTCACTGAATAAAAAACATTTCACAATTGCTTCTGTTATTAGAAGTGTAATATGATTGATATATATGCAAAATGTCTACATTATTTTATTTATGAGCACATTGTTATTTTTATGTTATTTTATGGACATTTTCATCACGAAAATACCTGTTATTAGGACAATACTTTGTCTTGTGTTTTAGCATTTAAGAAAGAAAATGTAGGTACAGTCATACATGTATATTGAATAATTACTATTCAAGCTCTTGAAATAGAATGATTCAGAAAAGAAATAATCCTTTATAGTTTTGATGCATTGGTTGTCAAAAGACTTGAAATCATCTCATTGGTTTAATATTTTTAAGAATATATTGTTTTTTACTGAAAACTGACATAGTTCATTCCCCCTATTACATTTGAAGTGACTATAAGCATCCACTACCCTGACCCAAGACCCAATAGAATAAGCTTTAGCAAAAAATGCTGCTTTTCAGCTTTATTTTCATTTGAAAAATTTAATAATTAGTATTAAAAACCTAATCATTGTAGAAAAATAGACCAAAGATTCATTCTTAATACAATTTGATTTTCCTGTAATTGTTATACATTTCATACACATGTATCCATTATATCATGTTGTTTGTTGTTATATGCATCTGTGATTTATTCATTAATATTTCAACCATGACCATGATGACAAAGATATTTTATGATGAATAAAAATGTTGAAGATATAATTTATTATTTATTATTTCAATAAATTAGCAATACATCTTTTTTTAAAAGGCCCAAATATTGAAATGAAAGACTTTCCAATAAGTCTAAATATAAAAAAGAAGATGTGGTACATTTGTATGATTGCCAATGAGACAACTATCTACAAAAGACCAAAATGACACAGACATTAACAACTACAGGTCACCGTACAGTCTTCAACAATGAGCAAAGCCTATACCGCATAGTCAGCTATAAAAAGCCCCAATAAGACAATGTAAAACATTAAAAAAAAAAACCATTAACAGCACTTAGATAACATACTAAAGATTTGGTTTATGTAAATACTCTACTGTAAACCAACAATTTGTTAACAGTGAGTGATTTGTTTATTTTATATATGTTGTACCAGATATGTAAAACTTGGATCTTCTCTTGTATGAATACATACAGATAGAAATTAACAACAATTAATCACCACAAAGTCAACTGGAAAGAACTGATCATCAAAAAAATATCTGCAAAAATAAGTAAGTCTACAGTATTAGAACTATTTTCTATAAACTATCTTAAGCTTGAGCAATGTTTGATTTAATCATTTTTTTAAGTTCCAACATATAAACCCTTATAAATCTTGTCTTAATTGTTTTGGAAATACAGGAAATATCAGTATATTATGTGTTGACGCTGATATTGCAGAAAAGAAATAGATGGTAAACATTTTGGTCACTGTTTTTTCAAAAGGGTAAATTGGGTATTAAGTCAAACTTTTTTATTTATTAATTATGTTTGACAATCATTTAAAAAAATATCGTGTTTATTTCAGATAAATAATTCAATTTTGATTTATAGATTTGTACACCAATAAATATGTGTGAATTTCTCAGGATCAACTTTTATTTGATATAAAGGCAACAGTAGTATACCTCTATTTGAAAGTCATAAATTGATTGAGAAAAAAACTCGAACTGAGGAAAACAACAAAACAACAGAAACACTGAAGTGCAATAAAAAAAACCAACAAAGAAACGACAATGCAACACACAGAGAAACGAACTATAAGTTTGTCTTCTACATAAAACAAATAAAAATTGAGTGTATCCTCTTTACTTGTCTTAAGCAATCTCACAAAGATCAAAAGTACTTAATTGTTTGATTTTTTTTAGCAGTTCAGGAAACCACTTTCACCTATAATAAAGGTGTAGTAGACAGCAAAAATGCAAAAAGGACAAACATATCAATGATGTATTATACTGTATTAAAGCAAGTGTTTAAAGTGATTGAAAGCTATTTTTGGGGTAAAGATTGCATGAAATGCAATCAAAACCTTATGTTACTGACTCGATATCTGAATCTTCCAAGGCTTATCACTACCTTTTTGATACACAAAATATAGTGCATTGATCATAACATTCTATACATCCTATCCATGAACATTTACAGAAATTTATCAAGATATTCAAGTCACTAAACGAGGTTACACCTTTCAAGAAAATTTCATAACTTTTGCAAAGTATAGGAATCTAATATATGTTCTTAAAATATAAATGATGTCATTGTCAATGTCATCTTTAAAAATTGGAGTTATCTCCCATTGTTGAGCTATAATGCTTTATTGACAATGCAATATTTAATCATACTTCCCACTGATAAATTAACTCACTCTTTACCTTCAGAGCTTACAAGCACCTTCACTATATTGTACTAATAAAAATTCGTTTTCTAATTGTTGAAGGTTGTATGTTGACCTGTGTACG
Organism: Mytilus edulis; assembly: GCA_019925275.1. NCBI lineage: Eukaryota > Metazoa > Mollusca > Bivalvia > Mytilida > Mytilidae > Mytilus > Mytilus edulis. The sequence goes on from CM034352.1 coordinate 34,452,030, forward strand.
TAGTTGTTCATATTCATGTCCTTCGGTCTGTCCGTTTGAACTCAGCATACCACATCCAACTTGGTCCAGATGGAGTGGTTGCAAACCTTGATTCTTAATTGTCTATAAGAAATGTTTTATAGAAGAGTCTACATCTGCACCATAAATATTCAAAGCTCCTTTTTATGTCATCTCTATAACATATGTCTTTATTTTTTTTATATTTTTCTTCCTGAACTACAGAGGCGAATTCGGATGTCTTGTTAAGGTACAAACCTCATTAACTCTTAAAATCATCAGTTTCATCATGTTTTTTAATTAAAGTGTTATATCTGAGTTTAAAAGCTACCATATAAAAGGATAAACATATGACAAAAGTGATGAAACGTGCAAAATTAAATTTCTGAAGGTGACCTTATTGGTACCACGAAAGACACATCGTGAAAAAGATCCATGAAAACACACACACAAAAACCTGCTCTAAGCTTAGGATCTCCTCTTCCTTATTTCAATAAGAGGTGAAATCCTGCCAGCAGAAAATGTATAATTAAAGGATGGGTGAGAGCTTTGCTTTTTTGTCCCTCTTTCATTTTGTGTTTCTCTCTTTTATTTTTTTGTCCTATTTGTAGCCATACTTTCGAGAGCACACCAGCTCATTAATGCATGATTGAACTTTGCATAATTTGACTGTCGTATTAAATTGGTGGACGTTTCGTTCCCGAGTGTATCACCAGCCCAGTAGTCAGCATTTCGGTTTTGACATGAATATCAATTATATGGAAATTTTTATAAATTTGCTGTTTACAAAATTATGAATTATTCGAAATACTAAGGATTTTCTTATTCCAGACATAGATTACCTTAGTCGTATTTTGCATTACTTTTTGGGAATGTTGGGTCCTCAATGCTCTTCAATTTTGTACTTGTTTAGCTTTATAACAATTTTGATGTGAGCGTCACTGATGAGTCTTGTGTAGACGAAACGCGAGTATTGAGTTTTAAATTACAAGTCTGGAGACTTTTCTTAGGAAAATGTCGACTGTACATAATATCTGCCTCTTGACATGATATGGTGTTTAATCAAATTGACAATGTGCGAATGCCTTGAAGAATAAATTAATGCATTTCAATACTTCAATAAACTGAGGAGCTTGTAATGAAATGAATGGGGCGGGCCTGCCTTTGCCAATCTCCGAGATATACAGATTGAATAACATAACCAGACATGTTGTGATCACTTGTTAAAGGTTCAATTAATTCGATATCCAAGTTTAAAACCCTTTCCCCACCACCATGACCACATAGAACTTTGTTTTACATTCCCAATGATTGCAAAATATCTGCCGGAGAATCAATGTACAACACAGTCGTGTTTTGACTGCTTCATTCAGTAACTAAGTAAACATGTTGGGGAAGCAGAATCATACAATACTGAAAGCGTGTAAAGGTGATATATATACAACATAATACGAAAATCGACGATAACCGAGTTATGCCCCCACAATTACCCGTAAAGTCTTAAATTCCCAGTGAAGACATAAAAAAGTTATATACAAAGTAACAATTGATAGATACAAAGTATCAAAAAAGTTTTGCAGCTCCGGTTTTTAGGTTTGATCTTTCAGGTTTCCATATGAGGTGAATTTCTCGATTGTAAGCAAATATATGCTATAATGTTGTATAGTCTGTGTAATATTTTCTTGTTATATACTTGAACCATTATTCGACAGATGTTTTTTCAACATAACTCACGCTTAGAAAATGACAACCCAAAATGCTAATTAATTTTCGAATCCGACGCATAAATCTACGCCAGGGACGGCCTGTAAAAGTCGCCTGTCCGGCAGTGGTCGCGGATAAGGGGTTTTGTCCACATTCTTAGTCAAATAGAAACATGGCCGTATAATTTTTGATAACGAGACCCTTTATTCAGCTTAAACTGAGAAGTAAAGTTTGGTTAGTATGTGTCCTTAGCTAGACTCTACGGATATTTATGGAAGCTTATAATAGTCACGAGTTGATCAGTTCTCAGTTCAACTTGTTGACATAAATAAGCGGTAAAGTTGCATTATATCCAACCTTGTGAACTTGATAGTGTGTACTTGTTTAGCTTTTTTCTAAACTTTCCGACTTCCAGAAAGTATACTTGTTAACTTCTTCTGAACAAGTTTACTTTGACAAAGTGAACAAAAAGTATAGACTCGCCTTGTGTACATGGTCTTTGTTCACTTGTAACATACAACTAGTCTGATAGTAGCATTGAAACACATCTTGTATACTTCATTTTGTGTACTTGTTTAGTTGTTTTCTAAACTTTCCGACTTTCCGAAAGTGCACTTGTTAACTTCTTCTGAACAAGTTTATATCAACAAAGTGAAAAAAATGTTTATTCTCATCTTCTGGTGTTGTTTTTGTTGACTTTTCTTGCTAAGAAGGTTTACTTGTCGAGTTGTTTCTCACCTTTCTCCTTTACTGAAGGTATACTTGTATTGATTGTATGTAACTAAGTGTGCTTTTCACAAATGCACTTGCTTTGGAAATGTTGCAAGTTTACTTGTTGAAAGTCAACTTGGTCTGAAATCTGTCGGTAGGGCTTGATACTTTAACCACGTGGTCTCAGTGGATATTTTGCGTACAACTCTATCCTGTCTGGAAGCATTGCAAATAATTAAATTTTAAATTTCAGGCAATAACTTAATGCTTAGGCGTTAGCCTATTGCCTAGGATATGTAAACAAGTCTAAATTGAAGACAACGTTCAAACCTACGAGGGCGTTGTATAAAAACTCTCAGTTTTTATACGTGTGCATGCAAAACATATTTCTTGGGAGAGGGTCTAAATACAAAACAAACAACACTTTCCAAAAGACTAAACAGTGTAAGAATATATTTTAACAAAACGCATTGGACTAGCAGTTCGAACAACTAATGTTCTTTAACACTGCTGACTGCCATGGTTATTGCAAAATAAATAGATCATCCAATGGAACAAAGACGATCTTAAAAATCAATTTAATACCAAACAGAAAACAATAACGTGCGGAAAATATGGTATATTCCGCAAATATAATGTGCAAAAGTTTGGTACACCATATCTGGATTTCGACAAATAATGTCTCTTCAGTGATGTTAGGAATCAAAACGGTAATTGGAAGGCAATGTAATTTAATTTGGGGTCGAAATAGGATGAACATATATATATATGTATAGTAATTTTTTGGATAGAAATTTAAGTGATAGTATACCCATTTTAAAATAAGATGTGGCACATTGCCAATGAGACAACTTTCTATCCAAGACCCTCGATAGTACGAATGTAGGCAAAAAGTTAGACAAAAAGTCACAAATCAGTGTTGAGATTTTTGTTCTTAGAACAAGAAAACAAATAATGTTCTTGAACTATTATATATAAAAAATGTATAAAGCAATTTAGTTATTAAAATGTATTCAATAAGTATTATAAATTATCAAATATTATGAAAACAAAATATTAAAATGGCTTGGTATTTAATTCTGTCGCACCTTTTATAACTTGCTTAAATGTATGGTTTTGCTCATTGTCGAAGGCTTTATGGTGACATCTACGTCGTTTGATCTCGGGTGGATAGTTGTCTCATTGGCAATCATTACAGTTGTCTGCATCTACTTATAACATATTGCTACATTGTATGTGCGTTCATATGTCCTTTTGCGTTTCAAAAGAAACTACAGTGTGGGAACGGAACTTTTGGTCATTCGTGAGACTGTCAAGCGGGGCTCCAACATTTGAAAAATAACAAGTTGCTTTATGAAAACTCTGATAAACTAAAATGTTACTATATAACGTTTCTGCTTCAAGTTTTTAGTAGCTAAAACATTCTATATGGAAATATGAACCAAATAAATAATAAAAAATTTATATGCATCAAACGTTTTCCGTAGAATGGAGGAGCTCCGAGTAGAACGATCAAAACTGTAACAGAGCAGCGATCAAAAATGTCAAATAACCATTGAAAACCCATTCATTGCTACCAGAAATTCACATGTACCTTTTTTTATATTTAGTTTTGCTTGTATGAAAGTTTCAAAGCCATTGTCCCAATAGAAATCAAAATATGCTCATTTTCTCCATGCAGGATATTTTTCTTGGCTGTACAATCGCTTGCTAATTTACTGTACAATCACTTGGAGCTTTCCTGTACAATCACCTGGAGCTTTCCTGTTAAATCGGTTGGCCAAGTAGACTACTACGAAAGGATGGTAGTATATCTTTACTTATAATGACTACATGGTTGAACTAACAAGCAAGATAGTCAAATATATAGCTTTACCTACACACTCAATGCATTTTGCTGTTATAGTTTCTAGTGTTTACGTTTTTTTTTCGTGTTTTTGTTTCATATATAATTATAACACTCAAGTAGGAAATTCTTACTGCTTTCTCGTTTACCACATTCATGATCATCTTATATTTTCAATGAGACTTCTGTCATATAAATATTTAATAATACTACTACAATCCAATGCAACATATGTCAAAATGGCAGTTAAACACCTCTTCTGATATTGTCCATGATAGTTTTAGAAGATGACCCGATCATTCAACTGATTTTTATAGTTTGGTCTTGTGAGCTGTGTTGTGCTGTTATACCAGTCCCAGTTTCGGGGAGGAATGAGCGTACATAAAACAATTATTTTTACGGGAGCTTTTTTCCATCAGTAGATATAGCTTGTAATAAACAGATATCTCATTTGCAATTATACCACATCTTCATATTTTAATATCATGTGTATTGATCTATACGGTTTTTTTTTTGTTCCGTGAATAACTACCACGAATTCCTTCACCAAGAAAGAATATCCCGATCCCGTTCTGAAACATTCTTTGTTGTATTGATCAAATACGTATATATTAAAAAAAATGCTGGTAAATAATTATAATTTATGTTAACTTCAAATATGCTTGACCTTTCAGAACCTCTAGTCACCTTTTCGGTATATATAAATATTTATTTTGTACAAGGATTATTCTCATTTGGATCATTTTAAAAAAATGTAGAATTTTCAGTACACCCATGCTATTTTTTTTTTTATTTCTAATGGAAATTTCAGTTGTAATGGTTTAAATGAAAGCTTGTCGGATTTGTGATTCAGAACATTAATAATAAACACACATTACATCTTTTTGATAAGATTAAAGTGCATTTAAGTCCGATTTTTGGGGTATTTGTGTGCGTACAGTGTCAGAAAAACACATTTCAAATGATTTTTTTCTGATTTTCTGATCGCCTTGATATCTGCAAAAGGAACTTTTAAAGAACGTTAATTATTACTCTAACGAAAAATCGTAGCTTCTTTATCATTGTATGTAACATGTTATCTACAAACGAAATTCAATCAGCGTACGGGAGGTTCATGTCTATCCTGTTACCACTACTTAAATCAGTCGTTAAATTATTCTCCCTATGAATATTGAATCAGTCAAAATATTTCAAAAGTGCAAAGTAATCTTTACATTTAAAATGCCCCGTTTCTTGAACGACAGTGTATAGAGAAAAGAAATCTCAACACATTTAGTGAAAAAAAAAGCGTACTTTTCATGTCTATGTTGTTACCAACAGTTTTAATTAATTACACCAACAGTATGATTGTGAAAAGTGCAATAACGTGTTGGAAACCAAATTCACAATAGAAAACCATAATCACTAAATGACTTCACCAAAGGGAGTAGTTATTTCACTAAAATTTCTATCCAAAAAATTACTATACATATATATATATATATGTTCATCCTATTTCGACCCCGAATTAATTGCCTTCCAATAACCGTTTTGATTCCTAACATCACTGAAGAGACATTATTTGTCGAAATCCGGATATGGTGTACCAAACTTTTGCACATTATATTTGCGGAATATACCATATTTTCCGCACGTTATTGTTTTCTGTTTGGTATTAAACTAATTATTAAGATCGTCTTTGTTCCGTTGGATGATCTGTTTATTTTGCAATAACCATGGCAGTTGGCAGTGTTAAAGAACATCAGTTGTTCGAACTGCTAGTCAAATGCGTTTTGTTAAAATATATTCTTTCACTGTTTAGTCTTTTGGAAAGTGTTGTTTGTTTTGTATTTAGACCCTCTCCCAAGAAATATGTTTTGCATGCACACTTATAAAAACTGAGAGTTTTTATCCAACGCCCTCGTAAATTTGAACGTTGTCTTCAATTTAGACTTGTTTACATATCCTAGGCAATAGGCTAACGCCTAAGCATTAAGTTATTGCCTGAAATTTAAAATTTAATTATTTGCCATGCTTCCAGACAGGATAGAGTTGTACGCAAAATATCCACTGAGACCACGTGGTTAAAGTATCAAGCCCTACCGACAGATTTCAGACCAAGTTGACTTTCAACAAGTAAACTTGCAACATTTCCAAAGCAAGTGCATTTGTGAAAAGCACACTTAGTTACATACAAACAATACAAGTATACTTTCAGTAAAGGAGAAAGGTGAGAAACAACTCGACAAGTAAACCTTCTTAGCAAGAAAAGTCAACAAAAACAACACCACTAGATGAGAATAAAACATTTTGTTCACTTTGTTGATATAAACTTGTTCAGAAGAAGTTAACAAGTGCACTTTCGGAAAGTCGGAAAGTTTAGAAAACAACTAAACAAGTACACAAAATGAAGTATACAAGATGTGTTTCAATGCTACTATCAGACTAGTTGTATGTTACAAGTGAACAAAGACCATGTACACAAGGCGAGTCTATACTTTTTGTTCACTTTGTCAAAGTAAACTTGTTCAGAAGAAGTTAACAAGTATACTTTCTGGAAGTCGGAAAGTTTAGAAAAAAACTAAACAAGTACACACTATCAAGTTCACAAGGTTGGATATAATGCAACTTTACCGCTTATTTATGTCAACAAGTTGAACTGAGAACTGATCAACTCGTGACTATTATAAGCTTCAATAGATATTGTTGAACTTCAAGTTCAAGTTGAATTTCGGGCTCTAAATTTTGGGTTAGATTTCATATTTCATGTTCAGAACATGTTTACTTTAATTGTCTTCTGATGAATTAACTAACTTCACAGTACTGTATCTGAAGGTAGTCAGTTAACTGCATGAATGAAAGGATATATATCACATTATTAACAAAAATCGCTAAAATGAAGGAGATACCAAGAATTATAACTCAATACTTTTAAATGAAAAGAACATAAATTTGAATAGTGAAAAATTAATTGATTATAAAAGTGTATGGAATGAGGATGTTCTTCATTTGTATAGTTTTTTATAGGCCAATGCCCATATTATTTATCTTTTAAAAATAAAGTTTATTTGATGACAATGAATTTATTTTAATATATAATTATCTATTTATATAATTTCTTTATATATTTTCCCAAGGATTTGTATAGTAAGATACTATACAAATCCTTGATTTTCCAAAGTTATCCTTTATTATATATTTTTGCATCCCTAATAACTTCTTTTTTTCCGGAGAATGTCCCTGTTAAGTTTTAATTTTCCTTTTACATCGTTGCAAGGGAAGCAACTCCACAGATACAATGGAAACTAATAATGTTTTGAAAATTTGTCCACCAGAAGATTCAATGAAAGACTGCAAAACTGACATTAAATGTCCGATTGTTAATTGTGATAAAGTTGTATTTTCATCAGGGAGTCTTCGAATGCATTTAACACGAAGCCATGGGATATCTGAGGTAATTCTTCGTCACCACACCCACCCAGACAGGGTATCGGGACCGTTCGCCCTAATAACATATCCGCCCTAGGTCCGTTCGCTCTGAGTTCGTTCGCCCTACTTCAAAAATATTAGTATTGAGGTCATTTCATGAAGTTGAATAAACTTATTCAGATATTTCTATGGTAAATTATATCATCATGATCATGTATATTCTTGAAATTTATGGATTTGTTTAGGATCATAAATTGTTCAATGACAAAATAATTTGAATCCCTGGTTTTGTTTTGATAAAATATTCAGCTTGAAATTAATAAAAACAATGATGTAGTACGAACTGTAAATTATGAAACGGATAAAATTTACAAGTTCATTTATTTATACTCTAGCCTAAGACTAGTCATAGTGCATACATTCGTGATTGACTGAATACAATTATTTTGTTAACAAATATCAATAAAGATAAATACATTGTATTCCAGTATTCTACTCTGCAAATCAAAGGGAAAAATTAATGATAAATATTCTGTCAATTTTTCAACAAACTTTAACATATTTTCTTCAAATACTTAAAATAATGCGACAGACAACAATTAGAATAAAACTAAAAATCACGGCAAATGGACCCTGGGCGAACAGGTATCAGGGCGAACAGGTACTAGGGCGAACATGAATCAGGGCAAACAGACCCGGATTCCCAAGACAGCTACTGGACTGAGTGATGGAGATGACTGTACTAAAATATATGTTGGCATGACACAGGTTATCTTCTTCTGATATATGTCATGTATGTTATGATGGTATGATACAATGTACTAAACCCCTAACGGGAAGGATTGTGCCTGATGTTCATATGATGAAATCATAATCTTTCAGTCAGTTTAATTGAAGTCTGGAGCTGGCATGTCAGTTAACTGCTAGTAGTCTGTTGTTATTTATGTATTATCATGATTATTGTCATTTTGTTTATTTTCTTTGGTTACATCTTCTGACATCAGACTCAGACTTCTCTTGAACTGAATTTTAATGTGCGTATTGTTATGCAATTACTTTTCTACATTGGCTAGAGGTATAGGGGGAGGGTTGAGATCTCGCAAACATGTTTAACCCCGCCGCATTTTTGCGCCTGTCCCAAGTCAGGAGCCTCTGGCCTTTGTTAGTCTTGTATTATTTTAATTTTAGTTTCTTGTGTACAATTTGGAAATTAAATAAAGAACTGCTGAACCAACGCCTCTTATGTTTTGTGCTGGTAGAGTTCCCTTAAGTGGATACCAGATGGTATGCAGGGTTGATATTTAAAAACACATTTTATTTATACACTTACCATTATAATAGTTTACAACCATTTTAAAGTTAAAAACAATTCGAAAAATTATAGATTAACTCTAAATTTAGTAACTTCATTTGCATTGTACTATGTTTGATTCATTTTCTGTTCAACATTACATAATGATATAGAGTATCCCATAGCAACGTCAACAATGGACAATTATGACGTCACATACATGATACCATTTTTTTGTACTTCAGGGGATCTAATTTTGTATACTTTGTCCTGATGAAGCCGATCTAATCGGCGAAACATGTCGACAATAAAAGATGCAGTTTACTTAAGTGTTGTTGTGAATGTAGCGGAATTTGGAAATTAGTATGGCGTTCATTATCACTGAACTAGTATATATTTGTTTAGGGGCCAGCTGAAGGACGACTCTGGGTGCGGGAATTTCTCGCTACATCGAAGACCTGTTCGTGACCTTCTGCTGTTGTTTTTTTCTATGGTCGGGTTGTTGTCTCTTTGGCACATTCCCCATTTCCATTCTCAATTTTATTTAGTTGTCTCAACACCAGATAAGGGCAAGAATAGTCTACATAATTATGAATCCTTGACTATTTTTTTGCTTTGACTTTTACTCCTTCCTTTCGTAGATGAAGTTGAAGAAATTGTATAACTATAAAAATTAAATTATAAAAGTTCCTGGGTAACACGTCTGACCGAATAACACTGTTATTATCTGAATAAATTTTTTTATGACCAAATAACACTTGAAATTTTAATATTAGCACATATTGGTGACTTTTCAACATTGTTTATTAAATAATATTGTATTATAAGTGTATTTGATAACTTAAAAATGATTTACAGCAATAGACAACTTTCGAGTTCGATGCATTTCTGTCAAAAACTCTGGTTTAAGTGAACGTCATTTGTGCGTTTAGGGGGCGTCGTCACTTCCATTCCAATGTTGAGCGAGTGGTTGGAAAACTATAATTCTATATTGTACAAATCATTCGGCAAATTGAATTCTCAAAATTGACAATCAGCATTGCTGTCATTAGGGAATTGTCATTAAGTACCTACAGAACAACCATTATTTCTAGTTTATCCTGCACAATGAAGATCACTAAGACACTTGATGAACATAAATAGTGCAGGGATACAGGCGACCCCCTCTATCTGGTAAATGACGTCATAAAGGTGCGTATAATTGACGAGTTTTTTTCGGTGACGGAGGAACTCGAAAGAGGTCTATTAGATAAGTTCATAAAGATCGTTTTAAATATAGTGTCCACAAGTGTTTACATCCAACATGGCGACCATGTCACATCGATTGGTCGTCATATTGGATGTAAACACTACATGTATATATATAAAGATCTTAATGAACTTCCCTGCTTATTATATAAATCATTTTAAAGTTATGAAACATTTAAAATATACTTATCTTTAATGATCAATTTAAAAAAAGTTACTAATACATGTATGTGCTAATATTAAAATTTCAAGTGTTTTTTTTGTCATTACAAGTGTTATTCGGATAATAACTGTTATTCCGTCATTTGTGGTACAGAAAATTCCTATACTCTACAACACAGATTTCATCATAACAAAAAAAAAGTGAGTTACAGACTGACTCGGAGTTCTCTTGAACTGAATTTTACTGTGCCTATTGTTATGTGCTCACTTTTCTACATTGGCTAGAGGTATAGGGAGAAGGTTGAGATTTCAGTCATAAACATGTGTAACCTCGCCGCATTTTTGTGTCTGTCCCAACTCAGGAGACTCTGGCCTTTGTTAGTCTTGTAAATATTTTTAATTTTAGTTTCTTGTGTATAACTTGGAGTTTAGTTTGGCATTCATTATCACTAAACTAGTATATATATTTGTTTAGGGGCCAGCTGAAGGACGCCTCCGGGTGCGGAAATATCTCGCTGCATTAAAGACCTATTGGTGACCTTTTTCTGTTGTCTGTTCTATGGTGGGGTTGTTGTCTATTTGACACATTCCCCATTTCCATTCTCAATTTTTGTCTCGCTTGACAGAGTAAAAAAGCGAGACATAGGTATGCTGTTTCCAGCTACAGCATCAACAATGTATTAGTTTGTGATAAGGTCTAGTTTATGGTGAACCACAAGTGGTAGGTCAATGATATTTGGTATGCAGTTGTATAAGCATTGGCATATCTCATTTCCATGTAGATAATTTGGCTCTGCCCCCTTAGTCATGGTCTATTGACTTTGAAATTTCTTTTAAGTTATCATGTATTAGTTTGTGATTAGGTCAGTTCAAGGGGAACCATTAGTGGGAAACCAATGTTAATTGGTATTCAGTTGTAAAAGCATTGACACATCTCATTTCCATGGAGAATATTTGGCCTCGCCCCTCAGTCACAGTCTAATGACTTTGAAACTTATCCTAGTTTACATGTATTAGTTTGTGATTAGATCAGGTTAAGATGAACTGCTAATGTTAAGTCAATGTTATTTGGTATGCAAATTTATTGGCATTTGCAAGTATCGTTTCCATGGAGATTACATGTATATAGCCCCATCCCCTCTTCATGGTTCATTGTCTTTGAAACTTTTACATAGTTTACAAGTTAATGTTGGTATTTAGGTTTGGGAACGACTTATAATAAATCAATATTTGGTATGCAGTTTTATTAGCATTGGTACACCTCATTTACATGGAGATTGTTTAGCCATGTAACGCAGTCATGGTTCATTGACTTTGAATATATGCTATCTTGTGTAAGATGTTAAAGTATTGCTATTTTGATTTCAACATTTGCATGATCAAAATCACAAAAAGGCGAGACATACATGTATCTCTGTGATAACAGTTTATATATGATAATATCTGAACATCTTTTTGAGCCATATACTTTTTTAAATGTATTTGTACAATGTACATGTATATTTGAAAGGAACATTATATACCAGAAAGTTAGAAGTGTTCCTGAATATACATGTATGTATCAATACATGGAGAATGATAGCAAAATACATTATATAATATATTTAAATGAGTGGTATTTATATTTCTCTAATATGCAACATAATGCTACATGTACATGTATATAAAAATTTCATCTGCCAATCTGTCAAAGGCTTTTAACATGTTAAAAAATACAAGTTAAATTATTTTTTATAGAAGAATTTTAAAGATGGTTAATCGTATTATTTTTTTTTCAGTCAGAGAGTGATGATGCATTAAAACGAAGAATTAAAGTCGATCCTAAAGTTTACAAAGAATATCATTGTCCACGGAATGATTGCCTTTATAACATAAACTCAGAGAGGCATTTTACAAATATGGCCGGATTAAAGCAGGTATTAAATGAAATTCAAAATATATATATATATAATCTGTCTCAAACACTGATCAATACATTGTAAGATCAAAGTTAAGGTCTTTTAAATCAATAAAGTACTAAGTGTACTAACATGAACTGATTATGTTAGTGCAAATTGTAATACATGTACTGTGGATTTATAATTAATCAAGGGATACTAAGTGTTTTAGTTATTGCACTTGGACTGGTATAGTGTGTGTAACACAATTGAACTCAGTTCTTTTATTAGCTTTAATATCTTGTTTCGTGGGAAATACTGTCATGCTGAAGACATAGGAAAAAATATAATGCAAAAATTCTTAATTCTAATATTGAAAATTATTCACATTGAAGATTTTAAGAAGACAATATGTCATTTATGTCTGCTATAAATGTATAAAATTGAGAAAGGAATATATATAATTCTGCTTTATATAGATACATTTTGTACATACACTTTTGATTAGGGTTGATTTGTATACTGTTAATTCATTATTATTTGTGGGTTCAGCTAAACCACACAACCATGACAACAAAATGTTAAACAAGTTACAAATTTTATTTTTGGTTGTATTTAGACTTTGACAAAATCACAAAATCAGATATGCCCAAAAATGCATAATCTCCACAATCCACAAAAATTGGTACTCTAAAAATATGAATCCACAGTGAATGATATGAATTGACAATAAGTGATTGTGCCTTTTCCATGTCAAGAATGTTTTCTGTAGATGTAGATGTTTCCAAAAATTCCTAAATCATTATTAAGTTTATACATTTTATTCTCAACTTTTGATTTATTTATAGCTTAGTAAATGTATATGATGTGAACTCTTGTCCATCATTTGGGGTTATGTGTAGACTATTTATATTTGTTTTTTGATACTAGGTGGTTGTTTTATATCATACATTTCCACAATCTTTAATTTTATTGACAGCATTTTCTGAAAGTTCATGCAGAGAAAAAGTTTAAATGCAGTAAATGTGGTTATGGCTTTGGTATGGAGAAAGACAAGAAAAGACATGAGAGCCATTGTGGAATGAAATTTACATGTACTTCATGTCAGTGTACATATGTATCTGTTGAGGCACTCCGAACACATTGCAATAGAACACAACATCAAATACCTGAAATGTATACTAAAAGGTAATGATTCAGGACTGAGGAGGCGTAGATCTTCCTTTTTATTGGAAGATATATAGATAATGTCCAAAAAAATTTCACCATCGCTACACTTGTTGATATTTCTTCACTTCTTATTATGCCTCTCCTTACATTCATACCCTGGAAGGGTTTAGATTTCAAAATAGGATGTATTCATGTTACATTTTCAACCTGTTCATTGGTTTTCTTAACATACTTATGGATATCTTAGGCATTTTTATAAGACCGCAAAAATTAAAAAAATTTTGGTTGTATTTTGATATCACATCGTCAGCGTATAAGTATAAAGCAATCAATAAAATTTTAACACAATGTTTATAACCACAAAAGGAAGCTTGGGATTGATTTTGGGGGTTATGATGCCAAAGGTTTAGGAATAAGGAGCCCAAAAGGGGCCAAAAACAGCATTTATCTAGTTTCAGGACAAAAAGTTGTGTATTAGTATTTCAATTGTTCTGAAATTGTACCACAACGTTTAATGCCATACGTAGAAGGTTGGGATTTATTTTCAGGGGTAAGTGGGTTAGTCTAGGAATTAAGGGCCAAAAAGGGGCTAAAACAAGCATTTTTATACGACCGCAAAATTTGAAAAAAATTTCGTCGTATATTGCTATCACGTTGGCGTCGTCGTCGTCTGCGTCGTCGTCTGGCGTCCGAATACTTTTAGTTTTCGCACTCTAACTTTAGTAAAAGTGAATGGAAATCTATGAAATTTTAACACAAGGTTTATGACCACAAAAGGAAGGTTGGTATTGATTTTGGGAGTTTTGGTCCCAACATTTTAGGAATTAGGGGCCAAAAAAGGGCCCAAATAAGCATTATTCTTGGTTTTCGCACAATAACTTTAGTTTAAGTAAATAGAAATCAATGAAATTTAAACACAATGTTAATGACTACAAAAGGAAGGTTGGTATTGATTTTGGGAGTTTAGGTCCCAACAGTTTAGGAATTAGGGGCCAAAAAGGGACCCAAATAAGCATTTTTCTTGGTTTTCGCACCATGACGTTAGTATAAGTAAATAGAAATCTATGAAATTTAAACACAAGGTTTATGACCATAAAAGGAAGGTTGGTATTGATTTTGGGAGTTTTGGTCCCAACAGAATAAGGGGCCCAAAGGGTCCAAAATTAAACTTTGTTTGATTTCATCAAAATTGAATAATTGGGGTTCTTTGATATGCCGAATCTAACTGTCATGACTGTGTATGTAGATTCTTAACTTTTGGTCCCGTTTTCGAATTGGTCTACATTAAGGTCCAAAGGGTCCAAAATTAAACTTAGTTTGATTTTGACAAAAAATGAATCAGTTAGGTTCTTTGATATGCTGAATCTAAAAATGTACTTAGATTCTTGATTATTGGCCCAGTTTTCAAGTTGGTCCAAATCGGGGTCCAAAATTAAACTTTGTTTGATTTCATCAAAAATTGAATAAATGGGGTTCTTTGATATACCAAATCTAACTATGTATGTAGATTCTTCATTTTTGGTCCTGTTTTCAAATTGGTCTACACTAAAGTCCAAAGGGTCCAAAATTAAACTTAGTCTGATTTCAACAAAAATTGAAATCTTGGGGTTCTTTGATATGCTGAATCCAAAAATGTACTTAGATTTTTTATTATGGGCCCAGTTTTCAAGTTGGTCCAAATCAGGATCTAAAATTATTATATTAAGTATTGTGCAATAGCAAGTCTTTTCAATTGCAAAGTATTGCGCAATGGCAAGAAATATCTAATTGCACAATATTGTGAAATAGCAATTTTTTTTTAATTAGAGTTATCTTTCTTTGTCCAGAATAGTAAGCAAGAAATATCTAATTGCAAAATATTGTGCAATAGCAAGATTTTTTTTTAATTGGAGTTATCTTTCTTTGTCCAGAATCAACTTAAATCTTTGTTATATACAATATACAATGTATATTCACTTTTTACTACCAACTGATAAATTATAATAAATAACATTCAGTGATAACAAGCAGTTTTTTTTACATCTTAATATTTTATGATGTATTTAAATGAGTAGTTATTGTTGCAAACTCCATTAGAAATTTTAATTGAGATTAGTTTTGGAATAAGGGAAAGGGGGATGTGATTAAAAAAATTGGGTTCAATTTTTCTCATTTGAAATTTCATAAATAAAAAAGAAAATTTCTTCAAACATTTTTATGCCCCACCTACGATAGTAGAGGGGCATTATGTTTTCTGGTCTGTGCGTCCGTCCGTCCGTCTGTTCGTTCGTCCGTCCGTTCGTCAGTCCGTCTGTCCCGCTTCAGGTTAAAGTTTTTGGTCAAGGTAGTTTTTGATGAAGTTTAAGTCCAATCGACTTCAAACTTAGTACACATGTCCCCTATGATATGATCTTTCTAATTTTAATGCCAAATTAGAGTTTTTACCCCAATTTAACGGTCCACTGAACATGGAAAATGATAGTGTGAGTGGGGCATTCGTGTACTGAGGACACATTCTTGTTTTGAGAGGATTAATATTCAACAGCATAGTGAATTGCTCTAAGAGAAAACAAAAATTTTAAGTTCATTAGAACACATTCATTCTGTGTCAGAAACCTATGCTGTGTCAACTATTTAATCACAATCCAAATTTAGAGCTGAATCCAGCTTGAATGTTGTGTCCATACTTGCCCCAACCGTTCAGGGTTCAACCTCTGCGGTCGTATAAAGCTACGCCCTGCGGAGCATCTGGTTCTAGTTTCAAGACAAGAACATGTGTGTAACTTTATGGATCTCCCTGACATTGTATCACAAGTTTCCATATAACACAGTGAAGGCTGGGATTCAGTTTGAGGTTAATTTTCCCGAATATGAAGGAAAAAGGGGCCAAAAAAGGGACAAAAAGAAGCATTTTTATAGTTTATAGACAATAACTTGTGTTTAAGTGTATGGATCTCTATAATTTTTTACAAGAAGGTTCAATACCACTAAAGGAAGGTTGAGATTGACTTTGGGGGTTATGGTCTTAATAGTTTAGGAATAAGGGGCCAAATAGGGGGCCCAAAATAATTAATAACTTATGGTTAAGTGTATGAATCTCTCTGAAATTGAACCACAAGTTTCCATACCATGAAGGGATGGTTAGTATAGACTTTGGGGGTTTATTGCTCAAAATGTTTCGGAATTAGGGGCAAAAAAGGGGAAAAACTTGTAATTTCTGGTCAATGGACAATTTAGACAATTTAAAAGCAGTGTAAGGGAGATAATTTTAAAATATTTAACATACAATGTTGGGTATGTTCGGATTTACTTGCCTTGCACTACTTTTCTATTATGTTTAAAGAAATGTCAGGTTTTGGAATAATTGCAAAAAAAAAGGGTGGTGGTAATTGGTTTCAATTTTTTTTTCTTCAAATTTCTCCAATTCGAAATTTTTGAAAAGTTTTAAAAAAGAAGAAATCTTTAATTGCACAATATTGCGCAATAGATTTGTAAGATCTTGACATTTGTTTTGTGTCAAAAACTCGTATCATGTCAAAATTTGATTGCAATCCAAATTCAGAGCTGTATCAAGCTTGAATGGTGTGTCCATACTTGCCCCAACTGTTCAGGGTTTGACTTCTGCGGTAATATAAAGCTGCGCCCTGCGGAGCACCTGGTTGTTAATTGTAGATATTTTTTTGATATATTTGATAGTTTCCATTTTTGATTCACGACTTAAGTAGCCTCTAAAAGATTTAGAGCTTGACATAATGTATAGGACATGTCCATTGTTGGACTGAATCTTGACCCATTGGTGTTGTTTGATTATTTGTGTTTTTGTGTGACTGACATTTAGACAGATCTACCACATATCCTCTTTATCATATTAGGTAAGACAACATTTACAAAAAGTTTACTTGACCCTATTCATTTGAAATAAAAGCAGTGGTTGGCTCTTAGAAATTAGTTACTCAACATCTTCTTATGCCTTTTTTCTCAGTAGTACAAATCAAAAGCTTTCTAAAAATCTTGTGTCAGGCTTTATCATGCTTAGGTGAGCATGCTTTACTGTGTGGTGTGTTATCAGATTTATCACTCCTCAAATTCTTCTTTTAGGAACACTTATATATTCTAACACATATATAATGGCCATGTCCTGCTGAATATTTCATCTGAAACTTAACAATTATAGCGCAAATGTAAAACTGTTCTGAAATTAGGGGAGATTTTATTCATGGATCTAAGACGATTTTGTATGCTAAACTTTATTCTTAAAGATGTATTATGTTACATAATAACTATTTAGCCAAATAAGTATAATATTAATTAGATAAAAGTCTGATCCCTATGATTTTGTTCAAGGGAGGGGATTTTACTTCCTTAAAATGATACAAATATTTCATATTAGTATCTGTAATGTTATGAATAAGAAAGAGTTGCCCTATACATGTATTAAAATCGAATTGACTGTTTGGTTCAAAGTACTTATCTTAAACATTGCAACATTGACTTGAAGGATGAATTGTGCTTATACTAATTTTCAGCTTTCTTTATTTATAGGGAAAAAGTGGACAAAAAGAAAGCAAAAGATAAGAACAATAATAAAACAACTTCTACCAAATGTGTAAAAGATGGAATCTCACATCAAAGTAACATGAGAATACCTGTAATATTGTTGCCAGTGCCTGTTACTATGATGAACCAGATGACCAACCAAAATAAATCAACACCAACACAGGCAAATATCCAAGAAAATATCAGTACAAATAAATCTCAAGCATCGACAGGGCATTTATTAGACCATGATTACCTTCCAAACTCCAGTTTAGACTCAATTAAACAAAATACAACACAGAAAGATACTGAAAGTCAAAGTTGGAATGTTATAAACAATGTAGGCAAATATAATTTAGTTCCTATGTTAAGCTCTAAAATGCAAACCATTTCAGTACCAAGGAAAGAGCTAGCAATTAAAAGTAAGGAAACAACAACGAATATAGCACAAACTCAGACATTAGGTACCTGTATATTGACACAGGCCATGACAAGTGCAAATATTCCAGTTGAAAGCTCATCTGTTGGTACACAAATTACACCAAAAGAGAAATGTGCAGAAACACAAACAGGAAAGACTCCAAAATCTAAAAGAGGAAACACATCTCATAAAAGTTCTTCTCCTAAGGAGCGAATAAATAGTCGGAAGAAATTATACGATAAGTCTTCATCAGATTTTTCAACACAAAAGACTTCTAAAACTAAGGGAAGACAATCTAAGAAAGAATCTCTTGTAAATCCAACTAGTAGCACCAACATTTCAGACAATATCCAATTTTCAAATACTGGACTTTCATCAAGTGAATATATATCATATAATCCCAGTAACACAGCTTGTTCGTCAGTTCAGACATTAAACCAGAATGATATGGTATCAACTGGTTCACAGTTTTCTGATGTTCAAGGAAACCAGGTTGAGATTTCTTATTCTTCCCAAAATGGAGAAAGAATTTCAATGTCTACATCAATTAGTGATTTTGATTTTATGCAGACAATTGGTGTACAGACGTATTCTAGTGATTTCCAAGACTTTTTGCTGGCCCAAAATGATTCTGCTTGTCATATGGATATTGGGACAAGTTCTATAGGTATCAATACTGAAAAGTTGCAAGTAAATAAATGTGTTGGTAATGACCCTTCTTTTTCCATTGATTCACATGTACAAACCGTAGATTTTGACTTCTTAGCAAATTCACCGGATCCTCCACCATCTACAGAAGCTATACATACTCAAACACAGACCGTTGACCTTGATCTTGAATCTATCGAATCTCTTGTTTCAAGTATACAAACACAAACTTTTGATTCAGATGAATCATCAACTAATGTGCAGACTCAGACGAAGAATAGTTTATCTGTTGATACCCAGACATTTTCTGATACTTTAGACAGCCATACATTTTTGTCGTCCAGTATGGAAACTCAGACCACGAATAGTTTATCTGTTGATACCCAGACATTTTCTGAATCGTTAAATAGTAATACATTTTTGTCGTCCAGTATGGAAACTCAGACCACGAACAGTTTGTCTGTTGATACACAGACATTATCTGAAGCATTAGACAGTAATACATACTTTTCTTCCTGTATGGAAACTCAGACCACAAATAGTTTATCTGTCAATACCCAGACATTAACTGAAACGTTAGACTGTAATACATTTGTGTCATCCAGTATGGAAACCCAGACTTATGATGAATTTATTGAACTTTTATCGTCAGGCACACAAACACTTGACTATGGATTCTTTCAAGATGCACCTTTATCTCTGATTGACATTGAAACTCAAACAGGAATAGACAGAAATCCTCCATTAAGTTTTGGGACACAAACTTCAGTCGTTCAAAAAGAAACTGAATCTAAAGGTACAAATATAGCGTTCGATTTTGAAATAAATAAAGGTTCTCGTTTCTGTCATGATAGTTCAACAAGCATGGAAGGTGATGGAAACACTGATAATGGAAATAATAATTATCAAAGTGAGCAAATGGAATTTCTTGTTTCTGAGGTTCTTGAAATGATACCTGTTGCTTCAGATAGATCACATATAGACTCCCGATCTTCAGCAATCCAAGTGGATAGTGTAGATATTTATACTCAAGGCAAGTCTGGAATAAATCTTGAAAATATGGACAATCATACTCAAACAAATTTAGATTTCAACAGTAACACTGATAGTCATACCCAGACAGCGTTAGGACTAGATACTAGTAATATTGAAACCCAAACACAAAGTTTGCAGGAGTTGACTAGTTCTGAAACTCAAACTGTTCTTCAGAGAGGAGGTGTTAACATTGATTTAACAGATTCACATACTCAAACAACTTGGAAAGA
Organism: Mytilus edulis; assembly: GCA_019925275.1. Classification (NCBI taxonomy): domain Eukaryota; kingdom Metazoa; phylum Mollusca; class Bivalvia; order Mytilida; family Mytilidae; genus Mytilus; species Mytilus edulis. The sequence continues at coordinate 34,472,293 of CM034352.1, forward strand.
ACTGAATGAATTACTAGCAGAACTAGATCGTTGAATGTGTATTGAAAAATTATTGTGGGGTATTTCTAAGTGGTAATGCAACTGCACAAGTTTAAAATTATCATTATCTGTGGGTTTGGGTTTGTTTTTTTGTTTTTTGCTATTAAGCTTATATGTTAATATTTATATTTATTTGCATTCATACTCTTAGATGACCAGTTATTGATAAACAAACAAGGCAAAAAAGTTCAATCTCTTCTGGCAAATAATAATACTGCTGAAGTCAAATATAGTTGTTAAATTGAAATCTATAATTAGAGGTGATATTCAAGTTATTAAAAAATCACTATAAAAATTGTTTTCATTTTTTTCGAGCCTTCAACTTTAGTCAAAAAAGCAAGACATAGCGATCCTACATTCTGTCGTCGGCAGCGTCGTTGGCAGAAGCGTCCACAAATATTCACTCTGTGGTTAAAGTTTTGAAATTTTAATATAACTTTCTTTAACTTTCCTGGATTTCTACCAACTTTGGACAGAAGCTTATTTATGATCATAAGATATTATCCAGAAGTAAATTTTGTAAAAAAAAATCCATTTTTTCCATTTTTTAGTTATAAATGGACTCAGTTTTTCTGCCAGGAAACATTACATTCACTCTGTGGTTAAAGTTTTTAAAATTTTAATAACTTTCTTAAACTATCCTGGATTTGTACCAAACTTGGACAGAAGCTTGTTTATGATCAAAAGCTATTTATCTAGAAGGAAATTTTGTTAAAATTTTGTTCTTGTTTTTCTGTATTTTACTTATAAATTGACTTAGTTTTTCTTCAAATTTACATTACATAAAGTCTGCAGTTAAAGTTTTTAAAACATTTATTAGATTCATAAACTGTCCTGGATTTTTACCAAACTTGGACAGAAGCTTCTTTTAATCAAAAGATAGTATAGAGAGGAATATTTTATTTATTTTTTTCCTCGTTTTTGTTGAGTCTGCTATTAACAGAAAAAGTAGGCGAGACACTGGGTTCTGCGGAACCCTTACAAATTTTTAATAGGTTTTAAAGGAAAATCTGGTCATTAATTTGTTGAAGTAAGGCACAAGGCAGCTGCCAACAGTTTCTGTACAATAATTTATTTTCACTTTTACTGATCAGTAGTTATTGTCCTTGCATTGATTGATACATGTATTTATGATATTGGTAAACTACATTTTATGTTGTGTCTTCTGTGCAATAATTTATGAATAATTCAACGAATGCTTTTATGATTTCAGTATGTTGTTAGTGGTTTTTAAATGGAGGTCAAGTTCTATATTGCCAATTTTTACTTTCATTGTTCAGGAGTTATGGTCATTGATAGATTGGAAAATGCATTTTATGCCATTTCCCTGCAACCACTTATGAAAAATTCAACCAATTGTTTTCAAATTTTATGCTGTTACTGATAACAAAATGGAGGTCAACTTAAAATTGATATTTTTCCCTTTTTCTGTCCTTGGTAGATTGGAAAATAGGCACAGAATATATATAGCATCCAAAAGCAGGTCGACCAAGCCTGAAAGTGGCTTCAAAACACAAAAAACCTGGTTTGCTGTTAAATAGGCAGCTCATTTCTTGTAGCTTAAAATACTCTTGATTATTGTTTCAATATAAAATTATGTGTGCCATAACAGTACCAATTAAAAAAGCACTATACTTCATCAATGAATGGAAAATTATCTTACATAAACATAAACAGATAAACTAAGGTGATGTCATGTGACTTGATAACAGAATTGATTTAAAACAAGAATAAAACTATACTTTAGGCTTGTCCATCAGCAACAGTCTTTTGAAGTAAAAAAAAAAGGGGGAAATGTATCATAGTTGTCTACAAGACTCGCTCTGACTACTTTACATATATATCTTCCAAATCCTAAAATGCACATAAAATACCTTCTCAATGTCACTGTCGGTCCTCAATAATGAAATATTGAACTTCCTTAAAGAATAGGGTTCATTGTTGAAGGCCTCATGTTGCTTTATAATTATTTTCTTTTTATACGACTGGAAAAAAATTTGCTGTCGTATATTGGTATCAGGTTGTTGTCATTGTCGTCCAAAGACAGATGGTTTCCGGATGATAACTTTAGTATAAGTAACTAAAAATCTATAAAATTTTATCATAAGGTTTATTACCACCTAAGGTAGGTTGGGATTGTTTTTGGGGGTTATGGTACCAATAGTTTAGGAATTAGGGTCCAAAAATGGGGCCTAAATAAACATTTATGTAGATTCCAGACAATAACTTGTGTATGAATCTCTGAAATAATACCACAAATTTCAATAATACAAAGGGATGGTTAGGATTTTTGGGGGTTATGGCTCAAACCATTTAGGAAGTAGGGGCAGACAAAAAGGTGGAAAACAAGGGTGTTTTAGTTAAAGGACAATTTAGACAATTTAAAAGCAGTGTAAGGGAGGTAATCCAATCTCATTTAATGAAAAATGTTGTGTGTGTTTGATTACCTCCCTTACACTGCTTGTAAATTATGTATTATAATAAGAAATGATGCTTGTCTTGAGATGATTAGCTGTCAATTTATTACTATTAATTAATATTAATTTTAGCCATGACTATGTATGTCATCTCATATTATAAGACTTTCAAGATGTATTTAAATGGGTAATTTTGGTTGCAAACTCCTTTTGAAATTTAAATTTGAGATTCTGACCATATCTAGAGGGAATTAAGATTATTTTTTTGGAATAAGGGAAAGAGGGAGGTGAAAAATTGGGGGGAGGGACAATTTTTCTCATTTCAGATTTCAGAAATGAAAAAGATAATTTCTTCAAAAATTTTACTTTTGGGTTAAAAATAAATTTAAAAAATGGAGGTGGGGGCTCAATTCGCAACAGCATAGCGTATTGCACAAAAGCGAAAAATTGAATATAAATTCAAATCATATAATCAATTTTAAGTTCTTTGACTACAATTATTGTGTCAGAAACCTATATGTGTCCTTTCATTACAATCCAAATTCAGACCTGTATCAAGTGTGAGAATATTGTTTCCATTTTGGCCCCAACTCTTCAGGGTTGGACATCTGCGGTCATATCCAGATGCGCTCATCGAAGCAATTTATTTAGACATATTATGAACTATCTCAGGATGCAAAACTCAAACTAAATTTAATGAAGAAGTTTAGCTAAAAATTGAAACCAGTAAATTTCAAAATACTAGTTGAAAAGTAGTTCACTTAGATGTTCATGCTTACCAAGCCACGTCATAGTTGTATATGTTTCAATTTCTAAGTAAATGTTGTCCTCTAAATTAATAGCTCTCTAAAATACCTTCAATTATAGATGATTTACTCTTCAATGAATCATCACTGGTATACTTTTTTTTTTTTAAATAAACATTAAGTGACCATTAGTCAGTGTTAATAAATGAAATCAAAGCAAGTCGTTTCGGCCATACTTTGTAAAGTCATTTTGGCCATACTTTTTTAAAGTCATTTCGGCCATACTTTGTAAAGTCATTTCGGCCATACTTTGTAAAGTCGTTTCCGCCATACTTTGGAAGTCGTATCTTCTATGGTAAGATTTAAATAAAGGGAAACTAGAAACATGCAAATGTTGAGAAACAAATGAAGAAAAAAAATTGTAGCACACTTTATTTTTCTTGTTAAATTTTTTACCCAATTTATGATTGTTGTATTAAGAAAATTTCGTAAAATGGTGATCATTTGGAAAAAATGAAGTTTTTGATAAACCAAAAAGACATCGAATAGTTATCAAAAAAGTGATGAAGAATGTTACAATCATTTGTCCCCATTATTAAAATAGGGGGTTTTGGATCCACCACTGAATTATCCCTCTGATCATTTGTTTGACATTTCTATAAAGTTTGAATTATGCTGATGTATAATTATTGTTGAGAAAATCCAAAACAAGATATTTGGTATATTACTGCAATTTTTTTTCAAATTTAATAAAATATATGTTGAGAACATTGTAAAATAGTGTGGTCGAACTGGTACTGTGAAACGTCTCGAAAGCCCCGAAATATCTAAAAAAAAATATCTAAGAAAATTGGCCAAACCATATGAAATATTTTCAAATCGTATTTGATTATCACTGAATCCAGAGACATATATACACATCTCTGCTGAATCGGTACGGTTTTTATTATAAAAAAGAGTATTTTATACAGCTATACTTCCAGTTGTGAGAGCTGATTCATAGCATTACAGGAATATATTTAATATAAAACAAGCACTCTATTAATGAACCATACTGAATTCGTGCTGTTTAATGTCAAGTAGTAGCGGTATTATCTCAGTTGAATCAAAGCCATAGTTAAAAAAACACATTATTTTCCTATTGGTAATTTTCCTTTTCTTGATGGTGATGTTCCGTAAGTTTAATCTAATTGCATGTCACTATAGTACAGCTGGGAACAGTATGTCTACCCATCAGTCAATCTATCAGTACCATGGTCATAATTATCTGTCAAAATATATGTTCCTGAGTACAACTAAAATAACCAAATGAAAATTTTACAAAAATCAATTCATTTTCGTTATAAATTATTTTATCATGTTCTTGCAAATTCGGTGAAAATTATCGTTTTACTTTCACTTTCACTTCAAATTTATAAATATTCAGGAAAGCTGATCTTAAATTTAAAATGTCTTTTGGTGAGAGAAAAAAAAATCCCACGAAATGAAACCGAAGGAAGTATGACACGAGCCATTATTTTGCCTTTTCACATTGAGTGAAAACAAAACTTTGATCTTTTCAAAACTATGCTAATTTTATTGATACAGGGATAAGATACTGTATATATATTGTATTATGTCACCGTAGCACAGTAATGTCATTTGTGATGTCACTGTGTCCCAATTGATAAATTTGACCAAACAAAATATAAAAAAGAAGATGTGATATGATTGTCAATGAGATAACTCTCCACAAGAGACCAAATGACACAGAAATTATCAAGGTAATTTGACATGTAGATGGATATTTTGCATATAACTTGTAAAGCCTAAAAATTAATAACACCTTTCTTTACTGAAATATATCCTTAGTATTAACATGTCGGGAAAAGCAAATCATGTTTTTAAATCTCAAAATGAGGCAATTAGAGCAGTGTTGCCTCCTCAAAGGAAACAAGGTACTACATGTAAACACCGCACTAAATGTCTAAGGTAAAATTCGAAGATTTTGCAGCTTAGAGCTTGATTGAAAAATGTGTATGTTGCCCTCAATATTGTTTTTGGGTATTTCAGTCGGGTTGTTGCTGCATCTGGGATCAATCGTTGACGTATTCCCCTTAAGTATTCATTGTAAAAGTTCAAATGTAATTTAAAATTCCAGAGTAAAATGGTATCTTCCAGTGGCGGATCCAGATATTTTCATAAGGGGGCTCACTGGCTGTATAAGAGGGGTCCCACTTCAGTCAACCCTCATTGAAATCGAAATTCTTTTAGTACATGGTTCCTTTACATATTTTTTAAATAATTTTCCTATCTTGAACGTATTCATGAATGAAACAACTACAGCGGTAAATATTGAAAAGACTTCTTTATATGACCAAATGTAGTACAATGAACCTGACATTTACAAGAATAAATACCGACCTATAGAGATAACACAGCCAAATGTGTCTCATTAGTAAAAATAGTGTAGGCGAATATACAGTTGAAAATTTACATGAAATAGACTTCCCTTGATAAACTTACATATATTTCAATCTTGAACTGGTCGAATTTATCAAGATAAAGTACTTCTAGTAACTTGAATAATTATGTAACCAGGGGCGGATCCAGCCATTTTAAAAAGGGGGGTTCCTAACACAGGACAAAAAGGGGGGTTCCACTACATGTCCCCATTCAAATGCATTGATCGTCCAAAAAAGGGGGTCAAAATTACAGTTGTCTGTGACAAAGGTATGGATTTCAGGAGAAACACTTGTTCGAGTTATTGTTGACCGATGGTTTGTCGAGATTGGTTTCAGTAGGAACACTTGTTCGAGTTATTGTTAACCGATGGTTTGTCGAAATGGATTCAGTAGGAACACTTGTTTGAGTTAATGTTGACCGATGGTCTGTCGAGATGGATTTCAATAGGAACACTTGTTCGAGTCAACATGAAAAATTAAATTCTATGAGATCACATGACTCTATGAATAAGAAGATGTGGTATAATTTCCAAGGAGACAACTCTCCACATATTGTTAAGCAAAATCTTTATATTTTATTTTTAAGCGCAGAAAGTATCATGTAAACTACGTTCTGTTATTGTAAATGCATTGAACTTCCAATTAACTTGAAACTTAGTACACATGTTCCCTATGATATGACCTTTCTTATTTTAATGCCAAATTAGAGTTTTTACCCCAATTTCACGGTCCACTGAACATAGAAAATGATAGTGCGGATGGGGCATCCGTGTTCTATGGACACATTCTTGTTATACTTATATTAAGATGTATGGTATTGTTTATATTGATTCATGACACTAAAGTGGAAAATATTCTTTATGTCTGTAAACTTGTTGACATATGGTCTGCCGAGTTGAACTTCAGGAGTAAAACTTGTTCGAGTTATAGTTGACCGATGGGCTTTCGAGTTGGATTTCAGGAGGAATACCTGATCGACTTTGTTTGTTGTCATATGGTCTACCACGAGGAACACCTGCGACAAGTCGGTGACCCTACATAATCATTTCATTTCAATCTAACAGAAATTTTTATATCAACAACAAATCAACTTTTTAACTACGGGAAAAAAATGGCATTTTCAATAAGAGATTTGATGATTTAAGATACATTGATTCAGAAACAATAATCATCGATTTTATGTGCTTTCTATACAAATTGCCTATTTTAGAATAATTTATTCAGCATGTTCAGTAATATTTCAAAAAAATAATGGATTAAATGTATTGTTTTTTTTTTTATTAAATTTTCAGTTCAAGTTTAACAAACCGCAGTTGTATGCAATATTAGACAAACATCTATAACATATTATCCATTTACTTTACTTTAACCTGAATTTGAGTAAAGAAACAAAACAAATCATTTTTTTATGAAGTTAGAATATATGACTAAATTAAAGAAAAATAAACGGTTTTATAAAACAGTAGAGGATATACAAATTTGTTTATCACAACTCAAACTCAACAAACGTGCCAAAAAGCAAGAACAGGAGAAACGGAAAGTAAACCGTAACAAAAAATAGCAATGACGATTTTGAAGTACATCAGCAGCCTTGTAGAAAGTGAGGAATTATATTTTGCCAAAATGGTGCAAAAGATTGATGTGTATAGCTGCTGCTAGACAAAATAAAACCAAAAACTTAACTTGATTAATGGAAACTAATGAGCCAGATGTGATAGCGAATTTAGTAAACGATAAGAAGTATTAACCAAATATACAATAACCAGAACGGTGAAATTAAATTTAGTGAACTTAAATTTGCTACTTGTATATGAAAATAATAATCATAAATAAATACATTTTCGAAGATACATTTTGGTTCAGATAGCTAGATAATTAAATTCAGTCTAGTATTTCCTCTGATTTGCGACTTGCGTGATTGTTCAATAAAACTTAAACTTTCTTTTAAAAAAGGACAACCTTATACGTTCATTTATTTATGTAAGTAATTGCATACATGTAACGGGTAACTGACTACCCTGCGTTCATCTAAGCGTGAAATTCATGTGATTTTATTAGTTTCGTTTCATATTTTTCTGGAACATTCCTATATTTGTATCAACTTTTTCCGTCATGCGCAGTAAACATGATAATTTCGAAAGTCGGCTTCCATTAAAGAACATGAATTTTAGGTCATAGTCAAATGTCAATCATTTAACAAGACGTCATTACTTCTGTTTGACAAGAAACTTTTAATGGATCCAAGAATTGCTTGGTATCAACCAGAACATTTAGGAATAGCACATGATATATGGACGTACATTATAGAAGCACAATTAGGCGTGACAAATATGTCGCTGAATAACAACGTGAACTCGAACATGGACCAGAAGCAGAAAGAGTATATCCCTTTAAATTATACTAATGACTTTGAGAAGAAGCATGCACCAACTAATAGACAATTAAGTGTACAGAATGCGGAGAATAGCTTTAAAAGAAAAAGAGACAATCGTGCAAGCACTTACGGATTAAATCATTCCTCTTATAAGCATAAAATGCTTGACGGAATGACTCCGTGGAAGCCTAAAGATAAAATGTATTCCCCTGATGTAATTGGGTAAGTAATATTACATCTGAGAAGTTATTATGATTATTTAGTGTTTTAGCAATGAATTTGAGAATGAAAAGTCATGTGTAGGCGAACAAACAAGTGTGAAATATGAGAAACATTAATTGTGACATGTGGTTGTGTAAGACTCTTTCTGGTGTAGAGGCCCTAGAAGGGAAATTGTAATTTTTGTAACATTTTTTCTAGGTAGTTTGTGAATATAAATCATTCTGTTGTTCACTAATATAGCTATATAAAATAACCACAAAGGTCAAATATAAAGGGACATCTGTTTTCTCTATATGTAAGTCATTTATTTAAATATCAAAATTATGTGTCCTCCATGACAGTTTTTGTGTATTGAATACACAATTTTTCTGACAGGTCATGTAAATGGTATTTGATAGCAAATCAATTTGAGTTTTTTGAAAATATATTTAGTTTCACTTTCAATTTATACCTAGTCATGTTATTAATGAATTTCTTATGATGAGACTTAAAAATAAATATGTGTGAATATTACATAAAAGTTAAATGTAGCAATATGTTTGTAACTAAAGATTTTCAAGGCCAAAAAAAATCACCTTGCCTAAAGTGACAGATGGCTGTTAATATTGCTCATTCAATTAAGTGTATTTAATTTTTATACATCTTTAATTTGTATACTTATTACTGCACCTTTTGTAATTGATTTAATTAATTAATTAGTCATATTTGACATTTGATAGTTACTTTAAGTTTGATTTATTATTGGTGTATTGTTTCATGACGTCAATGCAATAAATTCAGTTATCAGTGTCAAAAAATAAACTTGCTCATCTCTCAAAATTTAAGAAAGTGTCACTATTGAAAGTTTTTCAGTAAGAGAATGTATAAGTATGCAAAGGTACCCAAAAAAATGGGTAGAAACATGTATAAGTAAGTAGTTCTCATCTTAGATATTTACACATATGGTCATGTTAACACAAACAAATTTTCTGAGTACAAACAAACCAAAACTCCACATTGAAAAAATTTAAGACCTGACTGGACCTACATACATGTATTGATGAATAAAACTTACAAAAAGTTTAAAAAACTTCAAAATTGTATTTTATGTTTGAGAAAAATATCTTGGATTTGATGTATATATTTTTTGGTTCATTGTCAGTTAGAAGTTACCAAACTTTGAAAAGAACGACATAGTTCAAAAGAGGGGGAAGGGGGGGGGGGGGGGGTAATAACAGTGCTAAATTGAATTGATTGAGATTGACAATACATGTAGGGACTAAAGCTGATTTACATTGTAAACTGAATAATTGAGTGGACTTGATAACTTTAACTTGAATACATCTAGGTCCTATACATGTACATACCATACATTTACCAAACCTGAAATCTTGTCATGGGGCACACATTTGTCTAGATCTCTACTCCCAGTAAATTGCGTGAAGTTAACAAGGTCGTATTTGTCAGTACCTTCAGATTAAAATTAAACATACTTTAATAAAGGGATGAAAGATACCAGAGGGACATTCACACAGTTGTTTAGTTTTTTCTACCAGAATGATTTAAAAAAAACACATTACTTTTGTATGTTGTGGAAAGTTGGAAGCTTTGATTTTTACTTTATATGACATATAATATGTATACACAACATCAGTGAATTTAGGTCTGGTGCACAGGTTGAGTGGTTTAATTTTATGTAACAGTTGTCTATGACCTGACCAGTTGAAACAAAATAATCTGTGTTTCTGGTATTTCTTGTGGAGCCTGATTTTCAGTGCACATAGTGCATACAAAAAAAATTGTCATTTTTTAATGATCACTTATAAACTCAGACTGTTTGATATGTTTCCCTTGTTTTAAACCAGTCAATCACTTTTTATTTTTTGTTGAAGAATAATACTTAGTATCTGCCTTCCATCTCTATTGTTTTGCAACTTTTTAGTGGTTATCATGGTAATGCTTGCAGGGGTTAAGAAATTTTGTTATAGCTCACTAGCCCAGGGCTAATTGGTTGCAAGATTTTACTAGCCCTGTTGGAAGAACTACTAGCCCAACAAAACTGACCTGCTAGCCCTAGTATGCCTTACAAATTCAGAGTTTGCTGCAATAACAATGAATTCTATAAACTTAACAATTTTTATCCATTCACTGCATTGTACAGTAGATTTTTGCAAATTAATCGATAATTGAATATTCACTGAAAATTCTGATATAATGAGTTGACCAAATCCGGGGATGATACAAGTCTTGATCACTGCTGTACGTGGGTATGTAAAAGGATTGGAGGGGGTTTCATCAGATACAATAGCATCATCACGTTTGTGTAAAAGAATTATCAGCACATGTTTCAAATTTATATCTGACAAAAGTCAGGTTTCTGCTGTCAAAAGGGATTCACATTTATATTGCAATAAATTAATCAGAAGGAGGTAAAATCAGGTTGCATAAGCAATGTACAATACCACCCCCTGTACTGACACATCGATATTGAAAATACAAGATCCACCCAGAGTTATTTGTTCTATTTTAAAACTTGTACAAAATCAGTTCAAATTCTGGGAATCCTGGATGATGTAGTTGAATCTGATTGGATAAGATAGAAAAGTGATGAGGGGATTTTCCCCTTTCAATTTTAGAAATGCCAAGAATGTTTTGTTACTAGTCCGTCGGGCATTTTTGGTTACAAGTCTTGGTTGCCCGAGGTCTAGATGTTGTAGTCCAGGGCGTCAGGCTAGTGGATTTCTTAACCCTTGGCTTGGTTTAATTGCCAAGTAAGAACATACTGGGATGAATTACTATAAGTTCAAGACACATGTATATTTACCAAAAAAATAAATTCAAATTAATTATGTTTGTAGATTACATGAAGAAATCAAAAACTTTTATGACTATATGTCACCCACATTAGAAGAGGCCAACATGAGGAATGAAGTAGTAGGAAGAATCAAAGAAGTTATTCAGGAGTTGTGGCCTGAAGCAAAGGTGAGAGACAAATACTTTACTGAATCATTTACCTGTAAACACATGTCAAGTTGCCTGGTCTAGTTCTTGGACATGTCATTTACTACATGTAAATCTTATGAGTGCAAAAGTGTAGTTCATTGATTATAAACAGGATTTTCACTAGGATATTTTGAGTGATTCCTGGTACTTGTATTTTTTTGAAATAATGAGTCCCTGCTGATACTGAAGAGTTAAAAGAATAGTAACTCAAATACAACTGAGTTCAAATTATACTGTCTTTTTGGCTATGCAGAATCCTTAGATGGGAAGATCTTAAATAAGTCAACACTGTCTGGATTATTTAAACTATCACATCTTTAGAATTTCTCCCATTCGATACACTTACAGACTGTAAGTTACAGTATTGGTCTTTCTCGTTGTTGAAGGTCATACATTTGTAGAATAACCTGTACAAATGTATATGTAATTTCTATGGGGTAACCATGTTTACAAATATTTGTAATCCTAACAAATGTACATGTGCTTGGAATTCAGTGGAACTGTTTAAAAATACATTCAAGTATTATATAATTATATCAAATTCCAGTTTAATCGCAATGAAAAATACTCTATATGCAAACCATGGGAATGTCTGTAAAGGAATTTTTACATTAATTAAATATATTGCAACTGGTTTTAATCTTCATATTCTATTTCAAATTTCACCTTGTTTTTCATCATTTCTCATCCTACCTAATGAGCATGCAATTGTTTACATTATTTCTGTTATGTAACCTTATGTGCTTAATTATCAATTTAAATTAATTGAGTTGATAACTGTATTTATAATTAATTGGCTTCCTATAACAACTACATTGTCTGTAACGTGTGCTTTATAGGTAAACAATTTTTATTTCCTCCTGTTCTATTGCATTTAGTTATAGCCAATCACATTTATTTAATGCACTGCATGAATTCAAAATTTTGTTAAGAATCATTATATATGATTTATAAATTCTTATAAACAGTGTAAGGATAGATTTGATTATAGTAGGACTCACCTTCTGTAACCAGAATGTGTCCATACGTGACTCAGGTTTCTGGTATGGAAAGTTCAGACAGAAAATCATGTTGTCCAGGAAGCATGTATATGATGTACGAGTCTTGAAAAGCACTTTGGATATTTAAAATGGAGAATGGGAAACTTTTAAAACTATTACACATACTAGTAGGCCTTTATCATTAAGTGCACTGTTAAACTTATAAAACCACAGCGCTAGCTCTGAGCCCTATTCTAAATGAAAAATGCAGACAAATATTTGCTTCATGGAATTTGTTACTAGCTACTAAGTTGGTTGGGGTGAATGACGTACTACACAACAACTTACGCATTGTTAAACTCTGACAGACAAGGACTTTGTCTCTGTAGTGAGATGCAATGTTTGTACCCATTGGTTGCAATAGACAAAATTTTGATATGTCTATTATCAGGAATATATTCATAAATCTTTAATCAATGCATCAACCTGAATCTAACATGTTATATTTCTTTTTCAGATGGAGATTTTTGGTAGTTTTAGAACTGGATTGTATCTACCTACAAGGTATGGTAGACTTATTTTAAAGTAGAAAATATTCACACGATAGATATACAGAATACATGATTTAACTTTTATAAAATCATAAGAGCAATACATCAGTGCTACCTTTGAATAGGGTTTCTTAAGTTGCTTAACCATCATGACATTCTCAACTTCTCACTTCTTGTACACTAACTTGAAATGTATTTTTATAAAATATTTTTGACATATTGATGTAGTCCCCCTTGCTACTGAACACAAAATAAAAAGTCCTGTATAGGGTTTTCTGAGTTTGTTAACACTTAATTTATTTTCATAACTTCACTATTTTCCATATTGTAACACCCAAAAAAAATTTGCTCAAGATAATACTATAATGAAGTTTAAAGGTGGACCAAACTGCCATATTATAATGATGACTGAATTACATGATTATGTTCAAAATTTGATATTTCATAAGCAATTTCATTTTTCTTTCAGTGACATCGATTTAGTAGTGTTTGGAAAGTGGGAGAATCTTCCTTTGTTTACCTTAGAGAAAGCATTACTGGAAAGGGGAATAACTGATAGAAAAGACTTGAAAGTTTTAGATAAAGCTTCCGTAAGTTTATAACAGTCACAAGTGTTTCTTCACTTTTCATTACGTTCTTTATAATTTGACCTATAAAGTATATTTGAATTAAATATGATCATGATGATATTGTACCATGGGTTTACAGAAGTATTTAGGTGTATTAGAAAATACTAGTCAGCTCGGAGTCAAAATGATTGGAGAAGAGGGACTAGTCTTTCTGGAAAACTTTAAAGAATACCCCTAAAAATCTGACAGTGCATGGTGGTTTATCAAAAAGTAGGGTATTTTCACATCACTATATCCTCATGATATGTTAAATTGGCATCATGACATTAAAAAAGTCATTAACATATCACAATGACAGATCATGTAAAAAAATTTCAATGTCGATCTTAATGAATAGATCAATTTAAAAAAAAATCATCTGCCTTCATTTTAAATATGACATCTGGAAAAATCAAAAGACCCATTTATTATAATGCCAAATTGTTTTTGGATTTGTTCATTTGTTTTGCTCTCCCTTCCATAGATTTTCTTTCATGAGGAAAGCAGAGTAAATTCACTAGTTATTATGGTTGGCAAATTTTATCTTTTTAAACTCATAAACTGAACAATAAAAATTCACAAGAATGATATGTTTGAAGAATGCTATTAAACAATAACTACATAATTATATATTGTTTTATGTGTTATAAAGTTTTATTTGTTTAGTGATTGAAGTACAAACATACACACATCAAAGTAATAATACATTTTAAGTATGCTATAAAAACAATAACAGATGGTTTATTTCCAATATTTTAAAGTTTTACTTGTTTCTCTGCAGTTTATTTGTTGTTGAAATTTAATGGTTTAATACCTTTTATATGTTTTTTCAGGTCCCAATTATAAAACTGACAGATTCACAGACAGACATTAAAGTAGATATCAGTTTTAATACACAGAATGCTGTTGAAAGTGCCAAATTGATAAAGGTTAGTTCCACATCAACATTAATGACTTTTGTCACTTGGGTATCGAACATTTTGCAGTTATTTGGTGACTTCAGTTTTTCATTTCAGAAGCATCTGACATTTTTCATCAATTAAATAAGAATTTAAAAGTAAGATTATGAAAATGAAAAGAACAAATATTGGAAATGATATCGAAAAAAAATCTTAACTAGCTATTTGATAGGCTGAATCACAGCCAGTGTTCCAGCTAGCATGAAATGGAGGGGCGCCGCACCCCGCCCCCGAAATTTTGTACCCCTCTGCCTTTTTTAAGCGCCCCTGCGCCCCTCTGTGCCCTTTTGAAAAAAAGTTTAAAAGTCGATCTTTTTTCCTCATATCGTCGCCATTTTGTTGAGTTCTTTATACACACAGTTCATTAAGACAACAGATTAAAATTGTTGACACTTGTTACCTGATTATTAATCACCTATTTGATTAGAGTCAATTACTTTAAAATCAGGTGAAATTTACGACCCTGTCTAATCCCTTTGCCCTGAAGCACCAAACACCGAAGTTAAATGAATTGATCATTTTAACACCTGACGATGCAAAATAGAATTTCTAAAATAAATGTGAACGGTGTTCATTTCTATTGTATTTGTTATTTATAAAATAACGTTCATTAGCTCCGTAGCAGAGTTCCAAAAATTTATGGGTCACTGAATATTCACAACTCAGATCGTTTTTATTTTGATGTTTTTATTTTTGAAACTGATCTTTCAAACTAGTTTTAATCCAGAAGAAAGTAAAAACATTGCTTGACTGTACCTTAAGTTGAATATCTATATATCCAAATTGAATTAATTAAAACTGTAATCCATGATCACAAATTGAATGCTTTGTTTACAATTGTTAAAAGCCATGTGCTTTTTGGCGGGAAAATTCGGGAAACCCCTTATTAACAGGAAACAGTTACATTTCATTGTTATTTATAGACAGTAGGAATTTCATTTTGATTACAACTGCCAAGATTTATTCATGAAAAATTATAATAATTTCTTGGGGTGAAACTGATAATACTTTTTTTATTAAAATAATTTACATCTAGGGGTATGGAAAGGGGGGCTGTTTTTTTTGTTTTTTTTTCAATAATATTACAAATATATATAAAGTTCACCAGTCTGAAAATACATGGTTAAATGGATTTTAATTCTGAAAAACTCATGTTTATTTAATTCCTTTATTATTTCCATCATAATCAGAAACAAGCTACATGTATAAGGTATTTCAAACATATACTTTTGGCTTTTATATAAGAACATTCAAGACTATTAATATGTATGTGCCTAAAAAAATTCTACAGGGCCCTTGAAAAAACTTTTGGATCCAGGCTGGCCTTCAGAGAAAATGTTAAGTATTGTTCCTGACTGTATTGCAGATTTATGTGAAGTTTTTAAACTGACATGCACAATTCATTTCACAAGTGTAATAAAAATAATTCTACAAAACAATGCAACAAATTCATCTTAGACCCACCATGCATCAAGAATTTTCTAGGGAAGACACTGAGCTCTGGCAAATACATTTGACATGGACCCTGAAACTCTCCTTATTCAATAACAGGACTTTATAGCTCTTGTGTCATCAGCAGAACTTACAGATCATTCCTTATCTAGTCTGCTAGAGCTATTTCATTCACCTTGTCATTAGGATAAAAACCTATTATCTATGTAAACTTGTATATAATAGCCATTTAACTTTGCTACATGCTTGCTAAAAATATGTCTTTATGTGGTAATATTAAGTATTTGATTTTTTTCAGTGAGAACGCGCTAAAGTGCCCTTTTTAAAAACGCGCCCCTCTATTTTCAAATCCTAGCTGGAACACTGATCACAGCACTAACTCTTCTTTTATTAAAAAAATACTGGAGCTATTAATAAAGCAAAACAATGCTGCTTATTTCATTTATTTGTTAAAAACAAATATAATATAAAATAAAGTAGAAATACATACTCTACAGTTAGACACCCACAATATATCTCATGAAATATGATATTTGTGAGCGATTCAAAATAATTATTGACAGCAGACTGCAATATGAGTAAAACCATCATTATAAATATATTTTACAGACTTTCATGGAAAATTTTCCAAACTTGAAGTATCTAGTCCTTGTCCTGAAACAGTTCCTGTTACAAAGAGATCTGAACGAGGTATTCACCGGTGGAATTAGTAGTTACAGTCTGATATACATGACAATTAGCTTTTTACAGGTAATTATCCTACTAAGTGATATAATAGCATAGCAAAAGAGCCATGGTAAAATGACTAATTATTTCACAGTATTCAGGGGGGGGGGGAATTATTGTACATTAATACCAGACAAAAAATATGTGGCTTGATTGCCAAGTAGGCAAATATCCACCACAGTTCAAGTGTCTTGGGTGTAAGCAACTATTGATCACTGTACTACCTTTAACAATGAGTTACATCTATACCATATATAGTCAGCTTTAAAGCATTACAAAAAATGAATTAATTCAAAAGAGAAAAACAACTGCCTGATTTATTACAACAATAATAACCAATAAAAAAGACCATCCAAATATGACAGATGAAAAGTCCTGAAATTGAAAAGCAAATATATATTTATGACAATGTATGAAAATATGAAAAAAAACTATTAGTACATAATTTATTATCATAAATGTATATTATAATCTGTACATGAAAACTTGTTCTGCTAGTAGCTTATATCAATTTTATTGTCAGGCATGTCACTTGGGTCTCTTTTTGAGGATCCCTTCTGGGCATGTTTTAAACATAATATATGTTGAAAAATATTTACCAAGTATCATGTATTATACAACAGAAACATCTAAAACTTAAAATTAAAAAAAGGACTTAAAGTTATAGAAACATCCTTTTTTCAAATCAAGGGTAGATAATTGTATTGTATTTTTTTTCTCTCCAGAAAATAAGGCCTGTGACCCCAAATTTTATTTGATAATTCTTTAGAATTTATGAAAAGCATTTTCTCATTCAATTTTTATTTTTCCTCAAGCATGTACATTGATACGAATATTTTGACACCCCAGCTACATTGACAGCACATTGATAACTAAAAGAATGTTAATAACCATATTCTAACCCATAAGGCATCAAAGCTGCCTGACATACCTGGATATGACAATTTAATTCACATACATATGTAACATAGTAATCATAGATATATAGATATGGAATTTGTCACGAGACAGCAACCCAAAGACAAAGCAATAAAACATCTCGGGTAAATTGACCTTGATTTTAGACTTGAAATGTCATCTAGATCCTTGAAATAAGCAGTTTAAATATTCATTGCTTGTTCACATTCATAATCTAACAAAGCTTGAAATCATAACTTGTCATACTGTGTTTTATAAAAAAGAAAATGTGGTATGATTGCCAATGAGACAACTCTCCGCAAGAGACCAAATGACACAGAAATTGACAACTTTAGGCAACCGAACGGCCATCTACAATAAGCAAACCCCATACCGTGTAGTCAGCTGTAAAAGGCCCTGAAATGACAAATGTAAAACAATTCAAACGAGAAAACTAGCGGCAGAGTTAATGTACAAATAATTTACAAAAAACAAATATGTTGCACATCAACAAAGTCAACACCTGAATTACAGGCTCCTGACTTGTTTTGACTGTTTATGAAAATCGTGCCTAATATTGTTCTCTTGCATTGCATAACCAGAAACATATTTATTTATTTTTCCCTTGATTTTATTTAGTTGCATCCTAGAATAGACGCTACAGATCCAAGAGCCAATTTAGGAGTGTTATTAATTGAGTGTTTTGAACTTTATGGAAGAACATTCAACTATTTGAAAGCTGGTATAAGAATAAAAAATGGTGGTTCTTATGTGCCAAAGGAAGAAATTCAAAAGAATATGGATAGTGGTTATAGGCCAGCTCTACTTAGTATTGAGGATCCTTTGACAAAAGGTTAAAAAAAATGTGTGGAAAATAAATACTATTCATAGAATTCAGTATTAATTTTTCAGATTGCTTTGATGGTTTATATATTGACAAGCATTACTATAGTGATAAAAAATACTTTTCTCAAGAAGCAAATATATTAGATTTAAATATAAAGACCTCGCCCAACTTGTATGCTTTTGATAAATTACTCTTTCAAGAAACAGGACCATTACAGTGGACTCATTTATTTTCGTGGATGAAGGAAAAATCTCATATTCGTGGATATTTAATTTCGTGGTTTTGCCAAAGTATGTATACAATTACATGGTATACAAACCCATAGAAAATTTGTCATTCGTTGGACATTTAATTTGGTGGTCCACCTGTACCCATGAAATCCACGAAAATTGGTATCCAATGAATAATAATGAATCCACAGTAATTAAAATAAATGGTGCATGTTAGGGACTTTTATTTGTAATCTTGATAGTATTGACTTAATCTAAATATCTACATTACAACTCCCTCATCCAAAGTGGACTTGGAAATCTATTCTTTTACATCACTATAAATAACAATATAATTAATTGTTGATTGCTTAACTTTCAGTGGCAAATACATCATGTATGTTTAGGACGGAATAATAACAATATAAAGGGCAAGGTGTGAAAACTGAGATTGAAATCAATTGATGGATCAGATTCTTTTATTGTAGTCACAATGCTTTAATTATATATTATCAGGGAATGATATTGGACGCAGTTCATATGGTGCTATGCAAGTGAAATGTGCTTTTGAATATGCATACTTGGTGCTCAGCTATACAGTAACACCTCAGGGTACCTTCTCATCCAAACAGAATCAAAGGTAAACCTTCCAAGTTCAATTACAGCCATCATAACAATAGTGTTAACTTTATTCTGTAATGAAACAAATTATTGAACAAATTTAATTAAAGTTAAAACATTCATGACATTTGAGTTAAGTTACATACAGCCATCATGACAATAGTGTTAACTTTATTCTATAATGAAACAAATTATTGAACAAACAAAATCAAAGTTACAGGAGGTAAAATATACTGTTTTTGATAGATACTGTAATCTTTTTAATTCTGCTAATGGTATGCTCTAACATTATCTAATAATGACTTTGAAAATTTTAACTTGAATAGGGAATGAAAATATGACAAAATATATTTTCAACTTTGATGAAAAAAAATGTGAAGTGGTTGTTTTATTATATAGATAACCAAATTAACGGTCTTTTAAATATATCATGTCAATTTAAACATTTCATGCATATCATAATGATCTTGTAAATTACAAACAGTATAATATAATAAATTTTTTATTGCTTTTGTATGTATAATGTTGGTATTTTGGGAATTATAGTTTGTGTGACTTTACTAAATTGCTCTTTTATCAATAATTTCAGCATATTGGGAAGAATAGTTCGGGTGACAGATGAAGTAGTAGATTATAGAAAGTGGGTCAAAGAGAACTTTCAAAAAGTCATACCTAGAAATACTATACCTTTGTCCACAAGTAGAAGTTATGCTAGTGTGGCAAATGTTAAAACAACAGATAAAGACCAGGATAGCAATAGGTATAGATATTATCTTTTTAATACTGTAAATTCAGAAATTATTGCGATGTTTTTATTATTTGGGGTAAATGCGACAGAGTTATAATCGCAATAATTGTAACTGGCATTTTAATTTTTTTTATATGAAGTAAACAGGATCACAATAATTTTTTTTTGGTCTTAATTGACAAAATTGCAACAAATTCTGAATTTACAGTAGTATTAAATAAAACAACTCATTGGTCATTCAGCTATAAAAATCTTCACATTGATTTGCCCAAAAAAGGAAGATAATTTTGATGATATTTGCGTCAACCAGCCATGCAAATCGTCAGTATTTTAACCACAATTGTTGGTATTTATGAGTTTTATTTGCCTTGAGGATAACCAAGTAAGTTTTGTGAGTTGATGACACATATTGAATTCTAGATTAAGATATATTTCATTTCAATACTAAAAAAAGAGCTTAAATTTTATCATTTATTTTAAGTAAAATAATCTTATTGCAAATATGTCATAATAATATGTGTAAAAAGTGAACCAGGATAGATTTCTTTTAATGATTTCCTGAATACACCTCATTTAGGTTGAAAATTGATTTTTTTTTCGAAGTTGAGAAAATTATTTGGATTTCAACAACAATTAGGCCTAGGGAAGATGCTTTTAAAAACTAAACATTAGAGTGAGATTGCTCATTTGTTATAATAAACATAATGTTAAAAACTCCTCTTTGTATATTATGTATACACACTATGTATTTCATGAAAAGTAAAATATTTAAGTTTTACTATCTAGTCATTGTTCATTTCAAACATAATCCTTTTCAAAGTTCTTTATGATACTGCTTCACATATGTTTTTTTTATCAAATTGGAGAAAGGTTTGAAACAGTGCTATAAACATGCTAAATTTGTAATATTTGATTTCAGGGCGAGTCCAGATGAAGTTGGAAGAGATGACAAATCAGATTCAAGTTCTACATGTTCTATTTATAAGTCCTCATCAAGTTCAGCATCAAATTGTTCAACTTCTAGTTTGACTAGTGATTCTGTAAGTAATTTCAGTCTTTGAAATCATTGTTAAAAGAAAATGAAAATAGTAAGCATGGTCAGGAATCAGATTTTGAAATGATAATTAGCTTCACTTCTAAAAAAATTGTTCCATGTATATATTGTCATTTCTGTTAGAAATAACTTAAGAAGAAAAAGAGTAATGACAGAAAAGAAACAACTAAAATCTGCAGAAGCAGACCTACATCTAGATAAGCATCAGGCTATAATCAAGTCACAGTTCTTTATAGGCACTGTATGATGCTGTATTGTCATTTGTAAGTAGAAAAAACAAATATTTGAAACCAGCTCCAAATAAATAATACAAAAACAAGTAGGCAACGAGAAATGAAATCTGGCTTTTTGGCCAGTGTAAAAATGATAAAACCATAGACTTGAGGCAGTTGCCCACTCAGTTTAAAAATAACAAGCTTTCGGTGTTTCCATGACACTTGTAAATATTGATTAGTGATTAATAAAGTAACCAAAAGAGCAAATAAAAAATATAGGTCAATGTGCTTGTTTTCAAGATATAAGCCATTGATATTTTGGTTGGAAAATGTTCTCTCTTGACTTTTCATAGCTTTATCATTGACAAGTTTAAGTTCTCAAAAAACCATTAAAAATAAATAAGATTTTATAAGACTTTTACAGATGGCTTATAATTATACATGTAAAAGATTTATAAAAAGAAAAATGGGGGTCAATGGGCAATTTCTTTTTACGGCATTCAAGTAGATAAAACCAGAGGATTCCAAAAATCTGACAATTCCAAAAACATGACAAGCAAACGTCCTGAAAGAGCAATTCAAGTTAAACCATTGAATTCTTTCTAATGATTGTATGGAAAACAATTTATTGCATTTTGATGTTGTTTTATTGTATGTACTGCATCTGTCCTTTAACAAAATATTTGTTAAACATATATATATATATATTTACCTTGCATCTTAACATGCTTAATATTAAGTTTTATATACTGTATTTCAGGAAACAGAAACTGATACTGTTCAGGTTAAAGAATCTTGTACAAAACAAACAAACACTGCACCAAATAGCAGTAAAACTGCACCAAAACAACAAGGACCTTTCCAGCATAGTAAAGAATTTGTTCGTAGTAGAGACTACAATAAAAATCCTACACACAAACGAGATGGAAGCTCTAGTAGTGTTTCATCCAATCGGTCAGCAAGTAATAACCGTCCCCGTCCCGTCTCAAGTGGTGCTAGCTATGACTATTATGGACCAGGCAAATCTGGCGGCCATTCAAATGTCCATGTTGGACACAGTTATAACAAGAACTACAGAGGACATGGGCATCAAAATGGCAATCCACAGGGTAGTAAAGTCTTTAAAAGACGGAAAAACAGTGCCCCTTTTAACTCACAAACTAACAATAATTTTAGGAGAGACAATGTTCAAACGAATGCAACTGGTACTAGATAGTAGAAGCTGTTAGACAGTGAGTGAGAGAGAGAGAGACAAGAAACTGAACATGTGTGATGACCGTTTATGCTACATTAATGGAGGCTGACTTTTGTTTCAATGTAAATACACATTATTTTTTTTAATCAAGTTTCGTTTCATGGATTTGATTCTTAAAGAAACTTTGAAAAAAAATCTCAGCAACTATGTTTTATGTATGTTGAAGTCATGAATAAATTAACATTTATTTAAAAATTTGATTTGAACGACGAAACTTAATTTAAAAAAAAAAAGAAAAAAATATAATTAAACACTACAAAGTTAGAGAAAAAAATATGAACCAACATTCATAGTGTATATTTATCATGTAAAGTCATATTTTATTCTAGGAAGGTAATCAATTTGTAATGTTCAATTATTCATTCATGAAGTACTAGTGTAATGATACTTTAGGCAGGTATATTTTTCCAGTTTCATAGTTACAAATACAGAATAGAAAATTATAGGTAATCATGTCACATTTTATTGTAAATGTATTTCCTGAATTTCTCATACTTAAAACAACAATTTTCCATACATCTGTAATACATTTATTGATTTACAATATTATTAATTTTCTCTTGATTTGTAATGAACCAATGTGTTATCACAATAGACAAACTACACATCACTCTTTTCTCAAATGTAATCATCATGGTAAATTTAGACTGTTGTTAAAACATTTTCTGTACATAATTAATAACTCGTAAGCAAAGAAAATTGTGAAATTGGAACAACATGCCTTTCATCTAGAAAAAATGAGGAAAACTAGCTTTACATTTTACATTAAAAAGCCTTATTCTGTGTTAAGCACAGGTTAAATCAAGTTGTGATAATTAAGAGAGAGAGAGTGGGAGAGTGGGATGAAAGTTTTATGAATGTTTTATTATAAAAGTGAGAGAGATCATTGATCAATGTTTATTCTTAATAGTGTTGTGAATAAGTGTAATTGAATTGAAAATACAGTAACATAAAGTAATCTCTTAAATGAAAACTTCCTTAAGAAATATAGCCACTTCAGTGAAGTGTTTACTACTTAGCCATATCTTTTATAGGATCAAGATTGTGTGAAAAAAACCCAGATAATGAATTTGTGTTTGTTGCAATATTCAGAATTTTTCTGGTTTTGTTTGCAAAAATATATCAGAGACCAGAATAATATAATTCTTTTCAACGGAAACCCCTATTGGCCATGTGATGCACAAAGACTTTTTATTTTTTGTTTACTAGTTAAATTTGTCGCACACTTTTTACAAAAGGGTTGTCAATAAGATTAGCAGCTATTGGGAATGAATAGATATACAATTGTGTACCAAAGATATAGTTTTAAAGTGCTACTTCCTTATTTTACTGTTTTAATTGTTTAAAACAAATCCTGATAATTCTATACCTCTCTATTGTTAAGTTTCTTCTTTGTAATTTGTTTAAAACAAATCCTTACATATTCTATACCTCTCTCTTTCTCTTAAGTTTTTTTTTGTAATTGAAATAAGTATAAGTGTTTATGATTGATGATTTCCTTAGCGTCTTTTATTAAAGATCAACATTTATAAACATATTATTAATGGTTAAAAACTTAACATTTGTAGGGCTTATTGATCAGAATAAATTTTCTTCCTTAATAAAGTTAAGCATTTGTAAGGGTAGTTTATATATAAAAAAAGTATAATAATCAATGTCTGATGTCTGTATATAAATATGTATAATGTATGTTACTAGTGCTATACGTGAAATAAAATGTATTCAATTTAGACACCAAACTCTTTTGTTAATTTGAAGTGTATGATTAAATGTAGATTCATGAAAAAAATACCGGTAGCAAGCAGTGGGCATAAGGGGAAAGAAATCCATGACATCCTCTCTTGAGATATATTTTTGCCAGGGCATTTTTTAAAAGGTTATTACATGCATGTTTACTTGAGTTTGTATATGACTGCTGGGGATCAAAAGCATTGTACATATCATGTTTGTTTTAGTTTTATGTTTTAGGAATGTGAAGAGAGAGTAAAGTGTATCAAGTGCCCCCCATTTTACTGAGATTGTTTCATGTTTATATATGTATGTATGTGCTCATCAATCTATCATTTTGTTAATCACTTTCATTTTATCATTGTCAAGTGTTTCATATTTTAGTTTTATATAGCTTGTCACTACAAAATATTTCATCGTCAAAATGCGTCAGTAGAACTATGCATATAAAAGGTGTAAATTTTCTTAAAAGCGTTGAGATGTGAATATTATGAGGAATGGATTTGAATGTGCATTTCTGTATAGATAAAATTTTATTTTGTAATGACAAACTAGATAAATGCCTCCATGTTTTTGTTGACTGTTACAACTTTTTTGTTACTTGTCATTTTACAAGCTAGTCAGTATTTTCAACATGCCAAATTTTATCTACTATGACCATAGATAGCTTCATTGTATCTGGGAATGAATTCTTAATCACTTGTTTGAGACATATGAATAAAAGGTGATATTTGTGCTGTATGCATGAATCATCCACACTTTTTTAACAATAACTTTTTCATCGAAAGTGATGTCTCTAAGAGAAATCATACATTCTCTACTTAATATTCCAAGTTATGTGAATATAAAGTTTTCACCTTATTATTCACTATCAGTACAGCAGATTCTATAAGTAACACAGACAAAAACCTGCTGTTTATGATTGAGATTGATGCAAAATTCATTTTACTGCAATGGCAATTGGAAAGATAGCTGAATCCATTATATTGCAATGGAAATCAGAAACAGACTCAAATCTGCTGTACATGATAGCAAAACAAAAATGATTTAATTAGCAATCATGATCATAGATTGTATTGTATCTGCTGTACAGATAGCAGATAATTCGGTGTGGTTTTGATCTATAATGGATAGGCAGCAGTTATTTCAACATACTAATATAATTGCCCACAGATTTAGGCTAGGCAAGTCTTGGTGCTTTTAATAAAAAAATATACAAAAAGTGATATAAAAGCCTTCTACCAGGTAGTTGTATTTGAAATAAGGAGCAAAATAATTAGCACTTTTGTATATATTACTGTAATCAATTTTTGTGCCAGTTCTGAATAATTGTGATAGTAATTTGTGCAACTCTGCATATGCTTATAATGAATTAAAACACCATTTTAAATATTTTTTTAAAATACCAAATTATTTTGAAATTATTTTTTAAACAAAATTAGTTGTACAGCATATACTAAATTTGGTTTAACAATTTGAAGTAGGTCAAAATCTCAAAATTCTTTATTCACTATGTTCTTTTGTGTTGATTAAAAGCATTCAAAGCATATTGTAGTCTTAAGTATGATGTGGAATTATGCATTTATTGATACTAGTCCAGTGATACTAACAGTTTGGTCTTTCCCTGTCAAAATGGCCAATTTGATAAAATGCAATTATAATACATGTAACACGAATTTTCGCAGTTGTTTGAAGATCATGAAACAATGTTATGTAAATGTTATTATTGTTTATATGTTATTTTGTTACACATTTGTCAAAGCAGAAATCCTCTCATTTGATTATTGTCTTTCTGTAGGTATTTTATAATTTGTCTGTGTAGTGTTATATTTTATTGCAAATAGAAAATTATTGAAAAAAAAAAAATATTAATGATAAATTATGCTATAAGTTTCAGGTATCTAGATGAAAGTCCAATGAATTAAAAAAAAACGTTTTGTATTTTGTCGTGAATAGGTTTTATAACTAGATTGTATTTGTGTTAATCAGGTTTGTTTAAAGTAATATATCCAAAATGGTTAAATACCAGAAAAGAAAAAGACATGTCGAAATTTTCAGCTGTAAAAAAATTCAACAAAGGGAAATTGTGTGAAAAATTAAACATTTTGCATCATATAAAAAACTAGTCATTTTATATTTCCTTTACCTGGAAATCCTGAAATTTACTTTATTAAACAATCTATCCATGAATTTTTATTCAGTCAGATTTATACTTGCTCTTTTATCCAATTATAAATATTAGAAAAAATTTTCAACTTAGTAATGTCTTCTGCATCTTATTTTGGTAGTTGACAGATTCACAGGTATAAAATAGAACTGCAGTTTTAGTGTCTAAACAAGATATTGCTCAAGGTTAAAATATGTGTATTTTTGTGATGTAAGTTGTAATTACTCAGTTTTATTTCATATTGATCTATTTTTTGCTATATTTTGTTCCTTTTTTTCTGTATAAAAGTATAAGCTGTGGTACAGCATTTTATTCTGAGTCTAATTTAACTTTTATAAAGTCAAACTGATATTGTTTAATTAAAATGAATGCATAATAAAACAATGCCATTTAGGGTTCTATTAAAGTAAGTTAGTTCATTCTATGCATTTTTTATATGACATTATTTTCTCTACAGAATTCGAAATATATAATAATTGATTGACTGTATCCAACAGATGTTTAAAGTTTTTGATAAATTTGAAGAACTTGCTTTTTAATGTCTATATTTTTTCTCCTTGAGTGATTTAGTGGAGAAATGTGATGTTACATTTTATATTTTACAACACTACATTTTTTATTTAAACACAAACAATATGAATATAATTTTTCATGTATAATAGTCAAAAGATTATTAAATTGATAATATACACTATTTATTAGAATTACCCAAATTTAATGAAAAGTTATTTTTAAGGAAAATTTTACCTTTTAATAAATCTTCTTAGGAAAAATAATGTAAAAAACAAGTGGGTAAAGAAGGAAAAAAGTCACAAGATTAATGTGTTTATCAGTACAAAATAATGATCTTGAATTATTGAAACAGTTTCCACCTTAGAAAAACAATTCTAGCAAAACAAAGTTGTTTACTTTGTATCAAAAAGGTTCTGAAGTTTTCGTGTACCATTTTTACGACATTTAAACTGTTATAATATTTCAGTATTTTGGGAAATATTAAGCAAATTAATTTTTTGACTGGATTCCTTGTAATATGAATGTTCACACATACAATGCAGAAGTTCTGCCAGATGTATTTATATTGAAAATATGTTTAAATCGTTTATATTGATAGATCACAAAGATCTGTGCAATATTGTTACTGTAAAAGAAGTAAAAAAACAAATAAAAACAATAAAATGAAATAAAAATGAAAATAATTATTTGCCTTAGTTTTATATTTAGTTTACCCAAAAGTTTTTTTTATGGGACTCTGTTTTCTTATATTTGTTATTTCTGTTGGTTGCAATCTTATTTATCTTTTGTTTAAAATTGTTTCCCCCTCTTTAGTCCTAGGGTTAGAGAATAAACATTTTATCAATGAAATACTCTAAATTTGGTTAGACTAGCTGTTTACTGATGAGCTACTATGAAGGTGGGCAAGAATACATACAATTTTTACAGGACTAAAATAAGGGTTAAGACAAGGGAACATGATTATACAATTAATACAATGAGTAATAGGATTACTATATTTTATCAATGCAAGGTATACATATAAAAATAAGTAGATGTAGATGTTAATGACACAACTATCCACCAGAGTTCAAATGAAGCAAATGTAAGCTATTGTAGGCAATTGTACAGCCTTCAACATGAGAACAAGCCAGTCCGCTATAAAAAAAGTGAATCATTCAAACAGGAAAACTTGACAGCCTAATGTATAAACAAACAATTTATGAAGAAGAATAAAACATGACCATCATGATTTAAAACAACCACGAAACTACAGGCACATGAAGAATTTGTAGGGGTTAAACATGTTTATGATCTCCCTACCTACTGTCATTTCTCGATATATGTATATAGCTATATATCGGTCAGTTCTATAACTTGTTTGCTTCCACTTGATGTTATGAAACTTATACACAATGCTTATTTGAATTTTGGAGGTGTCACTTTAACCGTTTTAGAGTTATGCTCCTTCACCAATAGAAAAATTGCTGATTTATTCCCTTCTGTTCTCTTGTCCTTTTGGTTTGCCTCAACCATATGTTATGAAACTTACGGTATACACAATGCTTATTACCACAGAATACAGATCAAGTTTGAACTATGCTGCCGTCACTGTAACCATCTTGGAGTAAAATCCCTTTACAAATGGACAAAATACTTAATTAATCGTTTCCGTTCTCTAAATTTAGTTTGTCTCTCCGAAATGTTATGAAATTTATACATTTTAAATGCTTATTACCACAAAATACATAGCAAGTTTGAATTTTGGAGGATTCAGCTAAACCGGTCAAGAATAATGTACCTTTACAAATGGAAAAAAGCTGAATTTTGTTTCTGTCTCAGACTGAAGTTAATAGCCTCAACCAAATATTATGGAACTTATACACAATGCTTATAACGACAAAATACAGATTACTTTAACTGTTCTAGAGTTATGTCCCTGGATCGAATTTTTATACGAACATTTTTGGATTCGTATAATACAATGATGTCTCCTGCGTCTTCATCCGAAGACATTTGGTTTGCAGACAATAACGTAAGTTTAACTGAAGGGATCTCTTATGACATTTGTTAAGAAGGCTCAATACCATAAAAGGAAGTTTGGGATCGATTTGGGGATGTAGTCCCAACCATTTAGGAATTAGGGGGCCTTAAGGGGCAAAAAAACAAGCATTTTTTTAGTGTCAGGATAATAGTGTAAAAGTTTTTGGACTGCTCTTAAATTGTACCGCAATGTTAAATACCATTGGGAAGGTTGGGATTCCTTTTGGGGCATTATGGACGGTGCCAACAGTTTAGGAATTAAGGGCCAAAAAACAAGCATTTTTTTAGATTCCGGACATTAACATGTGTGTAAGTGTATGGATCTCTCCGACATTGTACGACAAAGTTCAATATCGCCAAAGGAAGGCTGTGATTGAGTTCTAGATTAGCGCATTATATTTGTAAAATCTTTCACAACATTTATTGTATGTCAAAACATTTATCACAATCAAAATTCAGGTAGCATCAAGCTTAAATATTGTGTTCAAGTTTGCTCCAACTGTTCACGGTTCCACCTCTGAGGTCGTATCAGGCTGCGCTCAGCTAGCATTGTATCTCCATTTTTACCCAATAACTATGAGAAATTCATACATTGTACGACAAAGTTCCATATCACCGAAGGAAGGCTGGGATTGAGTTCTAGTATTGTGCATTATATTTGTAAAATCTATGACAACATTTATTGTATGTCGATCAAAAAATTTATCACAATCAAAATTCAGGTAGTATCAAGCTTAAATATTGTGTTCCAACTGTTCAGGGTTCCACTTCTGAGGTCGTATCAGGCTGCGGTCAGTGAAGCATTGTGTTACCATTTTTACACAAAAACTTAAATTCATAAACTATAATAGACAGATACTTAATAAGCAAAAATTATCAGTAAGAAAAGATAAAAAAAAATTTATAAACTATAATAGATAGAGAGAAACTTAAATAAGCAAAAAAGTAAGAAAAAAGTAAAAACACAGAAATACTGAACTCCGAGGAAAATTCAAAAGGGAAAGTCCCAAATCAAATGGCAAATTCAAAAGTTCAAACACATCAAACGAATGGAAAAGATCTAAAAGTAAGTCCGTATTACTGCAATCGTCTGATGACTCATAATTTCGAGCTCCCGGTAATGATTTTACACATTTTCAGTGTTTATGCCTATTTCCAATATCTTGAGAACTGTATCGTATACTTTAAAAGACAGAAAAGGCCAGACAACAGAAGACCTGCACATAAGTAAAAATGAACAACACCGTCTAACGACTTTCTGTTACTTTGCTATTGCGTGTTTGCATGCCTATTATCTTGAAAATAATAATAACAAAAATAGATGTAAAAAGCAAAACTGATCAGCAAGACAACATTTTCAAATAAGTACAATTTTGCTAAAACCATGATCTTTATAAGGGGTGTTTTGTTACCAGATAAAATATAAAGAATCCAAGCACTGAGAAATTGACATAGCCATGTTGTTAGTATTCTGAAATAAGTTTTTGTTTTAGATAAGAACAATTAGATAAGGTTGACTACACAAAACGGTGAATACAAGTCAACCGTTTAGTTTTGTCGATGATGTTAACTTGGTCTACCGAGGACAATATGAACAACACGGTGAATACAAGCCAACCGTTTAGTTTTGTCGATGGTATTAACTTGGTCTACCGAGGACAATATGAACAGCTTTGATTATTCATACACCCGAAACAAATCAAACGTACGCCCTACTTTGGCAAGAGTTTTTATTGCCGATCGGAAGAAGACATAGATTGAAACATCACCACAAAACGACAAAGTCACAATGAAAATCAAATAACTAAAAAGTGTCAATGGGCATACACCCTTTAATTTTTTTACGTGTAAGTTTTAAAGTGTTTATTATAGGTAAAAAAAACTTATGGTTAATAAGCTACGCGTGACACCATTGACTTTGAGCATACAATGGAGAATACTCGTGCATTCGGATACGTTAGGTGTTGATCACGACGCATGTAGGGCAGGAACTTATTACCCTAACAGATTACAACAGTTTTCTCATGATTTCGTGTTGCTTAGTTTTCCGTCTACTGATTATTTCTTGTTTTGGTCCTCTCTTTTTTTTTTTTTTTAATTTTTGGCCATTGTGTTGTCTTTTTTTATTGGAACTATGAATTGGATTTGCATTTTGGTGTCTGCTTTTTTGGACAAAATAATACCTCTGGTTCAAGACAAGTATTACTATCAATCCTTTACACCCACCTTAAAGTCATAAGAAACCTCAAATTAAAAAACAATATGCATATGTTTTTTATAACTAAATGGATAGTTTTCATTATACAACTTATGTACATATACTTTTTTCTGAGGAAAATTCTTTAATTTGTCCACATTTAGAAGACGTTTACATAGACAATAGTAGTGCATTGACTTGACATATCAACGATATAAGGATTCAGCCTGAAACGGGGAAATAGCTCGGCACAGCCTCGCATTTCCCCGTTTCTAAGCCTCATCCTTATATCGTTGATATGTCAAGTCAATGCACTATTATTGTCTTTATACTGCAATCTCAAACAACATTTTCAGTGGTTGTTTAATGCGTTAAGGTTATTTATTTGATTTAAATATTGGGGGAAATCGCCTTTAAAAAGGCCTCATAACATGCTCGCGGAGAAATATACAACACAGTGAAATGTACATATTTACCTGTTGAAACTCACTCCTCAATGGCGAACGAAATCGTTTGAGTATGTACTTAAATATCAACCATAAGCATGAAACATAATGATTTCATGATAGGTTGCAAACAAAATATATTAACAAATGAAATATGTTTTTCCAATAATTGCAAAAGAAACAAGGTTGAGTCGATCCACGCATCATTGTATTCATTGGAAACAAGAACAGGTTGAAGAGGTCGTATGAATAATTAAATATTATTTCGGCATTTTCTATTTAAATATTCATGAGGAAAAGTGACATCGGGTCAGTGACTGTATATGACATAGAATCATACAGTCAACGCATTTTGACTGCTCAAATAGAACGAGTGCAGTATAATTATATTTATCACATATTTTGTACTGATATGTACGTTTTTGTATGGCCAATAATAGCCGGAAGTCAAGGTTGGTTATCAGCCCTCGGGGCCGATATCGATATCAGCCCTCGAAATCCATATCAAGCCCCCGAGTTTAACTTCCGGTAAACTGTCAATCAAAGACTATTTGTAAACAAGTTGAACACAATGAAAAGAAATTTAGAAAGTTACGAATCTGCTGTAGAAGAAAAAAGTAGAAATCAAGTGAAAATCACAAAAGTTCCCGTAAAATTTTGACGTCATAAAGAATTTATAAAATATATGACGCCACACTGGAATGAGTAGCGATATACATTTTTAACATTTGTAATGTAACATTTTAAAGTCGTTTAATATTTGCAATTCTTAGAATTAATATATTTATTGTTAATCATTTCTGAAACTTTTCACAAAACGTTGTTTACCTACTGTGATACGAACTTTTTTAAACTCACAGTGATACATTTTTTATTTTATTTTCGTTAAATATCTTTTTGATTTTTGATGAAATATCAAACATAATTTGGTGTAAGCTATTTGTTTTCTCTTGCTTAAAAATATGTGATAAATAGATTATTACATGTCATTTTTCATATGGTCCCTGGTATCAGCCCACGACCCATATCAAGCCCTCGGGCTAAAGCCCTCTGGCTTGATATGGGAGTCTAGGGCTGATACCAGGGCAATATGAAAAATGCCATGTAATAATCTATAATTATCACATATTTTGTACTGATATGTACGTTTTTGCATGGCAAATAATAGCCGGAAGTCAAGGTTGGTTATCAGCCCTCGGGGCCGATATCGATATCAGCCCTCGAAATTCATATCAAGCCCCCGAGATTAACTTCCGGTAACCTGTCAATCAAAGACTATTTGTAAACAAGTTGAACACAATGAAATGAAATTAAGAAAGTTACGAATCTGCTGTAGATGAAAAAAGTAGAAATCAACAGTGAAAATCACAAAAGCGTTCGTAGAATTTTGGCGTCATAAAGAATTTAGAAAATATATGAAGCCACACTGAAAGGAGTAGCGATAATACATAATTCTTCTTAAGCATGTTTTAACATTTGTAATGTAACACTTTAAAGTTCTTTAATATTTGCAATTCTTATAATTGATATATGTATGGTTAATTATTTCTGAAACTTTTCATAAAACGTTGTTAACCTACTGTAATACATTTTTTATTTTTCGTTAAATATCTTTTTTTATTTTTGAAGTAATATCAAACATAATTTTGTGTAAGCTATATGTTTTCTCTTGCTTAAAAAAATGTGATAAATAGATTATTACATGTCATTTTTCATATGGTCCCTGATATCAGCCCACGACCCATATCAAGCCCTCGGGCTAAAGCCCTCTGGCTTGATATGGGAGTCTAGGGCTGATACCAGGGACCATATGGAAAATACCATGTAATAATTTATAATTACTTATACAATTTTTGTTGCGAAAACGATAATAACTTGTACAACATAATTTTGTAGCGTTGTATGTGCTTCTACTTTTGCTTTAAACAAAATTTGTCATTGAAAAACTCCTTTTTTGAGTAAGTAAGTTTAAGATTGTTTGTCAATTGTCGGGTATTGATATTCTTTTACTGTTTTCTCGTATTTATCTATTTGTTTGTTTATTTTTTCCTATCATAGAGCGTATGTATTTTTGAAATCTATATTGTGTTTGGTTTTCTTTTCTCTTTTTCAAACGTGTATTCTGTACTTAGTTGTTTTTTTTGTTGTTGTATGGATTATACAAGTACCCGGGCACGTCCACTCTGTTAAGAATTTCTGATTGAGTCCATCTGATGTGTTAAGCCTTTTTCGACTGTTTTTTTTAGTTCGTGATGATTTTGTATCTAAGGTTAAATTGTTTACATTGGTTACAGTTTGGCAGAAGCCTTATTTATATATGTATATGATACTTTAATAAACATAGAAAAGAGTAAGATGATTCGCTGGTTAACTTTGGATCAGGTCCAATGTAAAGGGGTGTTCATTAGGAAACTCAGATACTTGTAAGAAGGCACTTTGGTAGAACACCCCTCCTACAGTTTAAATCGGAGTATATATTAAGCAGGAGAGATTCTTAGCTCAGGGTCGATTGGCATACGTTTGAAGACGAAGACCTGATGTACGGTGCGTAGATATTCGAGATACTGTCTCTTATATATTATATATTGTGTTAATATTTCTTAGTGTAATTAGGAACAGGTTGGTGTCTGTTAGAAATGTAATAAGGAACAGGTTGGTGCCTCTTAGAAATACGGACTTGTACGTTTACAAGTTGAACCGTATTGTACCGTATAGGACAAGTGTGAGTCTGTGTGACCACCTTCTAAAGTACATAATTTCACCAAGAGAACAGAGACAAGTGTGTTAACTTGTATGGTACATTATTGTACCAGGAGGACAAGTTTGTTCCTGACCCAGGACAAATTTGTAAGAGTACAAGTTTGTACCAGTGTTTATATTTTGAGTAGAATAGTTTATAGATATTTTATTAAAGATTGCAAAGAGCAGTTGTAGATATTTTGGTTCATTGACGTTAATATTTGAATAAAGATTATTTGTTATATATTTTGTAAAGAGAGAGGGCAATTTTGGATCCAGTATCAAACTGGTAACGAACTTATTCTAAAGAGAAACAGACACGCTTACCCTGTGTACACGTAACATAATTTGGTGGCTACCGCTGGGATCCAAATTGTTAATTTTTTAATCCATAGTGAAAGATTATATCCAAATTTGATCATCTTATAAACTTATATCCAAACTGTCTTGTGATGATTTACTGTTCACTTTTGCACAGATATTTTTTTTCAAACTGTTCACGTTTGCACAAATTGTCCTGTTAACGTTTTAAATTTCCCACCGTTAAATGATTATTATTTACATTAGGGATTAACGATCGATAGTGGTACAGGCAATCTTTTGATTGACATTAATTACGTTGTACATAAATTTATGACATTGTGTTGATATTATTATAGTGTGAATGCATGGTTATATCGCAAATTAAAGTATAAAAATGTCTTTTGATGACGAATTGACAAACCAAATTGAAGATATGGAAGAAACAAGGTATAGAAACAGTTTTGTTTCGTCTACACCTAAAGATCAGGGTGTTCGTCCAAAAGATACTTTTATAACAAGAAATGACTCGGGTCTGGAATCAAGAGAGTCCTTATTGTCAAGAAAGGGAGATAATGTAAAAGTTGATTTACCAACATTCAACAACCCGAATGCGCACAAAACTGTTAAATTTTCCCAAATTGATTTAAAGGAAGGGGATACTTTGCCTTTACCCATAATTAAAGGCTACATAAGGGAAAAAGACAAAACTGACAAATCAAAGTACCGACATACGGATAACACAGATAATTCTGGTGTGAAAATTAAACCATGTCAATATGAAGGTAGCACCTCATTGACGGACTATTTGTCTCATTTTGAAATGTGTGCACTTGTGAATAATTGGTCGGAAAATCGAAAAAGGGTTATACTTAGCGGTATCGTTAATAGGACAAGCACAGGCTGTACTTGGAAATTTACCAAGTGAGAAAAGACAAAGCTTCTCCGATTTAGTCCGCGCAGTTGAAGAGCAATTTGCTCCTTCTAGTCAAACTGAGTTATATAGAGTTCAGTTTAAAGAACGACGTCAAAAAGCCAGCGAATCACTTCCCGAATTAGGCCAGTCACTTCGGAGATTTTCCAACTTGGCATATCCTACTGCCACATTGGACGTACGGGAAACTCCCAGAATAGAGCCGTTTATTGACGCGCTCGTTGATTCAGAAATGCGGCTTAGAATAAAACAATCGCGACCGAAAGGTTTATATGATGCCGTGAGACTTGCGGTGGAAATAGAGGCGTACAGTAAATCCGAAAATAAAGTAAGAGAGGGACGAGGTTATTTACGGCAAACTATGAACGATGACTAGTTAGACAGGGAAGAAAAGAATACAAATAGTGACTCTACAACAAAAGACATTGCATCATGGATGCAAACAATGGAGAAAAGTCTAAGTACTCTTATGACGGAAATGGCAAAATTAAAATCTAGTGGTACAAATGAGGGACCTTATTATGCTAAAACGAGATATACCAAAGTAAGAGGACAAATAAGGGTTGTTACAATTGTGGCAAATTTGGTCATTTAGAAAAGGGACTGCCGCCTACCCTGACAAAATAAGAACAATTATAATGGAAATAAGGGGGATGGGACTGTCAAAACATTAATGAAAACTTGGAAACAAAACAACCGTAAGACAAATGAAGGTGCGGTTACAACAGCATCTGCAGATGCTGGTATGTATGTCAAACTAAATGTAAGAGACACTGAAGCCATGTCTGTGGTTGATACATGAGCAACTTTGCCGTTGGTATCTTCCAAGTTATAAGATATGTTGAATCCATTAGATAAATCATATCTAAGTGAAGTTAAGACAACTGTTAGGTCAGTGTGTGGCAATAAGCTGGAGGTTCGTGAAAGCGGGAGATTCAATCTGCATTTCGGTCCAAATATGTTTCAATCTGAAGCTGTTGTGATTGATCTGAAAGTTGACGGTATACTTGGTTTGGACTTCAGGAAACGACATATATGTTTAATTGATATTGAGAATGGGCACTTTTGTATTGGGGATTGTAAGGTAGATTTGTGTTTTCAGGGATTACTAGTAATAGGCTGTTACCTAGTGGTTGCTTCAGAAGCGGTTGTTATACCGCCAAGGTCAGATATTATCATAAATGGCACGGTTTGCTTAGCAGAAGGTCAAAAATAACCTCATGACAATGCATTGTCAGAAGCAAATGAGCATGCAGGGAAAGACTACATTTTGACTGCTAGAACGTTAGTAAGGTCATGTGAAAAAGTCCCTGTTAGAACACAGAACTAGATCCTAAGACAATCTATCCTAGTACGACTATAGCCCAAATGTCTGGTGTTGAACAAGTACTCGAGGGTAATATTGGTTCAAATGAACAGAAACATGACGGACTTAGACCAGATTTACAAGATTTGTTAGACAGGACATCAGATGAACTGACTTCAAAAGACAAACAAAAAGTAAAATATTTCTTGATTGATAATCAAAACTTGTTTGCGTCTTCTGACTTGGGGAAGACCAGTCTCGTAAACACGAAATCAATACGGGAAACGCAAGGCCATTCAAAGAACCACCTCGTCGTACACCTTATCATTTGAACACGGTAGTGAGTGACAATCTTGACAAAATGTTACAAAAAGGTATTATTGAACCCTCCCATAGTCCCTGGGTGGCAGGGATAGTCCTAGTTAAGAAAAAGGACGACAGTTATCGCTTTTGCGTAGATTATAAACGCTTAAACAGCGTGACCCTTAATA
>CM034352.1:34509581-34522696 GCA_019925275.1 Mytilus edulis
AAACAATAAAAATATCAAATCATTGTAGCCAATCAAAGAAACGTTTTGTTATTTGCGGCCATTAACTTTACAGAATTATTAAGAAAATAATCCAAATAGTTTAGCTGCTAATTGTGATATTCAAAATGTTCTACGCTTGCGTAACACATCTTAGTGTTCAATAGAAATTAACATTACTTATTTACAAATTTTAAGTAGTTATTGTGACAGAAAATAAATTATTTTACCGGACTGCTGCATCTCATTTTAATGAGGTTTGTTTTTGTCAATATTTTTATTCACAACAATGGGGTTTTCAAAGTATCATTTTATAAAATCTGACAAATTTGCATAACCTGGAGCTTCAAAACAACCTCCATGGCCAATACTCTCTATTATATATTTTTTAAATAACATGATATAAAGATAACTACATTTTCGAAAATTTACCTTAAATGCGTGTTCAATGCGTTTATAGAAAATAACAAAGAAAGTAACCCATGTGGTACAAAATGTCAGTATATAACAATTTAGATAAAATCACTTTCAATAACATAACAATATTCAACGCATTAACGGAACTAAATCTAAAATGATTCAATTGTCATATTTCTGATCGGGTAACTAATTGACGTAGTCATGATTTTATAAAATATACATCTTAATCATATTGTGCAGGGCCTAGTTTTCGAAAGTATCGTAAGATATGTCATAAGATATAAACAGTCTCCGGGACAAGCTTGCAATTCCGCTGAGTGCAAAAGTTATCACCTTAATTTTTGGAGTTAAGTCAAAAGGATTTTTGGAGTTATGTCAAAATGAAGTTGATACCTTGGTTGGTATTGGTTCCCTGATATTTGTCCTACAAAATTTTGGCTCAAGCACCACTGTTGAAAAAGTTATGCCCCTTTTTTCAACAATTTCCTCAGAGGAAAAATAGTTTTCCTTAAGGGAAATCAAATTTCCCTAAAGAAACAAGATTTTCCTCAAGGGAAAAGAATTTCCCTTAGGGAATTTGCTGCAAAAATATTTCCTTTGAGGAAATTCTATTTCCTTTGAGAAATTCTATTTCCTTTGAGGAAATTATTTCCTTGAGAATTCTTTTCCTTTGAGGAAATTTGCATCTTTAAATTTCCTATGAGGAAATTATATTTCCTTTAGGAAATTTGCGGCTTAAAATTTTCCTTTGAGAAATACTTTTTCCTGTGAGGAAATATGCAGCTTCAAATTTTCCTCGAAGGAAATACTTTTTCCTGTGAGGAAATTTTTAACAAACACTTTTCCTTGCGGGAAAATTCAAGACAACAAATTTCCTCTAAGGAAATCATTGTTCTTCAAATTTCCTGTAAGGAAATTTCTGAACATCAAATTTCCCTTAAGGAAATGTTTTCTGCTATTTTTCCTCTATGGAAATTTCATAACAGTACAAACAGTATAAATATATATTTTCCTAGACTGAATTTTGATACAAAAGACAATTAAAACTTTAATACATGGTGAGTATTAAACATACAAAAACAAAAGGCTGACTGTTTAACATGTCGTGAAAAATCACAATAATAAATGCAAGCAATAGTTTCTGAATTTACATGTGCAGTATATAGAAGTGGTCTTACCATTTAGGCCTTGTTGCATTCTAGGTTTTCTTTTGTCGCTCATTTCTATTGTAACTGTTTATTTTTTCATTATTTTTCTATATTTCTTGTCCTAAACATAAAAAGGGTAAACACTATTATAAACATCTAGCATGATCAGTATGTGTTTTTCTTTATATACAATAATATTTAAAAAGAATTGAATATTTGTGCTATTTCATTTCACAGACTTTTTGCCAGTCATCACTTTCAAAGACTTTCACCATGGTCAATAGTTTAAAAAACAAACATTCCCATACTTTTTCTTCGTGTTCGTACTAACTTTTCATTGGACAACAAAGACATGATTCAACTATTTTTCTATGATTTGTTCGCTTGACTACGTTAAACTCCGAAATATTGTTTACAGTATAATCTGTATGTGTCTCACTCGTCAAAATTTCAAATTAATATGTGTTACTTACAGAAGCAATTAAACAAGAGGCTCTCAAGCGCCTGAAGTAGTCACCTGACATTTTTTGCATCAATCTTCCATTTGTGATCATTTTACCCCTATGTTCCATTTTAGCCATGTTACTATAAACATGATAAAGTGACTATGTTTCTTGACGTAAAAGGAAATAAAATACAAACTTTATACTAGTTACTCTGAAACTCATTCAGTCCAGGTTTGGCTGTAATAGACTCCGCAATTTCAAAGGAGAAGATTCTTTAGAGTATTAAGGAAACTAGATGAACAAATTGTGAAAAATTGTCTTTGAATGGCAATTATCCTTATGGGGTCAATTGACAATTTTGGTTGTATTAATATCATATTTGTAGACCTTACTTTGCTAATTATGTTTGCTGTTTACAGTATATCTTTATCAGAAATAAGATTCAAGATAATAACCAATAAAAATGCTACGAATGGCTAAGCTTGATACAACCGTACAGGTTGAACCCTGAACAGTTGGGACAAGAATGGACACAATATTCAAGCTTGATACAGCTCTGAATTTTTAATTTGAATTGTGATTCAATAGTTGACACATCATAGGTTTCTGACACAGAATGAATGTGGTCCAAGTACTTAAAAGAATTAAATTGAGAATTAACCTCTAATATGGTCCAATATTCAAAATCTTAATACATGGTTAGATGCAGCATATCAACATGATCAAAGAACCCCATTTGTTCATTTTTTGATGAAATCAAATAAAGTTACATTTTGGACCCTTTAGACCTCAATGTGGACCAATTTGATAACGGGCCAAAATATCAAAAATCTAAATAAATGGTTAGCTTCAGACTATCAAAGAACCCCATATATTCATTTTTTGTTGAAATCAAATAAATAAAATTTTGACCCCGATTTGGACCAACTTGAAAACTTGGCCCATAATAAAAAAACCTAAGTAAATGTTCAGAGTAAGCATACTAAAGAACACCAAGAATTTAAATATTGTTAAAATCAAAATAAATTTAATTTTGGACCCTTTGGACCTCAAGGTAGACCAATTAAACAGGATCAAAAAAATTAAGAAGCTAAATACACAGTTAGATTTAGCCTATCAGAGAACCCCAATAATTCAATTTTCTATGAAATCAAACAAAGTTTAATTTTGGAGCTATTTCGCCCCTAATAGACCACTTTCGACTTCATCCGTCACCGGAAAAAACTCGTCAATTATACGCGCCTTTATGACGTCATTTACCAGATAGAGTGTATCCCTGCACTAGTTACGTTCATCAAGCGTCTTAGTGATTGTCATTGTTTAGAAAAACTAGAAATAATGGTTGTTCTGTAGGTACTTAATGACAATTCCCTAATGACAGCAATGCTGATTGTCAATTTTGAGAATTCAATTTGCATACCTGTCAACTGACCCGTATTTTGCGGGTGTGACCCGAGATTTTCACAATTCTGAGCAGTCGGAAACCAGGTTGAAATAGAACAAAAGAATCGAAGCTCTTTGTTAGAGAAGGAGATAAATGCTTACTGTAATGTTTACTATAGTGACAAAAATTTTAAAAGTTAATAGAAACGAACAAAATTACAATTTTCTTCTCAATTAAGAAGTGTTTTATTTTAAAAACACCATTAGCAAAAGTTTTCAATTTATTTAGTACATAGTTAAGCAGAACAATTAGATATCAAGTCTACGACATGGGTATCTTTCAAGTTGGATGTAGAAAATGCATAACCTCCGATTTTTTTTTTAAATTTACCACGGACGGAAAACATATCAATCTATTAGTTCAGTAATTTCCGTGTCTGCCCTTCCATTATGTGACTCAAGAAAAATTCCAAAAAATGGATGACAATTGTATCGAAAAGAGAAAATCGAGTGCACCTTTTTATGTTAGGGCGTGTTTGAGTTGAATATTTTGTCTTGATATCGTACAAAGCAAGAATATTTCATTCATCGTCTTGCTTCAGATTCTATCATTTTTATATATCAAAGCTACAGGTTGACTTTATAACAAAAAAAATCACAATACTAAAAGATGAAATATATGGGTCATATGAAATGCATATCTAATGAATCACAAATACATAGTAGGTGTGTTCGAAAATCTATTTTTTACTGAAAAAACTTGACGACAGTCTTTCAAGTTGGATGATGAAAATGCATATCTTCGAAAACTTATATTTTTTTGTGTGTGAAAACTAGGGTTTATAGTCTTCAACCACTAAAAAAATCTAGTCTGCCCTTCCACAAAATATTTAATTAGAATTTTTTTAAATGTTTATGAATTTTCGAAAATTCCACCTGACAACCGATAGTTTTAAGTTGAATCAATGCAGACAAGATCATTAACTGATGCTAATTAGCTAGTTGATACATTTGTCTTTTAAAATACAACTGACATATAAGGATCGTAATGGTGCAATGTGGATAAATTTATCGGTTTCTGAGAGCAAAATTGGCAGCGCGTCATCCCTAAAATGGCGTCCATTTCTACGATTGCGAAAATGAACTGGCGTAATGGGGAGATCATTTTGACGAGGTAGAATCCTGACTGTGAGGGATTTACCCGGGACACCCGCCGGGTCACTGAATAACCTGGGAATTCCGAAAATGACCCGTTTTCACCTGGATTTCTAAGCCTAGAGAATGATTTCATAAGTGATTTTTCTTTGAAATACCGGCAAATTCGTAATTCTTCCATCAACAGAAGTTCAGCCAACTGAGTAGACTGTCAAATTAAGTAACCCATCAAGTGCATGGTTTCACTTGACAGCTTTGGTGTCAAACACACTGTTAATTAACACCAATTACCTTGGCTGTAGGTCGTAAATAAATTTCACTGTTGTCACGTTTTACAAACATTTTTCACCTGAGTTACTTCCCCTTTTTTGTCACCATTCAAAATTGTTCCTTATATTTACGTTTTTTGAGGTAAAAAAGATCAAATCTACTACAAATAGAATTTAAATACATATTGACATATAACTTTTCATTTAATTCATACCTTAATACAATTATAAAAAAAAAGTTAAACATTATTTTTTTCATTTATTTTTTATTTCTTTATTTTACTATTATACTCTAATTACGACAGTTGATATAAACAACCGACCATGCAAGAGCCTGTATAGCCAGTTAAGGTTGTTAAAAACTTCCATTTGATATGAACAGCTGATGGGCAAAGACTGAAATAGCCAGTCACAACTTTCAAAAAATAATAAAAAATAGCCAGTCACCACTTGAGGGTGAAATATTATACATATAGAACAATTTAGAAATGTCAATATTTACATTAACCAAAAGAAGAGGAGAAAGTGTCACAAAGATATCAAAAGCTTTTCAAAGTGCAATGAAATAATGATTAATAATGAAATAATGATTAATAAAGTGAACATGTTTTGGAAACTTTTATTAAAATTATAAAAAAATGTCCTCTAATTACTGAAATTCAGCTCGAAAAAGTTCCTACGCGTTATGACCTGAGATTTCATTCTTCAATGCAGGTCATGACCTGCATTTTCATCGTCACAGGTTGACATGTATAAATTTGCCGAATAATATAGTTTTCCAACCACTCGCTCAACCTTGGAATGGAAGTGATGACGCCCCTAAACGCACAAATGACGTTCACTAAAACCAGAGTTTTTGACGGAAATGCATCGAGCTCGAAAGTTGTCTATTCCTAAACTCTGGACAAAACTCCCAAAATAAATCCCAACCTTCCTTTTTGTGGTCACAAACCTTGTGTTTGAATTTCATAGATTTCTATTAACTTATACTAAAGTAATTATGCGAAACCGAAATGTCTTCGGACGACAACGACTACATGATACCAATATATGATCACAAAAAAACTGTTTGCAGTTGTATAAAAACTGCAATGTTTCCTTACAGTTACCAATCTAGTGGCAGCAACCAAACAATGGGTTGTTACATTTGTCTGAAAATTTATTGTTGATAGAACTTCACCTATAATGAACAATTAACCCGTGTCAGATTTGCTCTAAATGCTTTAATTTAGGTTTTGAGATAAAAGCTAAAACTACCTTTACTCCTATGTTTTTATTTAGCCATGATCACAATGTTTTTTGACAAAACAGAAAGCAAAACAAAAACTTGGTTCAGTACTTTTAGAGGAGAACACCAGACAGACGACGACGAACAATGACAGACACCAAGCGATGGCAAAATAGAACAGTGAGGTAAAATTGCACTGGCTCTATCCAAAAAAAAACTTTTACAGTGCAATGTACTACTTTTGGGACAAACCACATCAACATTGGCGGATCCAAGGGGGGGGGGGGGGTCCAGGGGTTGGAACCACCCTTTTTCTTTTGCCGAGCAATGCATTTGAATGGGAGCATATAGTTGGAACCCCCCCCCCCCCCCACCT
This sequence comes from Mytilus edulis, assembly GCA_019925275.1. Taxonomy (NCBI): domain Eukaryota; kingdom Metazoa; phylum Mollusca; class Bivalvia; order Mytilida; family Mytilidae; genus Mytilus; species Mytilus edulis. The sequence continues at coordinate 34,516,004 of CM034352.1, forward strand.
TTACTCTGGGTTGGGACCCCACCCTGTTAAAAAGGCTGGATCCGCCCCTGATCAACATTATAGAAAAATCTATAAGCTATAACTTAAAATAAAGGATAATTTTATTTTTAAAGGGTTTACAATTAAGTTTGACAACTTAAGATATACTAATATTTTACCTTATCAAACTTTACCAAATTACTACTTTACCTAAAAAAAAAATGCCACATTTCATCCAATTTATTTCATCCCTTAATTACTTGCTATTTCATCCATAATATTTTAAGAAATAAATTTGGAAGGAGTATGATTTTAATTTGCAAGTTATACACTATCGAAACTAGAGACCTAATAGAGTAGATATACTCGACTAATTTTAATCAAACTTGGCGTGAACTAAGATTTAAGGGAATAGATGACAGTTTACCTACAATGACCTGGTTTCATGGCATAGCCTATACATCAAAGAGTATATGAATCAATGTATTCTGTACATCATATCGGTAGTCAAACCTACATGGGGATATTACCATTCCATGTCTTGATTTAGACAACAATTGTTATATTTCGTTGGACACTTAAATTCGTGGATAAAGTCATCCACGAAAACCACGAAAATGTGTTCCCAACGAATAAAAGTACTTTCACAGTAGTACTGAAAAAAATCTTGTTCACCCAGACTGAAGTATCAATCAGTACACAACGCGCGGTAAATGATTTATTAAAAGAGAAAACAGTCTGAGAAACGTCTGGTTTACGTTGTATATAGATATAAGAATATGTGGTATGAGTGCCGGTGAGACAACTCTCCATACAAGTCATAATTTGTAAATGTAAACCATTATATGTTAAAGTACGGTCTTCAACACGGAGCCTTGGCTCACACCGAACAGCTAGCTATAAAGGGCCCACAAAAAATAACTAGTGTAAAACCATTCAAACGGAAAAACCAACGGTGTCTAATCTATTAAAAAAACCGATATACTTGCATATAGATCCACATACAATAAAAGTTTTTGAAAAGTGGTGGTCCAAAGGTTTTGACTATCGAAATTTTTAAATAGAAATAATAGTTAGGAACGGAAGATTTTTAACTGCCTGTGCACGAACAACAGATTTAGTTAGAGGGGCGATATTCTGACGCTTTTTAATTCTAACTTAGTCACTCATGTTTAGAAAAAAAGTGGAGAACTCAAAACAAATACCGACCAATCACAAAAGTTGTGGCAATTTTGACCTTATGACGTCAAAGAATTTTCAATAATGCAATTATTGCATATAAATAAAAAAAACTACTATACCAATTGAATAAAAAATATTGAATTCAAATGAAAAGTTATACCAATTGAATAAAAAATATTGCATTTAAATGAAAAACTATTGCATATAAATGAAAAAATATACCATTCAAATAAAGAAATATTGCAATTAAATGAAGAAATATACCAATCAAATGAAAAATATTGGATTTGAATGACAAATTATACCATTTGAATAAAAAATATTGCATTTAAATGAAAAAATATTGCATTTGAATGAAAAAATTTACCAATTAAATAAAAAAATATTGCATTTGAATAAAAAATATTGCATTTAAATACAAAAATATACCATTCAAATAAAAAATATTGCATTTAAATGAAAAAATATACCAATTAAATAAAAATTATTGCATTTGAATGAAAAAATATACCATTCAAATAAAAAAAATATTGCATTTAAATGAAGTAATATACCAAATAAATATAAAATATTGCATTTGAATGACAAATTATACCATTTGAATAAAAAATATTGCATTTAAATGAAAAATATTGAATTTTTGCAACCAATACCATTCCATACTAGACATAAGGTCTATGCAATTTTGATAAATATATACATGTATATATGTTACAGTGAATTTGTATAATCAGGGATTATGTAGAATCCCTGATTTTTCAGGGAATATGTAGAATCACTAAACTCATTAGTAATTATATATAATCCCTGAAAATGACCAGTGATTTTACATAATCACTGAACATTTTAATAATTATTCTACAAATTCCCTAATATTTTTTCAGGGATTATGAATAATTTAAGGATCCTTTGTTTGATAAAAAAGAAAACTACATATAGACTAATCATCATTTTTTACTTTCATAGTTAGTTTAAACATATTTTATTTGCTGAATTAAAGCAAAATGGATTAGACACAAGTAAATCATACTTTCATATTCCTAGAAGATGAAATAATTTTGCTTTTAAACAGAGAGGATGATCTTAAAGATACAACCAACTGAAGGTTTAGAGATAAAGTTGATGACTTTCAAAATTAATATTATCAAGATTCACTTTAAAGCGATAACTTTACGTTTATTAAAAGCCAGAATCCAATGGATATTCATGTTCTATTTGTAAATCCACAGAGCATGTTATTTGTAGTACATGGAAATTAAATGGTGAAGACGATTATGGAACATCAAAACTTAATGATATTTGTTCACCAAAAGTCTGAAAAAGGATATCGCCTGGCCAAAAAACATGGTTTCTTGCTCGAACCAGTTCGGTATTGCTAACTTCCTTTTTTTTTTTTTGGGGGGGGGGGGGGTACCTACAAATGTTTTTACTGAACACTTTATTTCTCTTAAGCGGGTCATACAATCTGATTCGATATGTGAATGAAAATGGTTTCTAAAATGTGGATATTGTGGTAATCACAGATGTGAGGCATATATTTTAATATATTGAGTTTAACATTTTAATATATTGTGCCTAACATTTAAAAAAAATAGTGTTATCATTTTGATATGTTGTGCTTAACATTTTACAGTACAGGTTATGTTTATACAGTGTAATGCTGTTTTATTATGATCATTTATAGCATAAATTATTTGACTTTTATTCATTTTCTTTATAAATTAAAACTATTTCTTCATTTCAGTTAATATGTATAATCCCTGTCTTTTTTTCTAGTGATTATACAAAATCCCTGAAAATTTTAGTGATTATATATAATCCCTAAACTGGCCAGTGATTCTACATAATCCCTGAAAAATTCAGGGATTCTATATCATCACTGATTATACAAATTCACTGTAACCTATACACGAGGCTAGTGTTGACACACTTGTATGGATGCACAACAAATCTAGATACATGAAGAGAGAGAGAGAGAGAGAGAGAGAGAGAGAGAGAGAGAGAGAGAGAGGTATTGATGATTTTATACAGAGTTTTATGTATTTTACTTTCGAAAAAAAGACATTCCAATGAAATGGATGTATCAGACATGTCAGATACAGAAGCTAATCTTTTTAACTCTCCCAGTCATCCATTATGGAGTCAAAGTCTCGTGACAGTACTCATGTACAACTAAAACAATGCCTAGTAATAAGTACTGTGAAATGTTTCAAAAACAGCCTATTAATTGTGAAGTAATTGCAGGTCTCCCCATTTATGCAAGGTATAACAAATTGACAAATAATTAGATGACCATTAGTCCAAAGCAATGTGTCACAGAAAAAAAAATAAAACAGCTAACAAATTGACAAATAATTAGATTACCGTTAGTCCAACATGTCCAAAGGAATGTGTCACAGGGAAAAATAAAATAGCCTTTCAACATGGTCAAGACGTCATAATTATTTGGCTTAGATGACCATTTGATAATGTGGTGGGCCAGAATGATTTTTTTCCAAATTGACTATTCATTTTCATCTTCTATGCTTATTTTATTTAGTGGACCTGTGGATATGATATTCATTTTCAAAATCATCCTCTTCAAAAAATAAAAAAAAATCCCCTTTCCTTTCAACTTTATACCGATATATGTACTACCTCTGTACCTTTGTCTTCAGATCTAATCATCTTGCACCCTGTTTTTGTTGCTCTCAAGAACATAACTATATTAAGTTTAGCTTCTACAGACCCCTTATCTGGGATCTTGGAAATGTTCTTCTATAGTGAGAATTTCTTCTAACAATCGATAGGAATTTTTGTTTGTGAGTCAAAGTTTTGAAGCTATGTGGTAAGAGGAGGGGGGTCATTATGTGGTTCATAAAGTTTGGGGGTCATTATGTGGTGAAAAATTTGAACATACCCCTCAGCTGATAAACAATAACCGTTCCTCAAGTTTAGCTTCTACAGACTCCTCTACTATGTGAGAATTTCTCCTCGCGTAAGGTTCCAGGTCTCATTATTTAAGTCAGACTGAAAACATATGAAAAAGCATTCAGTCTTGGGACTGGGAGTCCTTGCCTTCACCTGTTAAATCTGACCGTCAAGAGACAGGTTATTTCACTGGTCAACTGAGAACAAATTTCACTGACGGCTAGAATTGTTTGCATATATACTAATTCTTACCTTTCTTTGATGCAAAACATCCAAAAGGAATGATAAAATGTCCAGCAGGTGATATATGATGACCTAATTTTGGGAGAAAATATAAAATAGAGAACTCTATCAAAATTTCACTGAGCAGAATTTCCGGATTATATTAATAGAACGTTTTGGAAAATTTCTCAGGTTTCCCACACAAAACGAAGGTGTCAAGTTAAGAATTTTGAAACAAAAAGATCATTTCAGCGATACAGGCCTAATTAATGTGTATGTGTATGTGTTTCGTGTCAACCCATAACAAATTAAAAGTTTTCAAATAATACATTTCGCCCGCCATGATCCAGTAAATATATATTTTGTTATAAGAGTAGTTAATAACAATGTTAAGGTCAAAACGATAGAAAATTAAATGAAATATATGAATTTCAGTTGTCTTGCCTTTTTAATATAGGTAACAGTAATTCACCGATTTTTAAATCTCATAAATCGATTAAGAAGATACAAATCAATGGAAACAAATACAATCTGAGAGAATACCGAAAGGATAGACTAAGATACCCGTATGTTGCAAGGGAGAGGACCAGCCTAAGCGAAAGGAGTGAGACCGGGTACTTCGACTGGAAACACGTATTTTTTATGCATGCTTCACTCGCCACTCAAATCCAGTTTCAATCATAATGTGATATTAAGATAAAGGACACAATCGGGAAAGTTTCAAATTAGACGAATATTCCGGTATCTTAATACCTAAGATCGCGAAAACATGTCCCATATGAGGTCAGACAGAGACAACCAAGGTCAACCAATTTGTGATGGTGACAGTACACTTGTTACAAGTCGATTTCAGTCGTTCTTCCTGATAATCCTGTTGGGGCAGTTTCTTTCTTATGGTTTTATCATCTAGCATAACTTATCTGTCAACTAGATATGTAAACGCCATACAATGATACCGAGGATATTTTACTGCTGAAAATGGTAAGTTGACAATTAGAAAAGTTAAAATCATCACGTTTGTCATAGATGTCAGTTTAAGATCGAGAAAAAGTTCAAGACATAATGCAGACCCTCCAGTTTTGGTTGTATTTTGTTCACTACAAGCTGAAAATTAATAAAGGACTCTCCTCTAAAAATAGCAACAATTTAAACTTTTCAAATGCATCACATCAGATGCTATCAAACCGGTGCTCGGGAATGTCTTAGGCTTTTTGTGTGTTTTGCTGTGCATGTACTGATTTTGTGTCATGTATGGACTAAACCATATCCTTTGTTTTTCTATTCTATATTAACTATACAAAAGGAACATTTCAATACATTCCAATTAGTCATTCTGTATCTATCTGTATATATATGAGTACGTTGTGGATACCAATCCTGGCTTTTATACAACGGTAGAGAGAGCGCCGTCGATTTCTTGACGGTGCGCGAGAGAAGTTTAGAAGCTTCCAACGCTATGTGCGCACACTACAGTGTCTTCAATGTGGTTCTATTAGATCACTGTTGTGACGAAAAATGTGTTTGAATATTATGATGTTTTGCTAGTTGGAATCGCATAATTCTTTGTGTTGTTTTTAATTTGTTTTCCTACAATATTTATTGTCTGGTAGTTTCCAAAGATTTGGCAGTAATTGTTCTTTTTATGACGTGCCTTTTTGAAAATACTCGTCTGGTTCTATAGACAGGCACTTATCTCTAAAAATAATTTAGTACCTGTGCTGTGAACTCATGATAGTTGCAAACCTCCACAATTTGGTCTCTGATGGAAGGTTGGGTCAACATGTTTCATTGAAAATCATACAAATTCTTTTTTTTAAGAAGATCTTGTTAATTGTAAAGTTAGATTGGTGTGTTATATCCAATTACCACATACACTTTCTTGTCAAATTCGATACTTTATAACTTTGTAATGATACTAGCAAATATAAATTAAATAAAAGAATCAAGAAAAAACCTTTTATTCTAAAACTGATAAAAAAAAAAGTAAACAATATAATAGTTTCAATTGCGGTGCCATTTCAATGCATGTACCATCAGCTTTGGGATTCTCTTTTATTCATATGCATGTTATATTGTCATTATTTAAATTTCAAAATTCGGTGGCGTCGGTCTGACGGTGCTTTGTGGTGTAATTGCATGGAGCACTTCAAACAAATCGGTACTGACAACATTGTCTAAATCAAATTACACTGCTGAGCATGGCAGTGAGGTCTTTGCATGTATTTTCACTGTTACTATATCCAGTCATGTCTTACGTTTAAAATGCATATCATTTTATATTTAGCCATGATTATATAGTAATTAGATCTAGATCGTTTTTTATGACAATTTACGTGTCTGTATGGCGTTACTTTCAAACGCACAACTGATTAAAATTTTGTTACATAAATTTAGAGACAG